>OX457040.1:8774111-8996611 GCA_949752735.1 Lumbricus terrestris | reverse complement strand
GGCGTAGACAAGGGGGTTTCGGGGGTTAAACCCCCAAATGGCCTGGAGAAAAGTTTTTTAAAGGTTATTTATCCACTTAAATAAGAAAAACAAGCAACTGCTTAATTGTAGTAACAATTGATTTTCTCACTTTATTCCCTTTGTTACTTTATTCCCTTTTTATTTGCTGTAATATTGTTGGGTTGGTGTCAGAAAGGGCATCTGGCCAGGCAAAAAAACCAACTCCCCCATCACAAATTCCTGTCTACGCCACTGATGACATGGCTATTTTCATCTATTCCTAGTTGTAAATTTATCAGTTTCAATTTGTAGGCTATAATTATATCGCTATAGGTGGTTATAAGATCACTAATGGCGAAGTGCGATCAAAATAATTTGTTAAGTCCATAAAAAAGTCGTAAGAAATTTTGGCGAAGGAAAATGGAAAATTTCCTCCGCGAGGATTCAGCCCCCCCCAAAAGTAAAATCCTGGCGCCGCCACTGACAGGCAGGCGTTCTTTTAGTAGGCCTAATTAATAAAATAATTTGGCCTAGGCCTACGTACCAGTCACTACCAGACAAGGTTAGTTATAAATTTACTTTCATTGCCAGAAATTCAAGAAATTCTTAATGCTGCCAAGGGCCGCACAAAAGATTTAACAGCCTACGTACGTGGGCCGCATACCGTGTTTGAGACCCTGAATAATGATTAGACGTTTTTGCTCGCCAAAAATTAATAGGCAACTACCAACACCAAGAAGGAGCTACTCGATATCAGAGAAGTCTATGAAGCTTGCGTGTCGACCCCTAGCGACTACATGATGGAGGAGAAGCATGCTCAGTGCATAGGAAAATTAATTGCCTGGACGCCCCTTACCTTTCCAAAAAAGTGCCTGGCATAGGCGGAGACCTGGGCCGAGAATTGGGGGGAAGGAAAGACGCGAGATTTTCCGAAAAATTTCTGACGACCGGTGACACGAAACGGAGTATCCCCCCTGAAAGCTATCCGGTGGGATGAATTAATCTATCCCCCCGGATGGAATTAACCGATCTATACTATCCGGGGAGATAAACCATTCTATCCCCTTTTTTGAAAAATGCGCATAATAAAAACATTTATGCTGTAATCAAAATTTAAAGTGACTCTAATTGTTTTAAGTGTCCTAAGCAATGCTCAGATAAAGGCAACTCGAATTTATTTAGTGACTCTGAGTGTTCTTAAGTGTTTTAAATGTTTTAAGTGCTCTAAAAACAGGGCAAAACAAATTATCTAGTAGAAAAAAACATACCTGTTAGTGTCATTGTTCAAAACAAAGCAGATTAAAATTTATTTGCAAAACAAAATACACACGGAAGCGGTTTTTTCGACTTTTTTAAATTTGGGGGATACAATTAATACGGGGGATACTCTATCTCGTGACACCGGCGAAATCTCGAAAAAAAATTGTATTTTCGGCGCCAAAAAAGTTAATGATCTTTTTTTTAGTCATCCGGCCAAAAATCCGACGAAATTTTTCTATTTTCGCCGCCAAAAAAGTTGATGACCTTTTTTTTTAGTTGTCCGGGTCAAATCTCGACGAAATTTTATATTTTCGCCGCCAAAAAAGTCTTGTCGCTCAAACATTGGGGGGGACAAATGCATGGGCCGTCCCCCCCAACACTTTTATTGGGGAGGACCGTCCCTCTGTCCCCCCTAGGACTCCGCCCATGGTGCCTGGACGCCATTACTCGCACTCGTGAACGCACATAGTGAATACAGCCTCATGTATTCGTTATTTCATTAATATTTATAATGCAAACTATGAATTTAGTGCTAAGTAAGTATGTGGGTAAGTAATGTAGGTTAATACGTGAACTTAATTTACGCCTCTACCTAAAGCAATATTTTGCACACGGTGAATGGCCAGAATGGGCCTCAGGTTTCTTCGTCTAGACCAACCAACGAACACCAAGGCTGTATAGGCCAACATCCAGCCATAGTTTGCTGAGCTCACTTCCAAGAACTACCGTTCTCAGCAAACACTAGGCTAATAGCGAGATACGTAGAATTCCTAGAATTTTTGCTCATCACGTGTCCTGATTTGACAGCCCAATTATATTATTGATCGACGGGGTCTACGCTAAATGTTTTGCGATACGAGGATAATGAGGCTTTATAATGACGACATTTGGAAAATACTAATTTTAGAGACCTTTGCGAGATTGCGATTCGATCATCTTTTTTGGTGCTGACGAAAAACAGTTTATCACTTGAGATGCAATTATTAGGCGCTTTTTTTTATTCGCACACCCAATACATTGAGAAAGTTGGCGCCCACGGTCCTACAACGCCAGTGCTAAGATGGCGGACGGTTTAACGCTTGTACGAGGTCAGAGTATAACCTGCTACCTGTAGTTTCACGTTTTCCGGCTGAGTTTTCGCGTCAGAAGCTGACGATTTCGGGTTAAATTCGTTTTCGGAATACATCTTACTAGGAGGATTTTTGTCGATTTTGTTGCCTTGAGGAGATAGGTTGGTGGGCAGATTTAAAATCGCTTTCGGGAATTTGGACACGCGTTCGTGCACACGGACTCCTCCTGTGCGTCTGTTTGGCAGATTCTGTAGCGCAGGTTTGTTCTGAGCGACGGAATGGAGGCGTCTCATTCGGGCAGGCACAAAGGAGGGAGATCTGGATATGAAGCGTCGCAGAAGGAAGAATCGGCAGATGCACCAAAATCTAAGGCAAGTGAAAAATTATGAAGACATTTGTGATGATGCATTCCAAAATGCATGATTATGACAGTTTGCAGAATGAACGTGTGCGAACTATTCTAAGTGGAATGTATTTATTTTTCCTTTCAGCAGTATATTTCACAGTATGCATTGCCCATTTTGAAAGTAGGGCGGTTGTGCGATCATGCAGAGTCGTGCTTTTTCTGTGGTTGGCGGCATTGGCCCGGTGGTATGGAATGCCCTCCCACTTGAGCTGCACCAGTTCCCTAGATCACTCTCTGACACATTCTATAAGCACTTAAAAACTGTTATTTTTTGCCGTGCTGGAGTCAGGAGCGCCTCTGAGTGGTTTCCTTGAAGAAGCGCTATATAAATACTTGAATGAAAGAATGAATGAATGAATGAATGAATGATATATAAATAGTGCTAGTTTTATGCATCAGCAATGCAAAGTGTAGGTTTTGCTGCTTGATCTTACAATGGATTAATGCTAATTCATTGACCACAGTATTAACTTGTAGTGGATGTATTGCATATTATATAGAGCTCTGTATTACAGCGATCTTGAAATTACAACATGGTTAGATTAATTACATGTTGAACTTAGATGGCTGGCTGGCTTGCCTGTATGTGATTAGCTTATCAATAGCTGTGTTTAGTAAGTTCACAATCAGATATGAGCAGGTGCAAAAGTTCATTTATTTGTTTACATTTATAATTCAATTTAGTTAAATGTTAATTAATTTGTAAATTAAATTAATTTTGTTGGCACTTCTTGAGCGAGATTATTTCTTATTTCACTGTATATTGGAAGACATTCGCTTAACAGATGGCTTGCTCTTTGCGCGGTCACAGACCAGTCAAATATTGAGCTTGGTCAACACGGTTGTTTTGGTCTATACCTGGGCATTCATGCATTCATGGCTTTCACCTTGAAGTCTGTAGACCTCTCTCAGGGCTGCATTGTAAATCATTCTCCTTTGCACAATGTGATCCATTATTATTATCATTATTACTTGTGAATATACAAGTTGTTTGGTCGTTACTCTTCGAGGTGGTCGTGAAATATCACATGTTTATTTCACGTATTCAGAACTTTAATTAGTGGTAGATTACTCTGACAGTTGTTATTCGTAAATACTAGAACATTTTGTGATTGTGACATGGCAGCCAAATGGTAGTAGCCTTTTTAGTTCAGAAGGTTTGGATTCATGCCAACCCAAAGATAGTACGGAGCTTGAGCAAATTTCTTGTGCTCACACAATTGTTGTCTAGTGTCATTGATTAATGCGTTGTGAGTGCTTAATAAATCCTGACATAATGATAATTTGTAGCGGCCAGAACTTTGGTTGCTAGTATCGAAATCATTAATAATAGCACTTAGCCAAAATAAGAGCACAAGCCAGAGCATTAATTAGTGTTAACCAGAACGTATTCTGTGTGATCTCAGAAGAAATGTTGTCTGAGTCCATGCAGAGATTTTTTTAGTTTCTCTGCTAAAAAACTACAAGAATTGATGGTATGTATGGCTGGTCATAATTAGTAATTATTCGGTGGAGACCAGGTGTCTAAGTTCGGACGCAGAGCCGCAAAGCAAAGCTGTTAACCACCATATCACTTGGAGCACAGCTGTTCTGCTGCTAAGTGCTTGCTTGTATGAAAGGCCTTTCAGTAGAGATAAACCACAGCCAAGGAGTTAGTATGCGGTGTTTACTTACCACTGTATACAGGCATCATTAGAAAATTGCTTAACTCCAGGCCAACTGTTTGGTGTTTGGCTGGGTGGCTACGAGAAGCGTGATTGGCTGCGAAAGAAACCTTTTGGGGTTTCTAACATTCCACGTGTCTCATTATAATATACAGACGCACACAGACACACACACACACATAAACATACACACACGATATACTTATATATCTCAATTATCATTTCTGTGCGCTGCTGGATAGAGCACGAGACGTTGCAGAGTGAGAGGAGGAACGTAAACAAGAGAAGGCGTTGGTTGTTCGGAGGAAGGTGTCGACGGTTAGGAAAGGGATTAAGGGACGGAAAAATAAACGAAGGAAAAATTAATGAATGAAAAAATAAGAAATTAATGAACTCCGTGATTCGAGTCGTTGAAGATTATTTCGTTTGGCTGAGAAATTTCAGCGTCGTGACTCTAGGAATAGATTTTACCGCTGGCAAAAGATGGAAAACGGAAAGTTCTAAATGAAGAAAGGGATACTGTAGATCTATTTGAAAGTTGAGTGAAGAAGCAAGCGACTCTCTCAGCTTTCTTTAGAATATTATCGTTTACTGGATTGTAATCAGATTCTTGTCATGTATTCGGGTCGGAGAATTCCGTACGATTGTTTTCGAGGAATAACTGAATTGGTATGTGCTGGATTGGTTCCGTGTTTTTATACAATTTTCGATAATTAGTTGTAGTAAAAATAACTATATATAGACGGGGCTATAATGCAATGCAGTGACGTAATGCTTCCTTTCTAGAACTCCTCAGACATTCCTCTCATATTAAGTGAACTTTACTTAGTTGTGCTGTGTTTTGGAGCACCTCTGAATAGTCCCATTGAAGAGGCACTATAAAGATTTGTTTAATGAATGAATTTGATACTTTGCTCTTTCCAAAGTTACACCAGCGTACACGACAATACGAGAACATGTGTGGCACTGAGCAACTGTGAGTTAAGAACTTGCCCATGGTTCTCAGTTCTCACTCCTCATACAGACACAGTGTGAGTCTCAATATCTTACTCGCCATGTTAAAAGCTGAGCCAGTCTCTCACCTATTGGCTATCATGTCCTCGGCAGGTTTATCTAAGGTTTGTCCATGTTGCTTTAAGAGATTTCGAGCAGATGTTGTAAATTTTCAGCTGTTTACATCCTGTGCTTGCTTGCATCTTGAGTTTTGATCCTACTCAGAAAGGAATGTGCAGTATGCTGATTTTGAGCATTGCCAAAACAGTGCGGAGTTTAGAGTTGAGGCCATGAGCTATACTGGGCTTGGAGTCCACTTGTTAAAAGTTTACCCCAGCAAGCGGTTAACACAAAATTTGATAACAACGAAAACATAATTTTATGCCTTTTAATAAATTGAAATAGCAAGGCATTTAAATAGAAAAATTCAAATTATTTTCAAACAAATTCAATTACTGATTACGCGGCTTGATCTATGATCATTGAGTTAATATATAATATGCCCTGGAAAATACTTAAAAATGTAATTTTTAAGAGTGATTTTAACATTCAATGAGTATATATGTGAAAAGCATTTAGGGCTCTGCAGATTGTTTTACCCTAGTTGTTATATTGACTTTGGTAAATCCAGCAAATAGCAAATTATCTTCAGATTCACGCTTTTGTATTTCTTGCATAATTTTAACTCGCTCCTGCCAACTTCTAGACCTTAGTCCTTCCCATGCCCGACTTCACATTGGACAATGGAGCTTTTGCTTTCACTTTTGTTTCTATTGCTAAAGTTGTTTTACCTGGGTGTGATGCAAACCCACCACAGAGCCCTTTATCCTGGCTTATGACAGGCACTGACTAGATTGTTGCGTTCTATTCCGAAAACCGGGCCCTACTTTAAAAATCTCACATCGCTCGAGGTTAAAGGTGAATTCCTGAGTGTCAAAACTCAAGAGCCATATGCAGCCTGAGAGCCAACAAGAACTAACAAGGCCTTAGGAGCTTTGGCTTACAGCCACTTGCTTCTCTGTGACCTTTGGTTAGTCATTGAGCTTATGAATATTCAAGTCATAAAATTCTTCCACCAGTGAATTTTCATGAAAAACTGGATCAGTGCCATGAATTACCTCATTTAAGTCTTAACAACAATCCATACCAATTAATGTTTCGTTTTGTTACTAAGTAAATGAGTAAGTTAGTAAATAGAATATGTCAATCTGACAAGCACATTTGCACTGCTTGTTGTGGTTCAGAGTAAAACATAAATGCATAAATATATCTGTATGTCACTCTGACTTGTGGTCTTATGGTGTAGGATAGTTTGAAATTGAGTCATACATTTATGTACCTGTTTTTTAAACTATAATTACACCTAGTAGTATGTGGATAGTACAATATAGGTAATAGTATTTAATCTATTCATTTGTTTCCAATCCCATGGTGTAGAATATTTCAAAATAAGTTCATCCTTCTATTTATCTATTTATCTCTGCCTACATGGTCAGGTGACCGAATCCCCAACAATGCACTGCATGCAAGATGTGACTTCGGAAAACGAAACAACTCTAAGCAGACCAAGACTGCCCTTGGATAAACAATGTAAATGAGAACATAATAATGTCTTTAACGTATTACCTAGTTTGGACTAAATTGGCTCATGGGACTGTACTGCTACTACAGGGGACCCTACCTAGAGGGGCCCCTCCCACATGACTGTACTTTCCATTTCATTGCGTTCTCCTGTTCTTGATTAGTCAGCGAAATAAATGATTTTATTTTATTGATCTAATAACATCAATTGGATTTACACCAAGTGTAGCAATGGACTTGATAAATTACTGAGGACATGGAGATAATATCAGTAATAGTTATTCCAGCTAATCACCACCAAATGGAACTGATGATTTTCTGGGTAATTTTTGCACTGGTGTCTGTGAGGAAATTCTCAGTAGCCGTCAGTCTGCGCCCATACTTAAGGCAATCTGCTAGTTGGGTACAGCCTGGTAGCCATGGATCAGCCTGGTAGCCATGGGTCAGCCTGGTAGCCATGGGTCAGCCTGGTGGCTATAGGTCAACTTAGTACCTATGGGTCAGCCTGATAGCTATGGGTCAACTTGGTAGCTATGGGTCAGCCTAGTTTGCCATGGGTCTGCCTGGCATTTATGGGTCAACCTGGTAGCTATAGGTCAACCTGGTAGCTATGGGTCAGCCTAGTTTGCCATGGGTCTGCCTGGCATTTATGGGTCAACCTGGTAGCTATAGGTCAACCTGGTAGCTATGGGTCAGCCTAGTTTGCCATGGGTCTGCCTGGCATTTATGGGTCAACCTGGTAGCTATAGGTCAACCTGGTAGCTATGGGTCAGCCTAGTTTGCCATGGGTCAGCCTAGTTTGCCATGGGTCTGCCTGACATTTATGGGTCAACCTGGTAGATATAGTTCAACCTGGTAGCTATGGGTTAACCTGGTTGTAGCTATGGGTCTGCCTGGCAGCCATGAACCAGCTTAGTATCCATGGATGCCAGTCAGTGAGCTTGCTTTCAGTGATCCTTCAGGAGTGTTGATGAGTCATTCTCTGAGTGGTTTGGTTTCGTCCATGAAACCGCTGCCATTGTTTGGTCAAGCCTTTTCACGCGTGCATCTTTATGCGTGCACTGGAAACATAGGAATGTACAAATGTACATGTGCTTTTAGCTGGAGACTGTCTGCCTATGCACCTTTCAAATGCATTTGTTTCTTATCTGTGCAGTTCGCCTGGGAGCGCCTATTAGTTGGTATCTTGAAGGGGTGCTATATAAATCGTCTGAATAAATGAATGCTATGGTTTGCTATAATATAAAGTATGTCTACATGCAGAGGTTCTGTGTCTTTCACGTATACATTCCCTTTTCCAATGGGTAGCGGGTTTAATTATGCGATTCTCTCGACATAATGTTTAGATTCTTTTTGCGTGCATAGTTGCATACCCATGTATTCTTCATCTCTAGTAATTTGGATCTGGAGTGTGTTCCCTGACGGAATCTGCAATGGGGGGGGTGGAGGGAGGTGTGGGGTGTGTGGTGGGATTGTGACCGGAGCGGGTCGAATCCTAAATTTCCCGGACAATGCTGCGTACCCAAGCTAGTATATTATATATGTGATTGATATATATATTATATATATAATTATATTATATATATATAAGTTATATATATTCGTATCGCATTATGACATTTTTCTGTCATGTACTTGTTCAGATGCATTTTCCGTCTGCATGTGTTTTATTCCTGCAGTCTGGTTCGTGTATATTGCTGGTTGAGTGTCTGTTCAAACTGCGTAAGAAATGACCAACGCTGTGGTGCAATTCGTCTAACACTGAAACATTTTACGAGTGGTTTGGTTGTAATGAGACATTTTGTGGAGCATCAGTGGTCCGAGACACTGCCCCTGGAGCAAATCTGTGATGTTAGCCTATTTGCCGCTGTTTTTCCAACTCGATGGATACTGGTGGAAAGATATTTTAAGGTTTCTGTCCCCTTAATTTTGCCCACCAGTGAACTTGGGTATAAAATGAGTATACAGGGTGTTCCAAAAAAGACCCCCGCTACGGCATTGTGCCAGTATCTTGACCAAAAGTAGGAATTTCGAAATGAAAAGGAAAATATCAATTGGCAAAAACTGTAGGGGGTCTTTTTTGGCCCACCCTGTACAGATATTGTGATATTGGGACTCTGCCACTACTCGTATTTTGACAGTGCCAGTCCCATGCCTGGAGAAAGGAGGAGGGCAGCTCTGGTGATCCTTTAGTAATATGGTGCAGTGTCTTTTAACAGCAGCAAGCAATTGGATAAGATTGGATGGCACGGAAGAGGACTGTCATTTTCTCCATCTGTGAATGTGGCCTGGGTCATTATAATGCAAATTATGATCAGATGCGGTCAAGACAATGATAAATGGATTCATTTAATGGTGCTTTATGTATTGTCTTCGAAGGGTATGCCTGAGAAGGTTTTGTCTAGTAATTTAATATTCTAAACTGTAGTAGCCGTTTATTGACAAAGCATCAACCAAATACAAAATAACAGCAATCAGTACAAACTCAATGACTTTCGAGTGATTGGTGCATAAGTCAAAGGATCAATCCAAAAAGGTCGTATAGACCCGCTGAGGCTGGATTGACCCTTCCTTTCACAATAACACTTGGCTGTTGTAAAACAGTGCAAAGAACAACATCTTAGATGAAATGAAAACAAACTGAAACCTTGTTCCTGTGGCCTGTGCACGTATCAGAGATTGTTATCGAAAACGATGAGTCTTTATATAACAAACAGTGCTAAGAAGAAAGTTGGGTTTCTTTGGTCATGTTATGCGCTCAAATGGACTGGAAAAGATATGATGCTGGCATGCGGAGAGGGAGGGAAGGAGAAAACAAGGGCGGCCGAGGAAAGGTTGGTTGGATGAGGTTAAGGAAACAACAGGAATGAATCTGGAAGAACTACTTAGGGAGGTGACATCAGAAAGAAAGCAATGGAGGAAACTGGTCATGACGGTCGCTGGAGTTCAAGGAACTGAAAGCACAAGGTGAAGGTGTCCATGTATCTCTTGAGTCTCGACCTGTGTAGAAATTCCGATGGCCTGTATTGCTGGACAAGGGATAGCAGCAGGCCCGGCCTAGGGTGGGCGGGGCCCAAGTTAGCAGTGGGTCCCCAAAATAATAGCTGACATCACGGGGACCTGGAAGCGCTGGGCCCATGGCGGCTGCCTCGTTCGCCGGCTGCCTCGTTCGCCGTGCCCAAAGACCGGGCCTGGATAGCAGGCAGTGTGGCCTGTATCCGAATGGCTTTTCTAGCAGCTTATCACATGCTTGTGCATTTGTGGCTGTACTTTGGAGATAAGAAACGAGCCATTGGCGCCGTCGCTAGTTATCGCCCCTCAGCTGTTACCCCATGTCTAGTAATTACCTGATTTTTTCTGTAGTCTGATATGCTCCAGCTTAAGTAAATGCCATGTGCACCCTTGAAATTAATTGTTGCTTAATATAGAAATTGTTATGGTTAGATCCATATAAAGTCGTATGTCTGAACAGTTTCTGTTATTTTCGACACCTTTTAAAAACGGATACAGTTTACTATATAAGAGTGGAGATTGTAATTGTGTTGAATAACATGTATGTTGGTATTACGTGCAAATTATCAACAGAAGTTGGTGTGGTCAGCCAACCAGATTAAGGCAGAAAAATGACTCGAGCAATCATTTGATCAGTTATTATCATCATTATTATTATTATTTTAATATTTTTTACTTGAGGTACCCCAGAACCATTGAGATTTCATAAAATTATGCTGAGAGCTGTTTTTGAATGTCTAGAAATTCAGGCCTCGTCCTTTGCAACATTAGTGAAAGTGCCATGAAATGTGATGACATTGTAGCGCTGAATACAGATGGAAATGCGTTGGAAAAGAAAGGTCACTTTCCGTTATTATTATTATTAATATTGTTATTATTTTTATTATTAGTATTATTATCATTATCATTTTTTTTTCATTATTAGAATTGGAAGTAGTATTAATGTATTGCTGTTGTTATAATTTGCTGCTGCTGTTGTTTGTTTGTATCATTGTATGTGCACTTGTTATAGCGCCCCTTCACGCTCACTACTCAGAGGCGCTCCCGAATACAGCGCGGACACTGCATCGGAGTTTCATGCCGAAGCGCTGAACAATTTCGCGAAGGACTTGCCCAAAGTCCCTACGCGGCGACTTGAGGTGGATTCAAGCCTGCAACCCTCCGGGCGCAAGGCAATGAACATGCCCACTACACCAACGCACCCCACCATCGAATCCACAAATGGGGTTATTGTTGTTGTTGTTGTTGTTGTCATTGTTATAAAGCTGTAATCCGGTCAAGAGGCAGAGCTGAGTGTGGTAAGAAAGAGAGACAACTCGATATGGAATAAGTGATTTGAAAAAGTTAAGTATCTGAAGCTGAGAATGAATTGACATATCTAAAGAACTATTATGAAGAATTATGATCAGCATTCATTTATAGATATTAATGCAGATAGTTCAGAAATCTGTTTCCATTTAGAAAAATGTTCGTCCACTAGGAAGTAAGAACAGATCTAGCTTTAGCTATGACCTGATAAAAAACAATCAGATGACCCAGTTGAATATTGATAAGGAGGACCCTGTTGAATATTCATGAGTCTGGGTCGTTAAAGCTGTTTTTATGCAATTGGAACCTGGCAAGAAAGTTTATGCCCAAGTCAATGACCTTTGTTGCCAGAAGATGTCGCTATGCGCTGGATTTCCCCAGAACTGAGTGATGAGAACTGGCTAAGTATATTGTCAGTCATTCAGTCAGTCAGTCCAGTCAGTCATTCAGTCAGTCCGGTCAGTCAGTTTATTGAAGAAGAGTAGTGAATGGAGCAATCAGTTTATCAATCAATCAATCAATCAATCAATCCGTGTCATCTGTCTCTTTCTCGTGGTTGCTTTTCTGTCAGCCTCTGTCTCTGTGACTATGTCTGTGTTTTTCTCTGTCTGTCTGTCTATCTGTCAGTCTTGTTTTTCTGTCTTATTTTCTGTCTGTCTCTCTGATGATTCTGTCTGCCTGTTCTCGTCTCTTTCTCTATATCTCTTTGTATCGGTATATATATATATATATATATATAGATATATCCCTGTGTCTGTCTGCAAAACTTAATTTGATATTATGGGAAATGTCCCTGGAGATCAGTCCAGGTTGCTAAGAGATCAGCAGCTAATTTGGTAATTGACTAATGAAATGACTGGCTAATAAATTAAATGACTGGCTAATTAAGTAATTGGTCTCGTAGTGAGATGTGAACGAATTACAATCCCATGTATACATCCTTTCCCCTCACCCCACCATCATAGTATAGGCTGTAGCCTATTTATTAGAGGCCTCCTTTTAACGACCTCGTCGTCACATCCGACGATGACGATGTCGGTGCAGTTAAAAACCACGATGCACTCGGATTTATTATGGGACTGACATTGACGTATTCGTTGCTCGTTCATACTCATAGAGACCTAATAAAAAAGACTGACAGACACAGAGAGATGGTACTAATAGAGACAACAGAAAGACAGACATACCCACACACATGCAGATCAGACAGACAGACAGACAGACATACACACTGAGAAAGAGACACACACACACAGAGAAAGAGGGAGTGCAGTGGAAGGACGAGGGGAGGAAAGGGGGGAGAGAAGAGGTACAGAATCATAAAGTCTGTGTTGGTGGTTGAGCCCGGGCAGTTGTTGTGCAGATTGAAAGGTGTGAAAGCTCTCTCTAATCTGCTATAACATCAAGGGATATAATAGTTGGGACAAATTGCCTGATAAAAGTGGACGAGTAGCGGAGATCCCCCACAACCGTTTATACCAGGCGTTGGCAGCTTGCTTTAACAGAGTGCCGCCATAGAATTCTAAGGGAAGTTCAGAGCCCGTACACCAGTCCAAGGCTAATGTTTGCAGATTTATTTGCCCCAGAAAATGAGACAATATTAATTTCGTTCAAACTAAATACTGCAGGATGACTTAGGATAAATGAGGATAATTTTTATGATGAAAGCCCTATTTGTATTGCACTACTAAAAAAACTTCAGCATACATGTTTTAAGTTTGTTGAGTTCTAAAAATGTTTAAATCCCTTAATTAAAAAGTCTCTCTAGCACCAGGTACAACGCTAATATAAAAGACATGTCAAGGGCCTGTTCAAATCAAAGGTCCCCCAGACAGAGGTACCAGGGATGGACCCAGCTGGAGGGGCGGCATGTTGCCCACCCCTTATTTTTACCCTCCTATGAAACAGGAACAAGTAGTTAAGAACTAAACCACTATCCATAGTGCCAGTCCGGAACCTGAAGAAATAAGGGGGGTGACGTCTGCTTCTCAAGCAGCCCTAAGGTGTCGTTAAACGCTGTTAGTCAGTCATGGCAACAGGTGTTTCGACATTGGCGGAGCTTGACGCTTAGGGGGGGGCGATTTAAAGAAGGTTGCTGAGGGAGGGTGGGCCACTTCTTTATGGCTTTTGAAGTCCACTACTTCTATGTATTCAGTCATAAAATATATTCAGTCTGGGATAAGTCGTCTTCCTGATGGAATCGCTGTTTAACACAGGATATATCTTGAGACTTTTTAGCCATTTAGTCTTTAGCCATTGAGTCTTTATGTCAGTGAGACTTTTAGCTATTGAAACTTTTAGCCATTGAGACTTTTTAGTCATTGAGAATATCAGTCATTGAGACATTTTGCCATTGTCATATATTACCTTTCTTATGTTCCGAAAGTTTTTGAGGAATTTCGATAGTATTCGTGAGATTTGGAGGACAATGTTGAAGAAGGTTTGATATTATCAGAATTTCCTTTAAAAAGTTTCAGCCGTTGACTCTTCTGGTTTGATGTCTCTCTTGTCAATCCTTTGCTTCTTGGACTCTTACTGTCCTGCTTTACATGTTATTTTTTATGTCTTTTGTTTGGTTTTCGTCGTTTCTAACTTAACGACTTAATGACTTAATCACGTTTGCATGTCTGTATATAACTTGACAAATTTCATGGAGATTTTCTCTTATATTGTCATCAGACAGACAGACAGACACACTGAGAAAACACACACACACACACACACACACACACACACACACACACACACACACACACACACACACACACACACACACACACACACACACACACACACACACACACACAGAAATGATGCAGATGGTGATGGTTACGGGTACGAATAAATGATCTCCATTTGTCTTTGGTCATTATGTCAAGTCCATTGTGTCTCTTTGTGTTAGTCCAAGAGATGTTATGTCCTCATTCATGTTATACTATTGTCCTCTTTTGTATGTCTGTCTGTTTTGTCTTATGTCTTTGCATTGTCTTGTTTTTCTGGTTGCAATGTATGCCTGTCTGTCTGCATTGTCTTGTTTCTGACTATTGTCTGGCATTGTTTTTATGTTTCTATGCTATATAGTCAGAGACAAGACACTGAAAGACAGTCTTGTTTGTCTTGCATTTGTTTGTCTTTCTGTTTGTATGCCTGTCTATCTGTTTTGTCTTCTTTCTGACTGCCGTCTTCTGCTCCTGCGCTGTCTTGTCTTCCTGCTTGCCATTGTTGGTCTGCAGTTCATGGGCATTGTTGAAAGTTACGCGTTTGAGCGACGAGAACCAAAAGAACCGGTTTCTCATTAAATAATCCAGTGAGGATGTAATCAGAGAGAGTGGTTGATGCCACCAACCTCACAGTTGATGAACCATTCTATCTATACCTCTGGCCGGTCACTCCAGAAATTTATGTCTTATTTTCTGCTTTATCTTTTTTTATCATGATGTGAGTTTACACATGCGTTGATGTTGACTTGTGCGTACTTACGCTCTACATTCCTGTGCATATATATATATTTACCGTATATATATTTTAAAAATTGTTTTCTTTTCTGTATTTCTGTCTGCTTTATTGACTAATGTTGTGTCTTTAATTTTTATGTTCTATAATGTCTGTGCAGTATAAATGTACAGTATAAATGTACAGTATAAATGTACATTTGTATGTACATATAGATATATACATTATATGTTGATGAACACATAAAGTAGACCCTTTGAGACAACTAGAAATAAAGATGCACAGCTGCACATAGGTGTTCATCTATGAAGGCAGGCTGGCGGAAAGACAGAAATAAAGAACCATGTATATTGGAAATAGAGATTGACAGAGAGACAGACAGACACTCAGACAGACAGACGATGAGACAGACAGAGTGAAAGTCATATGAGCCGGTGGTATTATGGTATAGACTACAGACGTTAGGTATAGGTTTCTGGGCCTTTCGGTCATAATAATCAGTCCTGTCGAAGTTGGAAGGCTGTTGAAAGCGTTTAGTTGCCAATGGAAGACCCGCCGCCGCCTCCACCGTCGTCGTATGGAGATAATTATAATTATTATATTAATTGCCAGCTGAGAATTATCCGAAACTTGCCGCGTAATCAGCTGGAGGTTTGGACAACCGTTGAGTTGGAACCCGCCTCGGTCTTATTAAGCCAGGTATTTGTTGTTGTTGTTGTTGGGTTTGAGTTTAATGGAACCAACACATGTATGCGAATTTTTTGCACGCTGGAAACTGATATATCATCGTCATCATAATCATCATCATCGTCGTCGTCGTCACCATCGTCGTCCTCGTCGTCATCATCATCATCATCATCATCATCATCATCGTTGGCTTCTGACGCCAGTCTTTGGGTTGGACGTTGTTCTTGGCAATCCGTACACTTCAATGCTTCTCTAAGTCAGTCAGTCATTGCTGACTGACTTACTGACTAACACTACGAGAGGTCGAGAGGAGCATTGAACTGGACGAATATAGAGTGTGCGTGTGTGTGTTTGCATTATTGCTGAATTGGACGAATTATATATATATATAAATATATATATAAAATAATAATAATAATATATATATATATATATATGAACGTGTTTGTGTTTGCGTGTGCTTCTGTGTGTCTGTCTGTCTCTCTCTCTCTGCGCTCGCGTGTCTGTGTGATTTGAATTGTCTGCATATATCCTGACTCCATCTGTCTGCTGTCTCCATGGCTACGGTGCTTGTGTTTAGATGACCACCGGGGTCAGTGAGGAGATGCTTATTCTAGTTGCTGCCTCCTTCTCCTCCTCTTCCCCTTCCTGCTGCTGCTGCTGCTGGAGCTAATCTTTGGTGATTCCGTGGCATCCTGCGTTGGCGGTGTTGGTAATGTGGAGTGAGTCAGCTGAGCAAATATCTCATCAGGCACCCTGGCCCACAATGCCAATAAGTGCCCCGTCCCTCGGGAGAAGGGTGCCAGTGCCACTGGGACATACCCGTCAGGAGGTGGAGGGGGAGAAGTAGGAGGAGGAGGAAGAGGCTGGAGAGGAATTCCAACAGCATTAGGAGGAGATGAGGAGGATGTTGTGGAAGAGGTGTTGGAGAAGTAGTAGGAGAAGGAAGAAGGTGAGGTAGAGGAAGATGGAGCAGGTGGAGGAGGAGGATTCATGTGAGAGGAGGAAATGGAGAGATGGGAGAAGGCAACGGAAGAAGGAAAGGATGAATATAAGGATGGTGAGGTGAGGGGAGGAGGCAGATTGAGGAGATGACAATGGGTAGCCAAGGAGAGGTCTGAGAGAGGGAGATGGAGTAGCATAAGGGAGCAGTTGGTCGATGAGAAAGGAGGAGGGGAATAGGGAAATGAAGGAAGCGGAAAGGAGTCGAATGGAGGAGAAAGAAGCAGATATGACAGAAAGAGGAGATGGGGAAGGGGGAAATAAGAGATGTTGGGAATGATGGATTGTTATAATTGTAAAGAAGAGAAATTGGTAGTGCATAAATGCCATGGGTTGAGGAAAGAGGATGATGATGATGCTGATTATGATGATGGTGGACTGGTGGCGATGGTGGTGTGCTGATTATGATGATGATGATGATGATTATGATGCTGCTGCTGCTGCTGATGATGGTGGTGGTGGTGATGATAATGATGATCGTGGTGGTGGTGGTGGTGGTGGTGGTGGTGGTGATGCTGCTGCTGCTGCTGCTGCTGATGATGATGATGATGAAGAAGACCATTTTTGTGGCTCCGTAGCTCAGCCGAGACTACAAGAAAACGGATCTGTACATGAGTTCAAAAAGTTGACGACAGTAATATGATTATTTGAATATAATTCAGATATATGCTCTGAGCGGTGATTTAAACGATGAAGGGGGAAAAGGAGGAAGAAAATGGATGATGATGAGAAACGAGTAAAGAGGAGAACGAAGGAGAAGGAGGGAGAAAAAAGGAGAAGGAGGAAGAGGAGGAAGGAGGAGGAGTAGACAGAGGAAAGAGGAGGACGAGGAACAAAAAAACAAAGGAGGATGAGGTGCATGCATGTGAAGCAGGCGTGAACGAATGCCAGCCACGTTGATTTATAATGTCAGCCAAATGGTTGCTGGTGATTGGAGCTGCCTGTCATCATATTATATTATATTAACAACTGATTTGCGTGTAGCACGATGAGGTTCAGTCGCCGACATAATAAGAGTCAGTCGCGAATTGAGTTTCAGAGATGAGCTCTGCTTTTACCGATTACGTCAAGTACATTGTCATTTTTTAAGTACATTGTCATTTTTTTGGTGTCTTACCAGACGCTTTGTCGGGTTTCGTTTCCCCAACGCCTCCCCCCGCTGTCTATTTATGTATAATATTTCCGATCGGAATAGCTATGCCTTGAGTCATACACAGCCAGCTCCATCCTACGGAGTTGAGTGGAAGTTTGGTGGGAAAGCGAACCGTGAACGTCAACAGCAGAAGATGTCAACTAATTAATTGGAAATTTGTTTATAATGTCATCAGCGTAATTGGTTTGGTTGTTAAATGAGACCAGTCAGTCAGTGAGTTAGTCGGTTAGTCAGTCAGTGAGTTAGTCGGTTAGTCAGTCAGTGAGTTAGTCGGTTAGTCAGTCAGTGAGTTAGTCGGTTAGTCAGTCAGTGAGTTAGTCGGTTAGTCAGTCAGTGAGTTAGTCGGTTAGTCAGTCAGTGAGTTAGTCGGTTAGTCAGTCAGTCAGTCAGTCAGTCGGTTAGTCAGTCAGTCAGTCAGTCGGTTAGTCAGTCAGTCAGTCAGTCGGTTAGTCAGTCAGCCAGTCAGTCAGTCAGCCCATCAGTAAGTAAGTTAGTGAGTGAGTGCATCAATCAATGAAACAATCAATCTGTCAGTGTCAATGAGTTAGTCAGCCATTCAGTCAGCACAGACAGGCTAGAATTAAATCAATCAATCAATCCGTCATCAAGGCATGAGTGCTTGATCATTAGTCAATCAAACAGTTAATCCATTTAATCAATCAATCAATCAATAACCAAGGCAATCAGCCATTTAATCATAATAGATAGATTAGTGAGTGATGATCATTCCAGGTGTGCAGTGCAGAAGCTGTCATCTGTCGAAGTGAAACTGTACTAAATTCTGCACTATGTAACCATCTTCATTGGAAATCCCCTCAAGGGAAATCCCCAGTTTTTTTAAATTTTGCAGTCCTGACCATTGAAACCTTCATGGGAAATCCCCAAAGTTTTTTGCAACCATGCCCAATGTTGGAAATCCCATCAAGGGAAAATCCCAAAATCTTGCAACCATGTCCATTGGAAATTCCCTTCAGGGGAAATCCCCAAATGTTTTGGCTCCCCTTGCGTGAAATCTATGTGTACCGGCAGGTGTTGAACTCCATGATGTCCAGCTCAACAGACCAATGCATCAGCCAGTAGATTACACATTGCGGCTCATCTGAAACTGGCAGTGCAATAAAAGTATGGAAACACCTTGTGGCATGACAGTATCCAAAACCCGTCATACTTTCGGATGTATTGTATACACTATAGTGACTATATGCAGTCCGGCATGCTAACCATCTCTATGGATGCTAATATGTGAGCACTTGTTATATTGCACCTCAAAGAGTACTCGGAAGCGCTCCCAAATACAGCGCGGACACTGAATCGGAGTTTCACGCCAAAGCGCTGAGCAATTGCAAGTGAAGAACTTGCTCAAGGTCCCTACGAGGTGACTTGAGGTGGATTCGAACCTGCAACCCTATGGCTTCAAAGCAGCGAACATATCCACTACACCACCGCGCCCAATGTAATGTAGACTGGTGGGATAGTCACGTCCTCTGACAAATTGCACCCATCAACACAATATATCAGATGGATGGATGGGTTGGCACTTGGCACAACGCCTTCAGCAGTCTGGCGCCTTTGGGTTGTTTGGCAAACGGGATGAGTCTGATTGACTGTGGTTACCGTAATGTCTGGGTCAGCAGACACCGGTGTAGCTGTGAGACCTATCTATAGTTGATTGGTGAATCGCCCTTGTAGCGGCATGGATGTGTTATGGCACCATATAAATTGTATTATTATTGGCCGATTTTTTTCTTGTAATGCGAGGAGTGCAGATTTGAGTATTCATTCATACGTTAAATGAATTTGTATAGCGCCTTTTCAAGGGTGACTGCTCATGGGTGCTCCCAATCCCAGCATGGCCACATAAATCTGTCTTAAGATGAGAGAGGAATGGCTGAGAGGGAGTTCTAGAAAGGCAGCAGAGCCTCAATGGTGAGCCATTCCAGGTCGAGGGTTCCACAACGAAGAAGGCATGGTTCTGCGTAGTGGCAGTGCGAACAAAAGGGATTGATGTTATTGTGTAGCGGACCTTGAGCAATGAGTGGTTTGCTCGCAGTTGCTCAGCACCGGCATCCATTGATTATTTGATACTTTGTATCGCTAGATTATTTGATACTTTGTATCATAAGATTATTTGATACTTTGTATCATTAGATATCTGCTGCATGTTGTTATAGAATTGGTTTTTCTGATGAAGGATCTTAATTTTAGCTAAGTTAAGCGGTAAACCTATTGATTGAAGAAATTGCTCTTGTAGATAGTACATGTATGGGTTTGCTCCCCTCAGACTGTTACCGTGTCGGGGACCTTGAGCAAGTCCTTCACCGATAATTTCAGAGCATCGCCATGGTTGATACATGGTGTCAGATGGTGACTGGAACAATTGGAATTGGAATTGGATGAGCGTGTGGCACTGTGGCAGGCATTGCTCTTAAGAGAGTGCTTTGTTCTTCGTACTTTGTGTGATGCCTGCAGACGTGCATCGCCTGTAAGCACCTTCCAGGTAGTAGGGTGTGGCCTAACACCAGTAGGACTAAGTACACGACCTCCTTGCCTAACGGCTGCCCATTGCATGATAACAACCGCCTTTGATCTGTGACCTCCACTACACATTATAGATGTGCTAACCGACTCCCGTCGTGATGGCACTGCTTGCTACGGAGGGCGTTTGCATGTTGCATTGTATACCTGGTAAATCCAATTCTTATGCAGGTGAATGACTTCGCTAGTAATCGTAATCGTAATCTTCACTTTTCTTAGGTGCAACTCGAAAGCCAAGCGCAGGGCACCAGTTTATTCACGAGCGCTGTGTATTTATAAATTCGTGTTGTATTTTATAATGCGCTTAATTATTTCTAGAAGCAGTTTCTGTGTTGCATGCATGGTGGTGGGTTTGTAAGAAGAAGACAACCATGGATACCACACCAACCCTGAGAGAAAATTCGGGGACGTTTGGGAAATTCCCTGAACCGTGTGTTGTAGAATGTATGTGCTTTTAGGCCATGTGGACTTTTTGTGGAGGCGAAGTAACCATTGAGTTGGCTGGCTGCAGATGAAATCATGAAACTGCTTGAAGTAAATTTCTACCCTGTCAGGCATTTGAACCCGAACCCTATCATTGGCAGTCTATTAATTTACACTAACAACTGGACTAACATGCACGGCTCATATATGCTGGGAAGCTTGTGCAGTGGTAGTGACACCAGTCTGTTTAAAGGGCTTTATGGGTTCAAGTTGAACCCCCAAAGTAAAAAATTCTAAATTATTATTATTTTGGGTATATCTTGCGCCATGTAGGCATAATCTGTAATGGGAAACGTCGTATTGTTCAACCATTGCGGGAATTAAGGTGCAGCGTTTGCCGTCTGTGTGGCGGTGTTTTTATTATTGGGTCGTATAATACTACTATGTTCTGTCCAGCTACAGACGTGCCCAATTAACTTCACCAGGCACGCTTCGTGGACTTCGTTGCCACGCATGGCTGCAGACCGTCTGCTTTCTGCCCTAGAATAGTTCGGTCTACGTTGCCTTTCCATCCGCCAGCCCCTTTGCTATGTGCTAGACCTGTGCGATGCACCATGTATGGTAAACCGCCCAAATGTCCTGTTCGGTTTGGCTGTCCCTGTCTGTCCGTCCTGTGGCCAATCTGTTGGTCCCTTTGCCTTTGGCCTTCGGGTCCCTGCCTCCGTACGAAGAGGGCTATGATCATCCCAGATCAATACTTGGCAGTTGTCTGAACCAGTATTATCATCGACAGTATGGCCACACTATTTTCACAGAGGATTGACGTGTCTGGTTAAAGTTGACACTGGAGACACTGGACACTGAAGACTTCAAATTTCCCTCTTACATACATACATACATACATTATTACATAATAGATACTTGCGTACATGTTCTGTTCTCAGCCATCCTCGCTTCGAGTTTCGGCTGCATCATGAACAATATTCCTCCAGCGTCTCCTGTCTCTTTGGACTCCATTATTCATGATGCTGTTTGGAGATGATGAGATGGATGGTAGGATCCCCAGTTCCTTTCCATCTCGCAGTTTGGAGGCCATGTTCCGGGTTTACCAGACATGCCCTCCATTGCTATGAACCCACCGTTGTCCTTCTGCTGGATCCTCCGTCAGGTGCATTAAAGTCTCGCTGCTGCCCGAGACCTGTCGCTCACGTTGGCCAATCTTTTCAGGGTTCCTGCTTGCGTACATACACATATACATAATTATGTAAATACATATGTACGCAAGTATAGGGACATATAATGTTTTTGTGCATATATATTTATGTATATATTATATGTGTCATATATATATATATACATTTATGCACACACATATATATATATATATATATATTATATGCACTATATAAAAATTCTATATATATTATATATATATCTTTGTGTGTGCACCTTCTACACTCCTATCAGAATCCGTGTTATAATGGACGGTGGTGTTACAAGGCGGTTCCGTTGTATGCGTCATACGCTGGCTATTCAGACTGTCTATAATTTGGCATCCAACGATCAATTACAATTTTCTATTATGATCTTTGTCATGTGAGTGCTTGTTGAAACGGTTTCACCGACGGTTTCACCGACGGTTTCAGTCGCGTGATTGTTGTGTTCGTGAGCCAATCCTAAAGATAGACTCTGGGGAAAATCGTCGATTGGCCGATGTTTCATACATGGATTCATCATGCGATTGGCTGTTTTCCCATTTTACCATTTTCTCTGATGACCATTAAATTTCTACTCAGACACAGACCGAGGTCTGAAAAAGGTGCTACACATTTGCAAGCACATAGATTTATTGGCTGTGTGTATGCATGTGTCTGTATATAACTGTATATAATGTCTATGCATGTCTGTATGTATGTATGTGTATACGTATTTACCCATCCACTCTGGGTATAGTGTTGCATGATGATAGCATATAATTATGGCCTAGATCCACATTGATTAATTGATAATTGATTCAATTAATGAACAGGTGTATGCTGGGTTTTTATGTTTATTATCAGCTCTTATAATTACTATTGTGACTCCGATGATCAAGAGTGAAAGTGCAAAGGTTGCTCTTGAACTCAATGACAATGTTTATTATTATTGCTGTAGTATTTAATTGTTTCTTCTAAGATCTGTTTGTTTTATTATGGTTATTTCTTTAATATTATTCATCACAGATGACTCGAGATGATGAATTGTTGCGTATTTAATGTATTTTTTCGTACATGTGTCTGGTGTTATGAATGTGTGGGAAACGTGGGAGGATGCAGACTTATTTGAATCTTGGACTTGCACACATGTTCCTTAATTGGGACAAGGAGTGGCGCCAATGCATAGGGGCTGTAGTTGTTGTGAAGGGTCTCACCCTATCAATTCATTGAAAGTAGTAGAATAACAGCCGTTCCTTAATCTAGCCCTGAATCAGCCATAGGTATGAAGTGTCAGCGCCTTCATTTTCTTAGCATCCGCTTATGAGGGAGGGGGGGTGCATGGTCATTCCTCTCCCTCGCCATCTCATCTTCCCACGGACAGTGTACGCTTAGTGTACTCATTGAGTTGGGTAGGTACTCATTGAGTTGGGTAGGTACTCATTGAGCTGGGTAGGTACTCATTGAGTTGGGTAGGTACTCATTGAGTTGGGTAGGTACTCATTGAGCTGGGTAGGTACTCATTGAGTTGGGTAGGTACTCATTGAGTTGGGTAGGTACTCATTGAGTTGGGTAGGGGTGTTGATGGAGCAGTAACCAAATTTCTGCCCTGGAGGGGTTTGAACCCTCAACCTCTCGATTGACAATCCATTGCGCTGACCACTGCGCTATAATTAATTTTATCTATGAGTGGCAACCTCTAAAAAGCAGCAGAAAAATGTTTGCATTAGATTTAGTTTGTTCACAGTTGTAAGTTTTTTTCCCGTGTTTATTGTTTTTAGAAAAATTCCATTTTTTTCATTCTTTTGGTGTCGCCTTTCCTTTTTAAAATTGTTTTCACCATATTTTTTGGATTTAGGCTGTCTGTAATTATTTTCCTTAATTTTATATTTGTCTGATATCATTTATAACTCCGGTCACTACCAGTATTTGACTGTTTTACTTAGTGTTTTACTTGCAATTGTTATTTGCTTGCCGATTAAAAGTAAATTGTGTAAACAAGGTTTTTAATTTTAAGCTGCAGTACCAGATGCAAGAAAGTCCAATAATTTTTGGTTTTCCTTTTTTATCCATTTATTCCGTATTTTTATTAGTTTTTTGGTCATTTTAAAAAACCTGTGCCTATTTTTTTTTTACATCGGATACATTGAATTGTTGTTGCAGTCGGACCTGAGCGCTGCCTTCCTTCGAGCTGCCCGATCCGGTAACTACGAGAAGGTGGTTGAGTTCCTGAAGGAGAGCAGAGTGGACATAGATGCCTGCAACGTCGTACGTCCTCTCCTCAACTCATTAATATATATTTATATAAATATATATATATATATGCATACAAATCTATATAAATATATGAAAATTAAATATAAATATATATTTTATTATATATATAAATATATAAATAAATATATAAAAATAAATATATAAATATATATTAATATATATATATATAAAAATGTTATTATATATATATATATATATAATCACCTTTTCTGGTAGCAGTAGTGTTTAGGTTTAGCAACACTGTGATAGCAAAGATCATTTATAGTGTCACCCTCCTCCTTCATTTTAGATTGGGACTGGCACTGTCCGACTCAGAAGAGTCGTGGAGTTTTTTCGCCTTTTGTCTTGGTTGAATTTGTTTTAATGTTCCAACGCAGCAATTACCATTTGTTGATAGATTAGATTGTCTTATCTCTCTCTTTTTTCTCTCTTTTTCTCTCTCTTTGTCTTGGAGAATGGTTGCCGACATTGATGATTGATATGAATAAGTAGGACTTTACTATGTCTTCTGAACATTGCACGACTGTGTAGGTATATTATGTTTGTGTGTGTGTGTGTGTTTGTGTATGTATGCACTATGCATCTATATGTTTGTGTGTGTGTCTGTGGGTGTGTATGTGTGTGTGCATATGTATGTGCTATGCATGTATGTATTTTTGTATGTATGTGTGCAACTGTGCATGCATGTATGTATGGTATTTCAGTAGCGTATACATGTATTTATGTAAATAACGGGATCAGTATTATAGCAGTGAGTTTGCACAGCAGTCAAATGGTATCTGCTTAGCAATACTGATGTGTGGATTACCATGTAGGTCGAAAGGACACATTGTATTTTTTCATCTTACCATATGTAGGCCTATCGAATTCTTATGAATTGAAAGTCCACAGCTAGTCCATTTAGAAAGAGAATTCTGGTCTTTCTTCTATGCTTGCATAAAATGCATGCATGCAGAGAGGGCGTGTTAAACTGCTGCTTGGAGTATACTCCGAGGGACATTCCGAGCAGCTCTAGAACAAGACCAGAGAGATTGTTTAAATGTGGGAAGGGGCGTAACTTCGTGTTGTTAGGATAGTGCCGGCTATTACCACTCTTTGCCGATACAGTGCTGATTGGAAAGTTCGAACGTTTTGAGGTCTCAGTCTTGTGAATCTGAATCTGAAATTCTACGCTTATAAAGCGCCACTCGAAAGTCAAGAGCAGGACACCAGCTTATTCATGAGCGTTGTGTAACGTCAGAGGTGCGGGGTGGTGTTTGCGTATTTACAGAGGTGAAACAGACTTTAAGCATGTGATTTGTATATTATGTATGTAGGGAAAAAGAGAGAGGAGTAGGAGGGAAAATGCGAGGGGACAAAGAAGGGATTGGTGACCAACCCTATGTGTATGTGGGGCGAAGTTATAGTCTTCATCTCAGTGTAATGTAATAACGGCAATTAGGCCTGCTTCTAGGAATGCTTTACAAATGCACACACACACATGCGCACACACACATATACACACGCACGCACACACATGCACACACACTTGCACGCACTCACAGACGCACGCATAGACACACTTGCGCGCTCACACGCCCACACACACACGCTGTAAAATGCGACTGTTCACTGGCAGATTTACAGTACACAATAATTTTATATGACATCGTCAAAATACCCGACAAAGTGTATCGGCCTCTGACAGAGAACACACGCACATGAGCGAGGCAAGCGATCGGGGCGCACTCGAGATGGAAATGGAACGCACCGTTTTGTCTTGCACACCACAATAATTATATTCTTGAATCTTTTTAACCATCGACTGTTAATGAATCAAAAGTCATTAAGAATTGTCGGTTGTTGGTTGGCTGAATTGGTTGGACTAGATTTCTTCTCTTATCGGACTTTGACTTGTTGTTGACTGAGCTTACGTCTAGTCGTGGATGTGTTAGCCGTGTTTGCCTACATGCCGCATGAAAAGGTGAAACATGTCGTCGGGCTTCGAGGCTTTGTATACCAACATTGTGTCAATGAACGAATGCATATTAATTAACTGATGAACATTGCAGTGCTGGGAACCGGTTTCAGACACTGGCAGAAGATGATGACACTCATTTTGATCATTGTCGTCATCGCCACCACCACCACCACTACCACACACCACCACCTCCACTACCACACACCACCACCACCACTATCACACACCACCACCACCACTATCACACACCACCACCACCACCACCACCACCACCACCACCACCAGTATAATAAATTCCTCACTTAATTATTTATTTATTTCTCCATTTCTATAGCGCCCCTTCAAGCTCACTAATTAATCAGAGGTGCTCTCGACTACAGCATGGACACTGCATTGGAGTTTCACGCCGAAGAGCACAAGCAATTGCAAGCGAAGGACTTGCTCAATGTCACTACGCGGTGGCTTGAGGTGGATTCAAACTTGAAACCCTCCAGCTCCTGGGCACCAAACCGGGCCAACCCACAACTGGACCACAGCGCCCCAAGCCTAATCACTGACTTAATGAATAGCTCACATTAGCCTTTGGTGGCGATGGGTACGAATAAATGATCTGAAGTGTCGGCCATTTTGCAAGTGCATTGCTCTACCATTATCAGCCCAAGTGATGTTTAATATGTCCTCATTATTTTATGTTGTCTGTTCAGGGTATGTAGTCTTGGTCAAGTGTATCCTCTATTAAAACAAACTGCTATGATCCGCACTTTGGTGTACACTCAAATTGGGCTGCTGAAATTGGTAATTGGCTTCCAGAGTAAGTAAGTAAGTAAGTAAGTAAGCAAGCAAGCAAGCAAGCAGGTAAGCAAGTAAGTAAGTAAGTAGCAAGCAAGCAAACAAGTACAGACTTTATTACTCCATTAGCAGACGCACTGTGATACTTCAAAATACAATGTAAAATATGGCATAGAAATCATAATAGAGCATGGTAATAATAATGCTGAATAATTGTATTGTATTCTATAAAAATAATGAGGCTATGACACATGTTAATTAGTGTATATAGCATCCTCGTATAATGAATTTATTTCTTGTGAGATATATGTGTGTGTATATATATATATATATATATATATAATATATATATAAATATTATATATATGTATATGTATGGATTCATATTATGTACCGGTATTCATTATTCATTTAGGTTTTTCGGGATGGATTTGAGTGAAAAAGAACTGAATGGATGAATTAATAGCGGACTGACTGACTGACTGACTGATGAGGTATGCCAACCATTTGACCTCAAATGACCTGTGGCTCTGGGGTTGTTTATGACACACACGAGTTCTGTGTTTGGCAGTATAGATAGGCAGCATGGTCCTCAGGGAACTAAATATAGACACTGGAAGATCACTGTACTCATGCATGCATATTGGTAGGTATAGGTATGTATGTATGTGCATAAGTACGTACGCACAATTGCACATGAGTATGTGTATTTATTGTATGTGTGTATGTGTAATTATGTGAATGTATGTATGTATGTATGTATGTAAGTATGTATGACATGAATGTATGTACGTACGTATGTACGTACGTACATACGTATGTATGTATGTATGTAATTATGTTAGTATATAGCATTGCTATAGCGCCGTTTAAAGAGCTTCACTGGTCGAAAGTAAGCCAATAGCTGTACAGGAAGAGAATTGTGAAGTCCGTTTGTCTTCGAATGAGGCAGTTATTGACTATTGTGCGTTTGTGACACCTGCAGGTATGACTTTTAATTGGAATCAGTGCCAGATGAAGGTGAAGGTATTGAATACACGTTTACAGTACATGCCAATCAGAAAACGATTAAAGGTGTTTTCAATGATGTATTGAAACTCATTAGAAGCATGTTTCCAGGAAACTCCTCGGCTGAATAAATAGTGACAACGTTAGACACCTTTATATCGTAACCGGACTGCGCTATATCAGCCGCTAATATATTTGCAGGTTTATTTAATGCTGCGTATAGTGGAGCGGCCTGGTACGAGAATGTGGAGGAATAGTTCACTTTGTGATAAAAAGCATGAAATTTGGTACATACTGCGAACGTGTCACAAGAAAGAAATTTGGCTATAGGGCCTTCGCATATATTAGACCCCTGACCCCAATGGCAGTCATTTTTCAAAATGACCCCCGGTTTACAGATTTAAGCCTGAAGGCTGAGATAATTTTAAATCTGTAACTTTTCCAGTTACAGATTTAAAATTATCTCAGCTTCCATTACACTTAGAATCGTCATCTTGGTGTCTAAACATACATAGTTTAATAGGGGCGAGGATTCCAGCAGAGCCATTGCAAATGTTCCCCACGGCTTCAGTGACAGCTATTTTCCAAAATGGCTGGCCAAAATACGGAATTTTCAATATCCCAACTTCCAGTACACTTAGAATCGTCATCTTGGTGTCTAATCATACAAGCATACATAGTTGAAGTATGGTTACACACACACACGCGCACACACACACGCACACATATACATTATGCAGCTATGTTTAACAGAACATCCATGGTTCTGAACAGTGTTCAACAGTTACACACGTGTCAAGGATTTACACTGAAGGTCCTTTACACTGAATGATTGCCTGACTGGTGACTCGAAGCTGCACTAACTGCATTACATGAATTGTCGTTCTTCAAGAAGTGCTATATAAAAATCTAGAGATATGATGTCTTAACTCTTTTAGCAATGTCGATCTCACCCACCGCTCTGGTTGTGATGTCTGTCATTGAGAGCAAAGCCAACATATAGATCTGTTATGACGGCATCGTTAAATCAACACTTGCAGCAGTCGAACGAGGTCAATAGGAACGAGGTCAATAGGAACGAGGTCAATAGGAACGAGGTCAATGTCTTGTTGACCTCAGGGCGTTATGTTTGCTAAGGACTTGTTTTGGAAACCGAATTAATTCCGTGATCCGCGCCTCAACTGTCATGATATCAGAAATCGAGTTACACTGACACGTGTTTGTTGTGAGATCTCCCGATGTTTTTCTTCATCAGCCTCTCTGCTTGTGTATGCTGATATCTATCGGTGTCTGCTTTGTGGTTGCTAGAGCCGTTGCTTAAGCCTTCTCGGTCAGCATTAATTGTTTTGTTTTATTTATTTTGTTGTTTATCGCATTTGCTATAGCGCCCCTTCAAACTCTCTAATCAGAGGCGCTGCGGACTACAGCGCGGACACTGCATAGGAGATTCACTCCAAAGCGCATGAGCAATTGCAGTGAAGGACTTGCCCAGGGTCCCTACGCGACGACTTTGAGGTGGATTCGAACCTCGAACTCTCCGGCTCGAAGGCGCCGAACCCACCACTAGATATGGGAAATCCGAATGTCGGTTTCAATAGCAGTTCCCAGATTTTGCTGATCACAAACTGATAGTCGAATTCATTTTTAAAAAAAATCACATTTGAAAATTTATAAGAGATGATTCGTGCATTTGTGCTGACTATATAATCTTCAGAGTTGCTGTGGGAAAAACCAATTGCAACAAATAAACAGTAGATAACAACGGTAGATATTACCCATGGCCAATTATATATGAAGTTGTTGACCTACGGTATGATAAATATCCATCCATGTGCGGCACTTTGAATGTAACATTGTCAGGCATTTCATCAAATTTTAACATCATATGCCAGCAGAAATGACAACCAATATAATTCTCTGCCATCTTTGTTTACGCTGGAAAAGCGAAATTTTCTATATGGCCCAAAAAATCCGATGACCAGTTAAAAATCGGATTTCTACAACCGAAAACTCGTTTGCAAAAGAACTGATGTAAACAACCCTAAATTCCCTTCTCGTTTGTCTTCACATGGTTCATCTTTCACCGTTCCTAAATGCAGCCGCCAGATTAACAGAACGGCGTAATTGGCGAATTGAAGTGATATCAGTTCAGGCCCAATCTAGATGTTAGCCAAACGTTGGTGAAATATTGAGTTTCAAAATATCTCTTCAAAGAAGAAAAAGTCTTCAAGAATGGGTGGAACATTTTCTGTGGATAGTTTGCCTTGTGTTTATCGAGATTGATGATTTGTTTATTTATTGTGGGCGTTCGTTTATCTGGAACATATCAACAAAATGCAGGAAGTCCAGAGCAGATAAAAGGCAGATTTCATTAAAGGTTCTCTTACAGAACACACATCACTTGGATAGTCGTGTGGTTGGGGCGGTTTTGTTAGATACAGTTGCAGATAATTGCTCATTAAATTAACTGTGTCTTTTATTTGTTTAATGTATGATTTGAGTAGGAGTATGGGCTAGATTAATTTAAAATTGGCATTTAATTAATCAAAATCAACAGTGGCTATTATAATTGATAATATAATAATTAGCTATAGAAATTTGGATGCAATATACATGTATATTCATAGAACTATAACGCCACTGGAGGTATAGAGTTGGATTTACAACATAGTTGTTAATGTTTTGACATTTTTTTTCTACTTTGTAATATATAAACGTTTTCTTTGATCTAATGCCTAGTGTCATTGAATGCAAACCTTTCTTTATGTGATGTAATGTTCCTCTTGATCAGGATTCACACGGCTTCAAAAGTTTAAAGTCTAACACTTATTCACGTGGTATGGTAAGGCAACAGAGACTTAGACTATGCCACGTGATATGTTTTCCGACGTAAACACTGTACAGTGCCCTGCATACATCATGTATAACCTTTCCAAATCAGAATATGCATCAATTTGAATTCGAAAGGCACACGAGCCACACACAGTCCGTTCGATGACTTTTACTTAGGATCGAAGTCTTTGTTTGATCACGAACCTTCGATCAGGCAACACGTGTTTGCTATGGGATCAACTCCCGCATATATACATATATATTAGATATGCATATATATAAATGCTTGATTGATTTATATATATATATATATATATATATATATATGTATGTGTGTAATACAAACATGGGCACTAGGGTATGTGTGTTTGTGTATATATCTGAATTATATATTTAATTAATTCAATTACTTTATATATATGTATATTACTGTATGTATGTGTGTATAATGTATATATATATATTGTTCACTAGCACATGTGTTGGTGTTCTTAAAGACCATAACATTTGTGCTTCTGGTTAGACCAGTTTTACTGTCTTCTTCCTTTTCCTCTACCTTCTCCTGCTCTTCATCCTCCTGTTTGCCATCCTCGATCTCCTCCTCCTCTTCTTCCTCGTCCTCATCCTCTTTCTCGTCCTTCTCGTCCTCTTTCTCCTCGTCCTCCTCCTCGTCCTCTTCTTCCTCTTCCTCCTCCTCGTCCTCATCCTCTTTCTCCTTCTCATCCTCCTTGTCCTTCTCTCGTCCTCTTCTTCCTTGTCCTCATCCTCTTCCTCCTCGTCCTTGTCCTCCTCCTCGTCCTCTTCCTCGTCCTCCTCCTCGTCCTCCTCCTTTTCGTCCTTGTCCTTCTCTTCCTCCTCCTTTCCATGCTATTTTTATCCTTGTGTCCTTGGATATTCTTCGTCTTGCCCTATCTCCTTTGGATATAAATTGAGTAGACAATTGAAGTGATCACCTCTTGTCAGATTGATTGATCGTGGCAAAATAAAATCTGGCTTGTTAAATTGAAGTGTCCAGACTGTTACTTGTTTGTCGTTTTGAAATTCAAATCGAATCATTAATCGATGCATTCTGTTTGGATATTATCTTTAGGCTGTTTTTGGAGTTTTAATACTGTTCTTTGGCAAATATCTTAGCTTCGTCGCCATGATCAGAAAGATAGAGGAGTCACTGTGACGTGCAAGAGTCACGGATATGTTTGAGTAATTTGGAGTCACTTGGAGAGACAGGAGTTACTTGGAGACTCTTGAGTCACTAGGATGCTCAGAAGTACTTTGGAGTGACTTGGACACATAGGTGTCACTGGGACTCTCAGGAGTCACTAGGACAATCGAGAGTAATTTGGAGCCACTTGGCGCCACATGAGTCACTAGGACACTCAGGAGGCACTTGGGCACACACAGTTGTAACTGGGACACACAGGAGTTACTGGGACACACAGGAGTTACTGGGACACTTGGGATTCACCAGGACACTTGGGAGTCACTGGGAATCACTGGCGCACACACAGGAGTTACTGGAACACTTGGGAGTCACTTGGGAGAACACTCAGGAGTACTTTGGAGTCACTTGGGCACACACAGGAGTCTCACATAGTAGTCACTGGAGCACACATGAGTGACAGCAGAGTGCGTACTATAGTCATACTCGTCCATACCAAGGGATAGATCAGTTTGTTGAGCATCTGTTAATCGTTACCAAAGTTCTTAAGTTTTTTACTGATCGTTATTTTACCGAACAATTGCCGAGGTCTGTGGAAATGCCATCCACAGACATGGCAGGTGAGACCTTCCATGGTGCAGCGCCTTCTACCATCTGCGAGAGACTGCTTGGTGGTGTTGAGATCTGTGTGTTGGAGACGTCATCTCCTGTCATCTGTATCCTTATTCGACGTTATGTAGTCTATGAATTGCGAACAGGGTGTTTCGATGAGAATCCGTTAGATGTGCTAAACGTGTTGGTAGGTGCTCGCTTGTGGATATTCTTTTTAGCTATTTTAACCCTGTTTACTTGGGTATTGATTAGCTCTTTGTGCTTAATGACTTTAACTTCTTTAAGGAAGGCTGAGACTGCTTTTGTTAGACCACTTTGTCTGCATCTACATGTTGGAGTGATTTCGCTGAACAATTGTATTGTCTAGTAATTGTGTTGGGCTGGGTACCCAGAAGTCGAAGGTTAAAATACCCACAAGGATGAACAGATGTCCTGTGAGAAATCTTTCTGATCGTCCTTTGTCTTTCTTTTCATGAATAATTACAGTATGCTTGGGTAGGTTTGTTGGTGCATTTTGTGGGATATCAAACTATTGTTGCAGAACCAAAATGCCAAGGCTTCTCTGTTGATAATCTTAACAAATTATCCATTGACTTGTATATAGCACCATTGTGGGAATACCCGGGGAGACTGCATTTGGATAAATTCAGAGTTAAATCGGAATGAAAAATCACAATCCATTGGCATGGCCGATGAGAGAAATTCCATGCCACTTGAGAGCAGAGCAGTCATGGACCCCGAATCTATCTTAAGACTTTATGTGAAAAAGATTTCTAAAAGCAAACTGAAATAAGAAAAGTGTGGTTACTACCTATGACATAGTGTTTTATATACATGTACAAATTATGAATTTATTAAGTAACTAATTTGAAGTTTAGACCGATTGCACCGTAGTTAAAAAGTCACCAGGTCACTGGGACTCCCCCCCACCCCTTCTCGGTGGCCCTGTCCATAGGTAAGCAGGAGTACAATTCAGCAGATCATAGAAACCAGAGAAACCATGAATTGCAAATTGATGGAGATGAAACTTAAGCATTGGAAAGAGCAGTTAAATCTGATAGGGTGGAAAAGACTAAATATATCAGAATACTATTGGCAGTTGGGCATGTTTGATATGAGAATGGCTTGTTACTCATGCTGAAGGTATTTCTGAGGCTCATAAAAGTGCTATATAAGATGCCAGATGCGAATGTAAACGAAGGTACGGTTGTAGACATTCGGTGCAGAAATCTTCTCTGTGACGTGTTCCACGATGTTGGAATGCAGTTCTTGTGTTTCTGCTCAGTTTTAAGTACAGTGCCTGCGCATGCGGACCGGACATGCAGTGTCTTCTGAATAGATTCTAGGTACATTTGTGTCTGATGCTGTTAGGCATTGCAACGATTGTGTGTGTGCGTGCGTGTGTGGTGTGTGTTGTGCGTGTGTGTTGTGTGTGTGTGTTTCTGGTATTGTGTGTCTAGTTGAGAGCTGGAGACAGAGGGTGGATTGCCTGTGTGAGGAATCATTCGTTGATGGCTGCAGTGAAAGCACTCTCTCTGTGACGAGAGTTGACGGATATCCGGTCAGAGATTCATGAATGGACGGATCTGTGTGAGCGTGCATGTATGTGTGTGTATTTGTGTGTATTTATGTGGTTGTATGTGTGTGACTGTGTGTGTTACTGTGTGTGTGTGTGAGTGTGTATGTGTGTGTGTGTGTGTGACTGTGTATGTGTGTGACTGTGTGTTACTGTGCGACTGTGTGTGTGACTGTGTGTGTGTGACTGTGTATGTGTGTGACTGTGTGTGTATGTGACATGTGTGTGACTGTGTGTGTGTTACTGTGTGTGTGTATGTAGGTAAGTATATTCTTTAATATAACCAACTGTCAAAGAGCACTCTGCTGAACAAGCATTCTATTTTTTTGCTATTTAATATGAATGTATGTGTGTCTGTGCTGTTGCATCCATTTGCGAATGATTTTGTAATACAATGTGGATATTTATCGTTGTTTTGTTTGTGTATGTTTGGATAAGTTGTCTTGGAATGTTTGTGAGTGCCTGCTTTTTTACACCGTTTGCATACGTGTATAAACTGTATATGTTGTGTAGGCATTTGTTTATTGTTTACTAGTCATTTAGCTGTTATGTTGTTTATTGTTTTCTGGTCATTTAGCTGTTATGTTGTTTATTGTTTACTAGTTGTTTAGCTGTTATGTTGTTTATTGTTTACTAGTCATTTAGCTGTTATGTATGGCAGCTACAAGTGCAGCAATTTGTCTCCTTTTAAGATGGCTCTTGGCTTTCTTGGGTTTCCCGGCGCTGTGCGATATATGTTTGAAACGGTTGGGCTTGATGGGTCCAGCTGGTCGTGATTAGCAAATGAGAAACAGAATTTCTGTGTTTTTGTAGCTCCTATATTTAGAGGCATGGTTGCAGTTTTGCGTGTTTTTTTCGTGCTGGATACACGTGCGAGTTGGTTATTTGTAAGTGCTTTGGTGATGGAGGAAAGTTTGGAAATCCTCCATAGACAAGGTTGTTTGTTTGTCCTTGGAATGAGTTTTAAAAGTCTTCTTGGCAGTGGAGTTTTGCCTCTTAGTCTGTGCTGCTAAGGGTTTGTCTTCTACTGTGATTACTATGATGAGATGTCTCTGCAAGTGTATCTCTCTTTGTCTGTCTGTGTATGTATACATGTCTGCCTATTTGTCTATGTTTGTGCCTTTCTGCTTATGTGTGTCTCTCTATGCCTGCCTCTCTGTGTGTGTGTCTGTGCATGTCTGTCTCTGTGTCTGTATCTGCCGCAGGTCTATCTGTGTTTTGTGGGTCTGGCCTCTTTCTTTATATTTGTGTCTTTCTCTTTCTGTCTCTGCCTTTATTTGAGTTTGTATATATATCTCTGTGTGTTTGTCTGTCACTGCCATTGTCTGTCTGTCTGTCTGTCTGTCTTTGTCTGCATGTGCATTGTTGTTGTCTGCATGCCTTTATATCTGTCTCTCTCTCTCTCTCTCGAGATCTTTATCTCGTTCTCTGGATTTGGCAAAGAGATGGCCGAACGTTTCTGTTTGTTTATTGTATTCTCGAATAATAATTTACATCGTATTGCTTATTTTGTCAATTCAAGCTGACCTATACACAATACACAAACTGACCAATGCACAATACTCAAGCTGACCAATACACAATACACAAACTGACCAATTACACAATACACAAGCTGACCAATACACAATACACAAGCTGACCAATACACAATACACAAACTGACCATTGATACACAATACACAAACTGACCAATTACACAATAAGACTAAATGATTAGATTAGCAGCATATGATAACAGGTTTAACTATATGGCAGCCTGCAAGGCGTCCATCTGTATTGTATTGTATTGCATTGTATTGTATTGTATTGTATATAAGCATTTTTAAAATGCGTCTTACAGTCCTGTAATTCTGCTCAGTTTACAGTTGTTGCTAGGGAATTGAAGGCCGAGTCCACCTTGTGGTGGCTGGCTCTAGGACCTGGAATAGGCTTCCTGTTGCGCTTCTCCGGGTGCCTAGAGGTCACACCATTGTGTTCCTCTCTAACTTGAAAACTGCTTTGTTTTGACGTGATTGAACTGGACTGGCAGTGCTTCTGACTTCTGAATAGCTTACCTTGAAGGTGCGCTATATAAAAACAACAGCAGCAACAACAACAACAACAATAACAACAACAACAATAATAATAATAACAAAACAATAATAATAATAATAATAATAATGATGATGATGATGATGCTATGGGCCAGTGGATTAATAAATGAATATTTTGTTTGTTATAGAATGGTCTGAACGCTCTGCATTTGGCTGCTAAGGATGGTCATGTCAACATCGTCATTGAATTGCTGAACTATGGAGTCAACGTTGACTCTGCTACTAAGGTAAGCGACAACCGACAACCGTTGCATGGCTGCTGTCACTGCGGTTGTCCACTTTAACAACATTCACCAGCTGATTGTTTAAGTATTCTTATTGTTATTATAATTTTTAATTTTCCGTGGTCATAATTTTTGTTGTCATCATTGGTGGTGACATCGTCATTGTTATCATCATCACTATCATTGTCATTAGTAGTATCATTATAATTATCATCGTGATTGTTGTAGTTGTCGTGATCATCATGATGACGATTATATAATTGTCATTGTAATTATCATTATTATTATAATCACTGCCATTATGATCATTGTTATTATCATTGTGATTATCATTATCTTCATCATCATCATCATCATCGTCATTATTATGATCATTGTTATTATCATTGTAATTATCATTATCTTCATCATCATCATCGTCATTATTATGGTCATTGTTATTATCATTGTAATTATCATTATCTTCATCATCATCATCGTCATTATGAGATATGTGAGGGAAAAACCACACTTTCTTTTTTCATCCCTTTCTATGCCATCCAGTGACAATACCAACAAAAGGGATGCATGTAGATGTTTTGTTTGGATACATTGATTAAATGCAATTGACTTTCAATGTTGATTGTCATTTCATTCTAAGTGACATCAACTGACATCTTAGGCATTGTGATTATGATTATGAGACTATGGAAGTGATAATGGCACTATAGAAGTCAGGAGATTAGATTGGATTATATAGTTAAGAATGGTTTTAATGCCAAATCAACAGTTGGCACTTTTCACTCACTGAGGAATGTTTTCCACATCTTGCTAAAATTTTATAGTCTCCATGGTAACTTCTGCAGAAGCAGTTATGGTACATGAGAAAGGTGATGATGGTGTGGTGGTGGAGGAGGTGGTGGTGATCTTGGTGGTAGTGGTTGGTGTGGTCTTACTGATGGTTATTGTGATGTTGGTGTTGTGGTGGTTATGGTGACGGTTGTGATGGCCTTGCTGCTGTTTATGGTGATAAAAAACCTAATAATGTGACGCACAGTCGGATACTAGGGTAAAAAAGCGAACATTCCAGAGCGCTGCTCTCGAACCTTGGCTAAAAAGCAATATGAATAACGATGATAGCGGTAAATAGCCCTAGGAGGCATTGTCAGAAACCAGAGCAGACAATATTAGCAGCTTATGGAGATGAACTATTGTTTTGATGAACTATTGTTGTTTTGCAGAAGGGTAACACAGCACTTCACATTGCGTCTCTTGCGGGTCAGCTGGATGTCGTCAAGACCCTGATACAGTACAGGGCCAGAATCAATGTCCAGTCTCAGGTAATATCCTTTGTATGTATGTGCACTTGTTATAATGCCCCTTCAAGATTCCTACTCAGAAGCACTCCCGACTAGAGCGCGGGCACTGAATCGGAGTTTCACGCCGAAGCACTGAGTAATTGCGAGCGAAGGACTTGCCCAAGGTCCCTACGAGGCGGCTTGAGGTGGATTCGAACCAGCAATCCTCCAGTAGCAAGGCAATGAACATACCCACTACACCACCGCGCCCCACCTTTGGCCAGTCTCTATGAATAACAAGAGCTCTGTGCCTTATTTTGTTAGTTTAAATTTGTTATTTGAATTGAAAAACTGCGTAAACTATGATTATAGTGGGCCTATCCTCTACATCATAGAAAATAAACTATTTCCAGAAATATAATATAGTGTCCTTTATATTATAAAAAATATTCAATTTCCAGAAATGAGAAGTAAGCAAGTACAGTAGTACACGTTAAAAGGTTTCATGTTGACAAGCAGAGCTTCTTTTTAGCATGCAGTTCTACACAAAAATGTGCAGTTCTAAGTGGATTTGTGCAGTTTTTAAGCACTTCTTTGCAGGTAAAAATGGTTAGAAAAGGTTATTGCCGTCAAATTGGGATTAATTTACCATGGAGGAAGGCAATGAAGGGGTTGTGCAGTTCTAAAAATGCCTTAAAAATGGCCTGTTGACTTGCATCATAAACATAATAAGTCATGAGGAGAGGAAGCAGAAGTTGCTTATAAATCAAGTCGTCCTCACCTGCCAAAAAATCTGTTGGTCAGATGGGTGCAAGAGCCAAAAAATCTAATGGATACAGCGGATAATAGGATATACTAAATGTCAACAATATTAATGTAGTAGAATGCAGTGAAGTAAGGCCTTTAGACTTCTAATTACCCATGTGTGCGATCATTTGATACGGAGTGAGTGAGCTGCATACTCAGTGTCACCTTACCCTACTACGTGAATAGGAATAAGTTTTATTAACGTCGTCGTAGGATTCTCGAGCACATTGCATCACATCGAGTAAGATTTACCTTGTTTCACACAATCATGCCCTTTAATTCATAATTCCAATTGTGTTATTTAATATTAAACCACTTTTCTGATTACTCTATAGTACACCACTTATAAATTAACTGGCTTATATAATATAATTATACTCTTACTTAAATCGTATATGAAATAAATTAATGATGCATTAATTTGATAAGCATTTAGATTCTCTTTGGTCTTGCAATTTCCTGTTCCTCCTTGATCTCCTCTGTGATTGTCTATGGTGCTCAGATCTCATTGGATCCCTTTGAATCAATGATCCTGGATCCTCTCAAGAATCTGAGCAGATGCTTTCCTAATCTCTGAAATCCTCTCTGATCCACTGCGATCTTCTCAGATCATTTGAGAGTCGCTTTTATCAGCCAACAACTTCTAGGTTTCAGTTTGATCCTCTTAGATGTTCGACCCTCCTGGAAGCTCCCTAAGATCCTCTTTGGGTTCCCAATCAGGCCATCTAAAGATTCAGTTGTATCCTCTCAAATCCTCTTGGATTGCCATGAATCTGTTAAGATGATCTTGATTAGATTGAAGTTGTTTAGATTAGATTAGATTAGAGTAATAATAATAATAATATAATAATAATATCTTTTCTTTAATTAAACGCCTGCAAGACGCACTGCGCTTTACATTTACAGGTTATGCAGTAATCTTAATTAAACTTAACTACGGTACCAACTGAACAGACAGCTTTGTAATTACACGGCGCCAATGGCAGCCTACAAAGCAAATCCGCCCAACGGGGGCTCGAAATCACTACCTCTCGCACTCTTGGCCAGCGCGTTAACCACTACTCTACCGGGCCCCCCCCAAATCGTAATCAGCGCCTTATGAATTAACGAGTGCAGTATTAAACACACATTATGCGTTGTGAATTACGTTACATTGTTACAGAAACCCTTATTAAACGACTGATGATTGCCTGGCAGTTGCCCAGTATATCACGCAGTAATGAAGCTGTATATGCAAATTTATTCAAATATATGCAAATAGAATCAAATAACCAATGCATCAGATCACACAAGCACATGAAACAACAGCTGTTCTGCTTTACCCATGTGAGCAGCTGTCTCAAATCAACTACCCTGCCTTATTTGCCCATCTTCCCCCACCAGCATTTAAATAGCGCCTCTAAAGATCGCTCTATAAAAAGGCGATGGCACCGTATGACACGGTTGGCCATTAACAGGTCGCATGTGCCGCGTACGGACTGTAGCAAAGGCATACACCGTATTACACCGTCCAGCGCTGGAGTTGAAGCACATGTGTCACTTCTGTTGCGTCGTTCCCCAGATGGCAGTTCTCAGCGTGACCAGCTGCACGATGAAAAGCTATATTACTCGAGAGATTCATTGGCCAGACGAGATTCATGCGATGCGTGTTGTGATTGATTCACTTCTCCACAAAACACTAATGATACACAAAACACTAATGATACACAAAACACTGACAATACACAAAACACTAATGATACACAAAACACTAACGATACACAAAACACTAATGATACACAAAACACTAATGATACACAAAACACTGACGATACACAAAACACTAATGATACACAAAGTAAAGCCGAGAAATTTACAATTAGAAACCTTTATAAGAAATATCTATGTTTTTAATTTCTTACTTTGCAATTAAATTGAAACTCTTGCTAGATGATATTTTGACCGAGGCCATCGCGTTCTGCCCCCCTGCGAAACTATCTACGTTGGGCGCCATTTTAAACTCTGCTGCTTGGCAGCTCTGACAGATGACCTTCCAACCAGAGAATCAATCAGCTAGCGTTCAGTGAACTGGTTGAGAGGCAGGAGGGCCATTGACGAATGAATGCCATTAGCATTTTATGTTGCTGTGGAGAGGGTGGGGGGGGACGATGGCCAGCCGTACTCATTGAACTCTGGTCCATCTGTTGTCTTTGTAGGCTGGGTTCACTCCGCTCTACATGGCGGCGCAGGAGAACCATGCAGAGGTCGTCAAGTATTTGCTCGACAAGGGAGCCAATGCAAGCCTCGCCACTGAGGTACGCTGGCTGGATGGGCTGTGGTTGACAGGGAATTATGTCACTGCTGCATTGACATCCATTGTCTTAAGCATCTTCGCCATTGTCATCGTTGTCATCATCATCGTCGTCGTTGTCATCGTCATCATCATCATCGTCGTTGTCATCATCGTCATCATCATAGTAATGATCACCAACACCAAAACCGCCGCTGTCGCCGTCACCACCACCACCACTATGTTCCTTCATCACACGGACTACTACCTTCACGACCAAATATTCACTGACACCACAGCGACAGCAGCCTCTGTTGCGACCACCACCTTTGCTAAAAACACCAACACCTCCACATCCACTACCTCTACCACTTTCAATAGCACCACCAATGCCATCACCACCACTGTCTTCACCACAATCACCACATCTGCCACATAAACCACCGTCACTAGCATCATCACCACCACCACCACCATCAATGACGGCATCTGTCCTAAACACCGTCAACAGGAGGAGGTCCAGTTTGCTGTGCACTCTAGTTGACCTGTGCTGTTTGCCGAGTCCAGATATAGGAGACCCTGAAGTGAAGTGGTTTGGCTGAGAGTCTTTGCCCTTCTTAGCCGACTTTTCTGTTTATTGCTTTCTTTGACAGAGGCAGACAGACAGACAGACAGACGTGCCCAGACACATACACAGACACACACACAGACACACACAGACACACACACACACACACACACACACAGAGACTAATAGACAGACAGAGACAGAGTTCATCATAGTAAATGCAGTGGAAGACATGTCCTTAGATGAGACAATCTTTGTTATTTAATACCAGTGTTTACATTTTTTCCACTGCTCTTAATTCTCTTGAATCATTGCTTCTTCTTTAGGTTCTCTGCCCTTCGGCAGGTTCCAACCTCCAATGACGCCACTCCTCTCTGTGCTGTGCCTTTTCCTTCAGTTTCCTGTATCCGTTGACCATCATCCCTCCGAGCATCATTTGTCGCGGTCTTCCTCTCCCTCTCTTTCCTTCCATTCTTCCTTCTATGATTTCTTTCAGGAGGGAGTCTCCTCGTAGTACGTGCCCAACCCAGTTCTTTTGTCTTTCTCTTATTGTTGTTATTAGCGATCGCCTTTCACCAACCATTTGCAGCACCTCCTCATTCGTTACATGCTCCGTCCAGCTCACCTTCTCCATCCTTCTCCAAATCCACATCTCGAAAGCCTCTAATTTCTTCATATCTTCCTTCTTCCACCACGCACTCTGCTTCCAACAGGGGTACCACGAGTAGGTGGCGTGGTGGGCATTTGGGTGGCAGAGGCTTTTGGAGACGCTTACCACCCCATTTCCCCCCCCATTGCATTGTCTATTATTTGTTGTGTTGACAGGAGGGTTTTACGCCGTTGGCAGTTGCCCTGCAGCAGGAGCACAGCCAGGTGGTGGCCATCCTGACGGAGGCGAGTCAGAAGGGTCGGGTTAAGCTGTCCGCCCTGCACGTGGCTGCGAAGAAGGACGACGTTCGGGCGGCCATCATGCTACTGGAGAACGAACAGAACCAGGGAGACCGCTCCAGGGTAGGGTACCCTCCCACACGTGACACGACTCATTCATGGTTCTGTTACACCGTGTGTGTGTGTGTGGGAATGTGTTTTTGGGTATGAGTGTAGTTGAATTTGTGTGTGTGTGTGTGTGCACGTGCACGCGTGTATGTGTATGTCTATGTACATTTGTGTATGTGTATTTTTGTGTGTGTGTAATGTGTGTGTGTTTATGTATGTGCTTTCATGTATGTGTGTGTGTGTGCTATGTATGTACGTGTGTGTGTAATGTATGTGTGTTTTTATGTATGTGTGTGCTTATATTTGTATGTATGTATGTATGTGTGTGTGTAACTGTGTATATGTATGTGTGTATGTATATATGGTGTATGTATGTGTGTGTATGAATGCATGGTGTATGTCTGTGTGTTTATGTATTTATGTATGTGCATGTATGTCTGTGTATTTGCATATAATTATGGCTTCATTGGCTTGGTTTGTTTGCATAACTGAGTTATGTCATAGGTTGTGTTTTGAAGGATAAGACTGTGGATAATTTTTCTTATGTACCTAGTTATAGCAGACAGAGATTCATGCCAACTAAGCATTGACTTTGAGTGAGTGAGATGTCATCTGACGTTGATTTGTTCTGCTTGTTTTTGACTGTAGGCCAGTGAGATCATCAACGAACCAACAAAGGTGAGAAGAGATGCCTCTGATTATGAACGCTTCTATCTCTCTCTCCAGTTTCCAGAATCTGGCATAAATTCTGTTTCTTGTTGTGAAAGTACTGATTGAAACTGTCCCATGCTGCTTGTGCATTTTTTTGAGAAGGTTGTTTAAGTGTGTTGGTTTAACAACACTGCCACATAACAAGGATGATTTTCAGCACCCTCCTCCTTTCTTCACGCTTTGGACTGGCAATGCCACATGTAGAGATATATATACGTTACAGACACATTAACTATTTAAATATACCTGACCTTACTTTAGATGTTTGATATAAAAATTTTGTTTTTGCATATGTATGGTTAAAGTAAATTATTGCGTATTAAAGGTGCATGTTGTACCCAGATACTAAGATATGTCCCTTTTTAGAAATTCTCAAATTAAAAGTAGGAGGTTGTCTGGGCTTCTATTTATTGCCATGTTGTGCCCCAGAGTGTATACATCTTTTAAAATATATACTTATATATACAAAAATGTGTAGTTGTGTACTATTTATATGTAATTATGTATTCATGTGTGAATACACTGACTGAAAAGTATTTGTCCACATTATTTATATATCTAATGTAATGTATATAATATATTAGTGAATATGTATACCCACTTGTAAAAAATTAATAGCTTCTAATATTATTCAGTTTACCATAAATTGTATTATACCGGTAAATAAATATATTTGCATAAATGTTGACAGCAGAATTTCTGATTGGTTCGTTTTGATGTAGACCTACATACATGTGCAGCGCGTATAAAACTCTTTGATAGTGGAGCTATATAAATGCTGCGTCGTTGCTTGGCAGTGTGTCGTGATCCGTTGTCTGTGTTGCTTGACAGAGTGGCTTCACTCCGTTGCACATCGCTGCTCACTATGGCAACCAGAACGTGGCAACTGTGCTCATCGATCACGGTGCCGACGTCGATTTCAAAGCGAGGGTAATTTCATGGCTTATCTCGTGTTATAACTTCTATAGCACCATTATATGGATGGTGTCAATCGTCGGTGATGTCAGGTGTTACTCATGTGAAGTATCAGTCAATTCTGTTGTCAGCCAAGTGCTTGTCAAGTCGATTGACATTGAAGTGAAACTTGTGTTAATCAAGTCATTGTCAGTAAATTTAATTGTTAATCAGGTCATGTGTCAATAGAGACAATTGTCAATCTTGTCAGGTGTCAATCAAGTCAGGTGTCAATCAAGCCAGGTGTCAATCTAGTCAGGTGTCAATCTAGTCAGGTGTCAGTCAGTTCAATTTTTTAATCAAGTCAGGCGTCAATAATCAAGTCATAAATTGTCAATCAAGTGAATTGTAAAATTCTGTGAATGTATACGATACTTGAACATTTGGGCAAGCCTCCTTTGACATGCTATCACATGCCTGTAGAGCTGAACTGACATCATGATGACATTGTTGTGAAGACCTTGCTTGGCAGTTTAACAGTTGAAGCTATAAACTGACTCGCAATCAGATCAACCGTAATTATAAAGCCTAAGCTAAGCACGGGGTACCAGCGTATTCACACGAATGCAGGATTACTGTTTGGTGACTGTGAAACAGGTAGTGAGACATACTGCGCCTTGAAGAGTGACATGATGCAGTTAATTTTGACTCCTGTTATACTTGTTGTCGTCTGCTACTAACGTATCATGGACTCTGACTGTGGACTTGTTGGCTTGAATTAATCGGTGAATATTATTAATTGGATTACTGATGGCAAACTGTTGCTTTGAACAAATGAGTAAATCAATCGTGGATTTCTTTTTGTTAGAATTCTATAACTCCTCTTCATGTCGCTAGCAAATGGGGTCGAAAGAATATCACCAGCCTTCTTCTGAACAACTATGCCACCGTTGACTGCAAGACCAGGGTGAGTATCTAATCTAATCTCATCTAATTACCCGTAATCTAATGAATCTAATCATGTAGAACATTATCTAATGCAGCATGACATCCGTATATAATCAAATCTAATTCGTATCCTCTCGTATCCAATTCAAGGCGCTGCTCTTAGTCTCAGGAACTCAGAATGGACAATTTCCTAAATAACTTTGTGACTTGATGTGCAAACCATCCCGCAGTCTCCTCCTGCCCTCTCTGGTCTGCAGCAGTTTATTTTATTTTTTCACTGCGACAGTCGTCAGTAAAACAGACGCGATTGGCCAATTCATCCTGCAATGTCCAGGATGTAGCCACAGACATAATCTAGATAAATTACTCAATTGTCATCGGCTTCATATTCCCATCTGTAGTAATTGTCCCAGTTTAAACTGACCAATTTTTTCTTGTGAATTCTGTTAGGATGGTCTGACCCCCCTGCACTGCGCTGCTCGCAGTGGTCATGATCTCGTCGTGAACATGCTGCTGGAGAGCAGTGCACCAGTCTCAGCGAAGACGAGGAACGGTCTGTCCGCTCTGCACATGGCTGCTCAGGGCGACCACGTCGACTGCGCGAGGATTCTCATTTCGCACAAGGCGGCCGTCGATGAAGTCACTGTGGTATGAACCGTTCTTCTATTACTTTGGCTGCAATATTTAATTTTTTTGAATTAAAATTATTTCATGATCGTAATGATATAATGTCTGTTTCAATGCCACAGCTGGATGACATGTACGATGTTTGTTGATGGAATTTTCCTTTCAGTGGGAATTTTTACGCATTTTCAGTTGCCTACAGTTCAGATTTCTATGTGACTTTGAGAGTGTTAAGTTTCCTTCAGTATTAATGACGATAGTTATGATGGTGATGATGATGATGATGACGATGATGATGATGATGATGACGACGATGATGATGATGATGATGACAATGATGATCATGATGCAATTAAAGCTGAATATATGCTATTTCTGCATGAATAGGATTATCTGACGCCTCTGCATGTCGCAGCTCATTGCGGTAACGTCGCAACGGCCAAACTTCTATTAGACAGAAACTGTGAAGTGAATTCACGTGCGCTGGTGAGTAGGAACTGTCTGCGAGGTAGTTGTGTGAAGTGGTATTTTGCAATTTCTGTGTTTGCGTGATACTCTTATGTTGAGACGCGTCTGAATAGTCATTCTGTGTGAGTCAATATATAAATCTATAGATACAATACAATACAATGTAATTTCAATGTATGTACTGTGTTGTTTGGTTGCTGACCTGTTTGTTGCTGATTTAAATTTTCGTCGGATATTCATTTCTTTTAATGTTTTCATCAGTTTTTCTTGAAGTGATGTTTTTAAAATGTCAGATTGCAATTACAATTTGAAAAGAAAATTGAGTGACGAATTTCGGCATGGTAGAAACTATACAAACTAAGTACCAAGAGTTTTGTGTAAAAGCCAGCAAACAGCCCTTGCTTATGGGATCAGTGATAGCAACAAACGATCTTATTTTTATATGTAACCTGCACCTGGATGTCACAGAGGATGTGGCGTAACATCCTGAATAGTCAATAAGCAGAGATACATATGGCATTTCGTGCCAATGTTTTTGTTTCCTATGTTTGAATTTCATTGAATTTTGCTTACGGAATTCGATTTGCCATTGATGTCGGCTTAGCTGGTTTCAAATACCCCAAGAATCTTCTCTGTAATTTCGATTAGATTAATATATTACCTTATTAATTATGATAACCTTTTTGTGGTGAAACTGCATCGAGTTAGATTAGGTTCTATATAGGGTTTTTCTACTGTTAGTCTTAGTTTGATTTGTCTCACCCCTTTGTATGCCTGGGACACTGACTGGATGAGATTATCGTAATGCTGTTGCATTCCCATTGTTGGGCTCATTTAGTTGTTCCCCTTCAAATGCCTCTTGCTTTGACATGTGGTTTGTTTTAAAGCTATTGTGATTCTTAATTATTAATTTTGTTAATTTCACAGCAGCTACAATCACTAAAGTCTTGTTTCTTTAGCCGTGGCAGAGCTGGGAGCGCTCCCGAGTATGTTTCTTGAAGAGGTGCCTCATTAGTCCCTGGAACAGCGGTTCTCAACCTGCGGGTTCGCCTTATGATTTCCAAGGGGCGCCTAAACCCTTAAGAAAATAGCAAAAAATTTACACATATAATACCAATTTCACTGTATCTACTATACTATGAGGCTGAGCAACTTAAAACAAACAAAGGACAATGGTAACAAAAATGCAATGACAGGGTAACTCGATAATATTTTGTTGTTGGGGTCGTCACAACTTAGAAATGTTACCAAAAGGGGTCACCGCATTAATAACGGTTGAGAGCCGCTGCCTTAGAATGAATGAATGAGTGAATAAGTGAATGAATGAATTACGCGACTTGCATCAAGCATTGTTTCTATTGTCATCATGGACGTATTGTTTGCTTGTTTCTGCATAGAATGGATTCACACCTCTGCACATCGCATGCAAGAAGAACCGCGTTAAAGTGATTGAGCTGCTGCTTCAGTACGGCGCCAACATCGGTTCGACGACTGAGGTACGCAGAAATGTGGTTGAAGACGCTACAGGCACCATTGTAATGGCATGACGGTGTTATAGCGCCATACAAATTGTCATTGTCATATTATTATTGTTAAGTGTTGGAAGAAGCTGATGAAACACAATCAAGCATCTTAGATCTACCTGGGTGAGGTGATGGTTTAGTGGTAATGCACCTGTAGGCATGAAAACCAGAAGAGGATTTTATACCCACTAAACCCCCAAAAGTTTCTCGTAGACAGATATTTTTTTGTGAGTATATAAAGTAACTAGATACGTTTATGCATTACTTGTAACGCATTTTTCAAGGTGCTGATGGTATATAGGACTGTGTACATGTGTTTCTATTGACACATGTTACAAGGTGCCGATGGTATACAGGACTTTGTGCCATATTACTTTGACACATGTTGCAAGGTGCTGACGATATATAGGACTTTGTTTTGAGACATGTTGCAAGGTGCCGATGGCACTGTGTATAAATGTACTTTTGAGACATGTTGCAAGGTTCCGATAGCATATAGGACTGTGTACATTGTGCACATGTTACTTTTGACACATGTTGCAAAGTGCTGATAGTTTATATGACTGTGTGCACGATGCACCTGCTACACATGTTGCAACGTGTGTGTTTTTTTATGTTGTGCTTTAGTCTGGTCTCACTCCTCTTCACGTGGCGTCGTTCATGGGTTACATGGAGATCGTTCAGATGCTGCTGAGTCGAGGATGTGATCCAAATGCACCCACTGTTCGTGGCGAAACACCGCTGCACCTGGCCACAAGAGGGAGCCAGGTAGAGGTGATGAGGCTGCTGCTGAAGAATGGCGCCATTGTGGATGCCACGGCTAAGGTAAGTTTCGCAAAGACAATGCTAGTACTTAAGTGGAAGGACAAAGTCTCGGAGCAGCGACAGTTCTTAATAGCAGAGTTAGGTCTTAAAGGCAGTGCCGATTTTTTAAGGCGGCAGAGGTAAGTCAAAAAGGTGATTGTGATTGTTTTTCGCAGTGGTAAGTCATAGAGGCTGCACATACCAATTTTATTGGCTAAGGTAAGTCTCAACGGCGATACCAATTCATGGCTACGGAAATAGCCTAAGTCTTAAACGCAACTCTGATTCTTAATTGCAGAGGTAAGTCTTGAAGACAATGCCAACGCTTGAGGGACAATTGAGTCTTACAGGCAATTCCATTTCTTAAAGACAAAGGAAATTTTTCGACCACATACGAATTCTTAAAGACAAAGGTAAGTATCAAAGTAGCGTTGATTCTCAACAGCAAATGCAAAGTCTCTGATTCAGATAACTTTACTGACTTTGCTCACGCAATTTGTGCAAGCAAATAAATAAATATGGAAATAAATAGACAAATAAATCAAGCAATAAATTTGAAATGATTTGACGTACGATTTCTTTTTCCAGGAGGACCAGACGCCTCTTCACACGGCCGCTCGTACCGGAAGCACGGAGGCCGTCATCCTGCTTCTCCAGCACAAGGCAAATCCCAACGCAGCCACAAAGGAACTCTACACGCCTCTCCACATCGCTGCCAAGGAAGGTCATGACGAGGTCATTCAGGTCCTTCTGGAACGTGGTGCTGACCCAACCCTTGCCACCTCTGTGAGTTTTGGTACTTAACCACCTCCCCGAGTTTGGTACTTACCAAGTACCAACTCTGTAGGTTCTGTAGGACTTACCAATTCTGTGCTTTATTGTGCTTGCCACCTCTGTGAGCTATTGTGCTTGCCACCTCTGTGCTGTATTGTGCTTGCCACCTCTGTGAGCTATTGTGCTTGCCACCTCTGTGAGTTATTGTGCTTGCCACCTCTGTGAGTTATTGTGCTTGCCACCTCTGTGAGCTATTGTGCTTGCCACCTATGTGAGCTGTTGTGCTTAAATTTACTAGTAATTGCAGCAGGTTAGTTTAATTGGTAAATTGGTATATAGTGAATGTTAGCATGATAACTGCTGTGATATATGTGTGGGAATACGTAAATGATATATGCTAGCAAATGTGAATGTAAATTGCAGTGGGAACTGTGTGTTTACATACGGTAAGTTGTAATTAGCATGTGGTATTCTTGGTAGATGTAATGGTAAATGATAAGAAATGAGCGAGTCATTTCTGGGGTACACATTTATGCATGCATGCATGTATGCAGTGGTTAAGTGTGTGTGTGACTTTACGTTATTTTGATGTTTCTTCCACTTCAGAAAGGCTTCTCTCCTCTTCACATCGCCGCAAAATACGGCAACATCGACGCAGCAAAGACTCTGATGGCGAATGGGGGCGATGCAAACTGCGTGGGGAAGAACGGCCTCACCCCGCTCCATGTTGCGACCCACTACAATCAGATTGAGATGGTCCAGCTGCTACTCGACAAGGGTTCAAATCCACATGCTGTCGCCAAGGTACTTATTTTACCCTTTACCGACCAAATTGTAGTAAATGGTCGGTAATGGGTTAAATGTTGTTTATTGAAATGTCATTTGTTTGTTTATTGTATTGTATTGTATTGTGTCTGACCATATATGCAGCGCTTCTCGCAGCGAGAGCCTTTCAGAAGGGCTCCCAGTGTGTGTGACCCCCGAGAGAAAAGGCAGTTGATTTGAGACGAGAGAAAGATGAGGGAATGTCTTTCCAGAGGGAAAGGCGGAGCAGACTGTTGGTGGATGTCCATTCTGGCATAGAGAGGGACATTTTGTGCATGTATTTATTTAAGTGTTTAGTTCTAGGTTGTTATTTATTTATCATTCATTTATTGTTTTTATTCATTCATTCATTCATTCATTCATTGTTTTTATGATGTCGGTACTTAAGTGTAGGCTTATATATTTATGTTTTTATTTATTTATTGAAGTATTTAAGTATTTATTTGTATATTTATTTGAACCTTTTTATTGTATTTTTTGTTTAAGAACTTATTTGTTTATTATCTAAGTATTTGTTTATTTATGAATTTGTAAGTATTTAATTGTGTGTGTGTTATGTATTTATTAACATTTGTGTTCATGCATAACATTAATTCTTTCAGAACTTTGTGTATTTTTTACGCGCTGAGTAATTTCAATATTATGCTGTTTGTAATAGAATGGCTACACTCCGTTACACATCGCGGCCAAGAAAAACGAACTGGAAATTGCAACAAGTCTTCTGGAACACAGAGCTAAACCAAATGCAGAGTCAAGGGTAAGCCATGATGAATCAGTCAATAAGTTAGTCTGTAAGTCAGTCCTAAAGTCAGAAGATCAGTCTTGAAGAAGGGCAGTCAGTTGTTAGTCAGTTGTTAGTCAGTCTGTTAGTCAGTCGTGATGTCAGTTAGTAAGTAAGCCAGTCAGTCCTGAAGTCAGTAAGGCGGTCTTGATGTTAGTCAAGAAGCCAGTCAGTCAGTCAGTCAGTCCTCAAGTCAGTAAGGCCATCTCAGTGTCAGTTAAGAAGCCAGCCAGTCAGTCAGTAAGTCAGTCCTGTGGTCAGTTTGTCCTGAAATGAGTCATTTAGTCAACCAGTTAGACGGCAAGTCAGTCAGTTGCTGAGTCCCAAAGTCAGTCAATCAGTTCTAAATTTATTCAAACAGCCACCCACCCTGTCATGTATCCATACAAAATACAACTGCTTATTTGATAATGTCTTCTGTACAACATCTTTAAATGCCATGTTGCCAGGCCAGAGGAAATCTTAAGAGTAATTAGTGGACCGGAAGAGGTAAGTGGTGTACATGTATGATGTTCAATTGTATGATGTACATGTATGATGTACATGTATGATGTACATGTGTGATGTTCAATTGTATCATGTACATGTATGATGTACATGTATGATGTACATGTATGATGTACATGTATGATGTGCAATTGTATGATGTACATGTATGATGTACATGTATGATGTACATGTATGATGTGCAATTGTATGATGTACATGTGTGATGTTCAATTGTATGATGTACATGTATGATGTTCAATTGTATGATGTACATGTGTGATGTTCAATTGTATGATGTACATGTGTGATGTACATGTATGATGTACATGTGTGATGTACATGTATGTTGTACATGTGTGATGTTCAATTGTATGATGTACATGTGTGATGTTCAATTGTATGATGTACATGTATGATGTTCAATTGTATGATGTACATGTGTGATGTACATGTATGTTGTACATGTATGATGTACAATTGTATCATGTACATGTATGATGTACATGTATGATGTACATGTATGATGTACAATTGTATCATGTACATGTATGATGTACAATTGTATCATGTACATGTATGATGTACATGTATGATGTACAATTGTATCATGTACATGTATGATGTACAATTGTATCATGTACATGTATGATGTACATGTATGATGTACATGTATGATGTACAATTGTATCATGTACATGTATGATGTACATGTATGATGTACAATTGTATCATGTACATGTATGATGTACATGTATGATGTACATGTATGATGTACAATTGTATCATGTACATGTATGATGTACATGTATGATGTACATGTATGATGTACAATTGTATCATGTACATGTATGATGTACATGTATGATGTACATGTATGATGTACATGTATGATGTACATGTATGATGTACATGTATGATGTACATGTATGATGTACATGTATGATGTACATGTATGATGTACATGTATGATGTACATGTATGATGTACATGTATGATGTACATGTATGATGTACATGTATGATGTACATGTACGATGTACATGTATGATGTACATGTACGATGTACAATTGTATGATGTGCATGTATGATGTTTAATTGTATGATGTACATGTATGATGTACAATTGTATGATGTGCATGTATGATGTTTAATTGTATGATGTACATGTATGATGTACATGTATGATGTACAATTGTATGATGTTTAATTGTATGATGTACATGTATGATGTACAATTGTATCATGTACATGTATGATGTACATGTATGATGTACAATTGTATGATGTACAATTGTATGATGTACAATTGTATGATGTGCATGTGTGATGTACATGTATGATGTTCATGTATGATGTGCATGTATAATGTACAATTGTACATGTGCAATGTGCATGTATGATGTACATGTATGATGTACATGTATGATGTACATGTATGATGTACATGTATGATGTACATGTATGATGTACATGTATGATGTACATGTATGATGTGCATGTATGATGTGCAATTGTACATGTGTGATGTGCATGTATGGTGTCCATGTACGATGTGCATGCGAGAATGTATGTATGCGTTCATCAGAGCATTTATCTTCACAGTTTGTGTGTTTGATTCTGTCTTGTAGAATGGTTTCACTCCGCTGCACTTGGCTGCCCAGGAAGGTCACACGGACATGGTGGCGCTTCTGTTGAGGGCTGGCGCGAAGTCGAACATCAAGGCTAAGAATGGTCTGACCCCAATGCACCTCGCCGCCCAGGAGGACCACGTTCCGGTGGCTGAGGTTCTCGTCAGGCACGACTCGGAGATCGACACGCAGACAAAGGTTACATGAGACGATGATGAAGATCTTGTTTCTATTACTGCTTGGCATTTATTGAGTGTTGCTTGTTATTTTTATTTGTAATATCATCATTTTGATCAACAATGTCATTATCATTGTTGTTATTATTATTATTATTATTATTATTATTATTGCTATTATTATTGCTACTACTACTACTGCTGTTATTATTATTATTATTGTTGTTGTTGTTGTTGTTGTTGCCATCATCGTCGTCGTCAATATTTTTTATGTTGTTGTTGATGTTATTTTCATCGTCATTGTCATCCTCCTCCTCCTCACCGTTATCATCATCATCGTGATTAATTTCGTGAGTTAATTATTTATACTTTCTGTCACGATTTGCAGCAGATGCCGTTTTCTAGAGTTTTTAATGCTATGCTGCCAGTGACTGCCACAGAACGGCAGATTCTATGATAATACTATGATAATAATAATATCTGAGTTGTTTTGCTGTAGGCTGGCTACACTCCGCTACACACGGCGTGCCATTTCGGACAGCTGAACATGATTCGATTCCTGCTGGAAAACGGGGCTTCTGTCCAGATGACCACTAAGGTATCCGTGTGTTTTTGTGTGTGTGTAGGACTGCGGGTCTATGTGTAGATACATTTTTTCGATGTGAGTGTGTGTAGGTATGTGTGTCTCGGTGTGTTTGTGTGTGTGTGTAGGTGTGTATGTATGTATATTTTTATTTATATATTATTTTTGTGTGTATTTGTGTGTAGTTGGTGTGTTTGTGCGCGCATGCGTGTACAACTGTACATGTGTGTTTCTCAATGCAGCGTTTCAGTGTTTATTGGATCTGATTTATGACTTGAAATAATTGTAATTAAAAATCACAGATTATGAGAAAATCACGAGAGGCAGTTCAAGCATGACAGCAGATAATGGCTATCAAACAAAGGCGTTTTCAGGTATATGTGTGCGAGAAGCAAACTTCAGGATGTTAAGGATAAAAAATGATGTGTTTCTTGTAACATATCCAAGTTAAGTATTGTTTTTGACGCCTCTGTCACCAGAGATTTACCTTTTTTGGCACTTTACCGAATATATACTCAAATACACATTTGCAGAGCAGAAGCAATTCTCTAAAAGTTATGAAGTTGCCAATGACCAAAGGTAGGGGTTAAGAGGTCAGCCATTACATCTTTTTAACCAGCTCTTTTGTCCTCAATAGCCTGGCATCTTGTTTTCCCTCTTGCATAGGATCTTACTAGAATTCTACACCAGATGGCCGTAGTTATGTATTTATATTCCACTTGACGCATTGATGCAATGTTCCTTGCAATGTTCCTTGCAATGTTCGTTGCAATGCTACGGAGGAAGGAAGTCTACAGTGGATTAGATAAGGTTTTCATTGACGTGGAGCCACGGACTGAAAATGGATAAGATATGGAGGTTGGGGGGACTTTGTGTAGTAAGGTGCTGCTACATAAGATAATGGGAGGGGTGTTGTGTAGTCAATTGCTGAGCACTGCAAAGTGTCTGGTTATTGATATATGCTGCTGTTGCTGTTTTTCTCTCGTATAGGCTGGACACACTCCACTGCATCAGGCTGCTCAACAGGGCCATGTGCTCGTCATCAACATGTTGCTCCGCTGCAGAGCCGATCCCAACGCCCTGACTGCGGTTAGTAGGTGGCGCTAGGTGATTTTGTATTTGGAAAAAAGAAGTGAGTATGTAGGTTTGTGGTCTGATAATTTGGGATGAGAAGCAAGAGAGGAAAGTTGGATGAATTTGGCTGAGTGAAGCCAGGGGGGACTGATTTTTGTTACATGCAATTGTTTAAGACCATGTGCCACATCTTGCAGATATCACAGTGGACTCAAATCTGCAATTGATCGACCTCAAATCCGACTGAGGTCTGACTTATATTGATATCTGACTAATACCTGATTGTGGTTTGGTGTCAGGTCGGGAGCACCTCTGAGGGGAGTTCTCTTGACTCTGAGGGGAGTTCTCCTGACTCTGAGGGGAGTTCTCTTGACTCTGAGGGGAGTTCTCTTGAAGGGACGTTATATAAATGTACGATTACAATTACAATTACCTGACTGAAATCTGACTGAGGTCTGAATAACATTTGACAGATTTGAAAGAGATCTGACTTTGATCTGACTAATATCTGACTGAAATCTGACTTTGACCTGACTAATATCTGACTGAGATCTGAAAGATATCTGACTTTGATCTGACTAATAGCTGACTGAGATCTGACTGAAATCTGACCTTTGCCATCTTCGTCCAACAAGGCTCTCTTCTCTACCATTGTTCCTTTTTTGTGCTCAATTTCTTGCAACATTATTTTCCTACAAATAATTAATTGCTTAGTGTGAACTTGTAGCTAAATTGGTTGATTAAATTGATTTATTAAATTGATTGATATAAATTGATTTATTAAATTGATTGATTAAATTGATTGATTAATTGATTGATATAGATTGATTGATATAGATTGGTTAAATTGATTGATTAGATTGTGATTTGCAGAATGGTCAAACTCCTCTTTCGATAGCGCAGTGTCTCGGTTACATTTCGGTCGTTGAGATATTGAAGGAGACGACGACGATCACGGTGACAGAGTACGACGAGAAGCTCAAGTACAAACTGATGTCACCAGAAATCATGCAGGAGGCAGCCATGTCAGATGAAGATGAAGATGACGAAGGTTAGTCAGATCTTAGTCAGATATTGGTCAAATCTTAGTCAGATGTCAGTCAGACATTAGTCAGATCTCAGTCAGATATTAGTAAGTTATTGGTCAAATCTTAGTCAGATGTCAGTCAGACATTAGTCAGATCTCAGTCAGATATTGGTAAGTTATTGGTCAAATCTTAGTCAGATGTCAGTCAGACATTAGTCAGATCTCAGTCAGATATTAGTAAGTTATTGGTCAAATCTTAGTGAGATGTCAGTCAGACATTAGTCAGATCTCAGTCAGATATTAGTAAGTTATTGGTCAAATCTTAGTCAGATGTCAGTCAGACATTAGTCAGATCTCAGTCATATATTAGTAAGTTATTGGTCAAATCTTAGTCAGTTGTCAGTCAGACATTATTAGTCAGATCTCGGGCAGATATTAGTCAGATCGCAGTCAGACATTAGTCAGATCTCACTCAGTCAGATATTAGTCAGATCGCAGTCAGATATGCAGACATGCAAAATTAGTCAGAGTGTAATCAGAAATTAGTAAGATGTGAGTCAGATCTGTCATATTTATTTCAGATCTCAATCGGAGATCAGTCAGATCTCCGTTGTATTTATTATACGTGTATACGTTTATTTATTTAGATATATTTATGTGTGTGGGTATGCTATGCTTGCTAGCTGCATTGCCTTAAGCGTTGAATTTAGCCTTGCCACTTCCCATGCCCTCTTGTACCAGTCCCATGCCTGGAAAAACGAAGTAAGACATGAAACACTGTTTTCCATTGTTGACTACTTCCAGCGGATGAGAAGCATCTGGCCGATCAGTCCTACCAGTACCTGACGACCGGAGATGACTTCGGAGGACTCCGAGAGGAACCCGGAGGCGATGTTGGAATGCAGGGCAAGGTCAGACACCCCCCGATCATTTCCAATCTTTTACAACCACGCTCTTAGTTTGTTTAGCTAAAAGCATTGTTTGACTAAGGTTATCTTTGGTTCGATTATTGTCGTTAGGAGAATTTGAAAGGTAGCGGTTGCTTTCATTTCGTTCGCTAGAGGTCGCTGGGAGTTACGTGTTTCAAAGTAAGTAAGTATGTAAATTTTTGTGTGTGCGGGTGAATCATTTCTGATGATACTCATATATGTGGTTGTTCTTAGACTTATGAGTGTAGCGAGCATGTTACATTACGCTGAGCCGTAAATGCAAAATTTGCACCGGAATTAGAAGCTAAGAAATTTTTTCCCAAAACAATTCAACAGAAAGAAAATATGTCAATTTGTTTTTTTGATTTTTAAAGTAATAATTTTTGCTCACAATGTTTCAGCGTGAATTTTGAGGCTTGCTACAAGTGCCATATTTTTTAGTGCCTGGACCTATATAGTTTCTCAGATTGATCAGAATCATTTACGCAGGATAGAAAAATAAATAATAGAATTTTTTATTTGCTCATTGCTTCTACATATATAAATATAGAAGGAAAGATAGAAAACTATGTTTTCTTTAACATGGATCCAAGATTTAACCATATAAAGTAATATTTATATATATTATATATACAATGTATTTATACATACATTGCATGTATGTATATGTATATATATATACTGATATGTTCATTTAAAACCGATGAGCTTTTACAGCGATAATAATCAGAATTGCGCCAATGTTGCAATTCTGACATTATGGCGTGGTCATGTTTCTGTTTCATAGTCTAGAATTTTAATAGAACTTTCGGTTTCAATGGATGTATGAGTTTGTTGGCATGGAGTCTAGATTTCTTCTATGTGTCTCGTGTGATCTAGGTGCATGGATATTATTCAGTTCTTTGAATGTTTAGATGTCTCTAGTTTTTGTAGGCACATGTCTCATGTTTAATGCGGTATTTTTGCGTACACCACCGGGTCCTCCCTACTACGTGGTTTTACTATGATGCGTTAGTTAGTGGTTAGCATGCTGACTATTTTACCCAAAAGTCTGCATTCAAAATGTCACTGAAGAGATTGTGACTTAATTGAGGTTTTGTTCTTGGCCGTGTTATCAAATGAGTACATCCGCCACACACTGGGTGGATGAGCGGATGGCATGGGAGAGGACTGGGGAATGTTGGTTACATGTCCTGATATGTCGTCAATTGATGCATGGTCGTGGATTAGTGGAGCTTAATAAATGCACGATAATATACACGATAATATACACGATAATATACACGGTAATATACACGGTAATATACAAGATAATATACACGATAATATACACGATAATATACACGATAATATACACGATAATATACAAGATAATATACTTGATAATATACACGATAATATACACGATAATATACAAGATAATATACAAGATAATATACACGATAATATACATGATAATATACACGCGGTTGATGGCCAGCCATGCTAACCACTTGAAATGCACGCAATCTCAGTAAATTTAAAATCAACTTTATTTTGCCATGGTGCTAGGGAGTATTGGGTGTGGTGTACGTACGACCTTTAGTTCAACGAACACGCTTAGTAGTCACCTCTGACTTCTGCGGCTCATGTTTATGCATGACCGGTCATCGTGTTTATGCATGACTGACGCATCATCTGTCTTTATGTTTATGCATGACCTTCTCTCATGTTTATGCATGACCTTCTCTCCGTCGCTCCAGGATCGCGACTCGTTTGGCTTTGACCAGCGCAGCAGCCTCCACTCGTCCCTCGGCTTCGGTCCGACCCAGGAGGACATGCGCTACACGGCCGACGACCTCGACTCTCAGTCGGGCGGGTCGATTCGCCGCCACCGCGCGGACGAGCGGGCGTGGGTCGTCGGCGAATCACGTGAGCCTAGCGTCCGTGCTTCGTCGTCACAGGCCAGCCCTCCCGTGTTCAAGTCCACCGAAGACCAGGTTTACTTTCTGGAGAACGGGGCCGGCGTTGGCGGGGCCAGGGACGTCGGGGACTTCGACGCGGCGTCGGCCCCGTTGAGGAAGCGCAGCAAGCTGAAGGCGACGACCCACGTCGAGGAGACCGTCCTTACAAAGAGGATCTTCCGAGAGGAGCACGGATTCACGGAGACGCACTTCGACGACGAACCGGTGGCTGCGGCCCGGAGGGAGACCGGTCTCGGGGCCGAGCCGCCGTACTCGGTCCTCGTCATTCCGAAGGACCAGTACGACTTGAGGGACGTCGCCCAGCGTGACGCGACTGATTCGGACTCGGCGCAGTGGAGGTCCGCCGGGTCGGCCCAGGTGGCTGGCGGACGAAATGTGGTTCTACCACCTAGGGATCAGTACGATGTGGCGGATTTCATGGCGAGGGATGAGCCAGGTGCGGATGAGGTTGAGTGGCGCCAGGCTGGAGTGGTGAAGTCGGATGCAGGACGCGATGTGGTGGTTCCGGGGAAGGATCAGTACGACGTGAGGGACTTGACGGACCGGGATGCTGCTGCTGGTGTGGAGGAGGAACGCTGGATTGGATCCGGAGTGGTCCGACCGAGTCCTGGACAGGACGTGGTCGTGATTCGGGAGGAACTGGTTCCGGATGTGGACGACGAGAAGGTAATCGATTGGTTGATCATGAGTTACTCCTACTCCTGCTCCTCCTTATGCTCCCCTTTCTTTATCTCACATTTTGCTCCTCATGATGATGATGCTCGCTTTCTGTTTGTCCTCTTCGCACTCTTTCTGCTCCTTATGCTCTGTCTGCTTCGTGTCCTATTGTCCAATTTGCACCTCCTGCTCCTGCTCCCCATCCTGCTTTTCTTTCTGCTCCCCATCTTACTTTTCTTTCTGCTCCCCATCCTGCCTTTCTTTCTGCTCCCCACCTTGCCTTTCTTCTTCTCCCCATCATGCATTTCTCTATTCTTCTTATTCCTCTCCTTCTCCGTAGTATCTCCTCCTGATTTCCTTTTCCTCTTTGTTATTCTCCTACTTAGGCTTCTTCTAATCCTCCTCCATATTTTCCTTTTCTTCTGCTGCATTATTGACCTGCTCCTCCCTGCTGCTCCTCCTCCTACTCCTCCTCCCACTCATTTTGATATCCTGGATATTGATGATCTTCCCTCCTTCCTCGCTCCTCCTTCCTCACCATTTTAACGTCAACTGCATGTAACGTGTCGCATGTTGCGTGTGTGTGTGTAACACTCTCTCAGTTTCTCTCCTCTCGTTCTAGTCACTGTCGTGTCTAGTTTTGACATAGATGACATCTTACTTAGTGTCTGGTTTCGGTAGAACTCAGTTATGCTCTGTGACCTTTGTTTACTCATCAACATTTGTAGATCTATGATAAACGTGCTGATGTGCTGATGCAGTGTTCGATGTTGTCTTACGTAGTGTGTGTGGCTGCCTAATTTCTATCTAAGTATAGAATTTGGTTTTCGGTGTTTTATGTTTTGTTTCATGCTGAACTATGTTGTTGTAACATGGGACTAGGGCTGGCCATGTTTCGAGTGTAGGATCCTTATGTTGATAATACGACTGCTTGCCCAATTGTAGTCTGTAAGTCTTACATTATGGAGTCAGTCTATTTTCCGTGTCATCATTACCTCGTTGTAAATGTCGTCATTCTGTGACACATGGTGAATTGGTAATGCGGTCATTCCCTGGTGATCACTTACTTCCACCTTGCAAAATGATCCTTCCCCTTATTATCATCATCATCACCACAATTGTTATCGTCATCATCATGATCATCACCATAATCCCCATTACCGCCATCATCGTCATCATCATCATCATCATCATCATCATCATCATCATCATCATCATCATCATCATCATCATCATCATCATCATCATCATCATCATCATCACAATCACCATCATCTTCATCGTCATCATAATCATCATCATCATCACCATCATCATCAGCACCCAGTAGACCATCTCTGCTGCTAAGATTAGAGCACCTGTTACAATTACAGTTCTTTCTTGTACTTTCAATCTGTGTGGTCTTACCTTTAAGGGACAACTTTTGGAGGGGGGTTAGATACAGGGCAAGGGCAGCTCTTTATCTGATCAAATTGTTTCTTTCCATACCCTGCCGAGTGTTCCATGTTCCAACATGTTTTTATGTCAACTCATTTTAATCACTTCCTTTAAACTAACAATTATTCTCATCTAAAGTAAAGTTAAACTTTTTTAAAGTAAATACTTACAACATCGAAGTTAATTTCTGAAATTTAATTGTATATTTGAGGTTAACATGTCCTCAACTTGGTAGCAATGTTCTGAAAATGTTTAAAGTGAAAGTGTTGTAAAAATCGATATTTTACGAGAGTGAAGGTTACGTGGATGCGGACGTAAGGTAGGTATGCCACGACACCAAGGTGGGTATGTTCTCAGGCGTAAACTGTAGTTGCAATTGCAATCTTTTGTGATGCTACTACAATTGAAACAAATTGCATATATTATATAATGAAGTCAAACTGTATTACTGTTTGTAATCTTTATTATGCATTTATGCTCCATAAGTCTTTATGTACTACGAATATTCATTAGAATCTTGCATATTCATTAGATATCTTGCATATTCATTAGATGTTTGCATATTCATTAGATATCTTGCATATTCATTAGATGACTTGCATATTCATTAGATGTTGTGCATATTCATTAGATATCTTGCATATTCATTTATTGGATGTCTTGCGTTGGCTGATACAAGTGTACTCTCATTATGCATGTGTAATGGTGTGTCTCTATGTCTGTACATGTGTATGTGTGTGTGTGTGTGTCTGTATATGTGTGTGTATCCCAGAAACTCGTAACAAGAGTGTAACAAGGCGAGGTCATCGTGGGGTCATCACCTCTGACCGAAACAATTTAACAGTCAATGACCCGACCTCGTTATAAATACGAGAGTTCTTTTCGTAACGTAACCCATCATAACGGGTTTCCAGGCTTAACACGTCTATCCAACTCGCTGCTTTCCAGGACAATGTGGTGGATGCAGGAGTGCTGACCCCTGCAGTGGAAGAGGTCATGAAGGAAGCGGAGGCGAACAAGTACATGCTGGCTGCTCCGGACTTTGTTCGTGGACACGGCGGACCGCTCTTCAAGAGCAACCTTTCAGAGACGGACTCACGGATGTTTGGGTCGACGTACAGCGGAATGTCGTTTGCGAGCAGTCTTGACCCAGACAACGTCGCTCTCAACAGACAACCGATCTATTCAGGGTAGAGTTGTATTGCATCGTATTGTATCTAGGGATTTATGTATAGAGTTGTATTGTATCGTATCTAGGGATTTATGTATAGAGTTGTATTGTATCGTATCGTATCTAGGGATTTATATATAGAATTTTATCGTATTGTATCTAGGAATTTATATATAGAGTTGTATTGTATCGTATTGTATCTAGGGATTTATATATAGAGTTGTATTGTATCGTATTGTATCTAGGGATTTATATATAGAGTTGTATTGTATCGTATTGTATCTGGGGATTTATATATAGAGTTGTATTGTATCGTATCGTATCTAGGGATTTATATAGCGTTTTTCGCGGAATAATAATAATAATAATAATAGTAATAATAATAGTAATAATAATAATAATAATAATAATCTTCAATTCTTCATTTAATTTAATCAGATTGACACAACACAATTTGATTATAATTCATAGTATGACGTATGGTCACAAGTTATTACAGTGTCGAATTTGACTTTTGGCAGCCAACAAGGCGCCCATCACGTGCTCATTCTACTAACGCCATCTGCTGAATGAAAGGTTGAGTGGACCTTTGTGGGGGGGGTTGTAGGAAAAGAAATGTCTTTAGAAAATGAGAAGCTGATGAGACAAAAGAAGCCATAGTTTAGTGCTTAGTAATGGATGGACCAACCACAGAAAATGCCTGATGTTGGGCAAGAGCAGTCATAGTCCATCTCCAGTGTTTAGAGATTTATTTGACATGGAACTTAGATTTTTGGTTAGATGTTGGCTAAACTCTGATCAGGTTTGAGTCGTATATTTTTGTTGAAGATTGAAGATTTTTGTCCGGCTTCTTGAGTCAAATTTTCGTGAGATCTAAGTTAAGCAGTTATGAATTCATTCGTGTTGTTTAAGTTACAGGGCTGTTTTTAAGGAATTTTTAGAACTGCACAACCCCTTCCTTCCTTTCAAATCCTTCATGGTAAATTACTTCCAATCGGAGGACAATGACCTTTTTTGCTAGTTTTAACTGCACAGAACTTGTGACATAAATGCTTTTACAACTACACAAATCCATTTAGAACTGCACATTTTGTGTACAACTGCATGTTAAAATTTAAAAAAGCCCTGTTAAGTTATAATATTATACGATATTTGTTTACTGCTTTTTGCAGCTGCTATTGCTAAATGAATCAGGGCTGTTTTAAAGGAATTTTTAGAACTGCACAACTCTTTCTTTTCTTTCCCATCCTCCATGGTAAATTACTTCCAATCGGAGAACAATAACCATTTTTTGCTAGTTTTAACTGTGCAGAAGTGCTTCTACAACTGCATAAATCCATTTAGAACTGCACATTTTGTGTAGAACTGCACGTTAAAAAATGCCCTGAAATGAATGGAAGACTTAAAACGGGAATGTAAGGAATTGTTCTTCTTCTGGAAAGGTTCCTGGTGAGCTTCCTGGTGGATGCGAGAGGTGGAGCGATGCGCGGCTGTCGTCACTCCGGCATCCGGATAATCATTCCGCCTGGAAGAGCGTGCATGCCAACGCGGGTCACATGCAAGCTGGTGAAGAAGGAGAAGCTGCCTCAACCGCCTCCCCTGATGGAGGGGGAGGCACTCGCCAGTCGGGTCCTCGTCATGGGACCCTCAGGGGCCAAGTTCCTTGGGTAGAAAAGGCGCTTTTCTCTTGCTATTAGTGGTTGAAGTTTCTCTCTAAATATTGCGTGCTAATGAAGAAAGAAGAGTGATGATGCAGATGAAGATGATGTTGATTTGTTGATGACTGCGATGATGATGATGATAATGACGACGACAGTGATGATGGCTTTGGTAATGGTGATGATGATGATAATGACAATGATCACGATGATGAAGACGACGACGAAAACGATGATTGTTGTGTTTCTATATAAACAGTTTTCAATCAAGCAATGACCATGATGATGATTTTGGTTATGATATTGGTGATGATTTGATGATGATTTTGGTTATGATATTGGTGATGATTTTGATGATGACCTTGGTGATGATTTCAGTGAATATTATGGTGATGATTTTTGTGATGATTTTGGTGATGATATTGGTGATGATTTTGGTGGTAATTTGGTGATGATTTGCTGATGATTTTGGTGATGATTATAGTGATGATTATAGGGATAATTTGGTGATGATGTTGATGGTTGTTGTTCTGATGCGATTTCTTCTAGGCCGGTCATTCTCGAAGTGCCGCACTTTGCATCTTTACGAGGCGCCGAGCGTGAGATCACCGTCCTGCGCAGTGAGAATGGCCAGACATGGCGTGAACACACGGATCTCGCGACGTTGGACTCCATACAAAATACTTTGTGCGGCAGCTTTGAAGGTGAAGGTGATTGTTCCATCGGGCGTGACTGTCGCACTTGGGTGACCAGACTCCGCCAGGCTTCTACTTCTACATTCCTCGCCAATCCTCGCCGCTGTTGTTGTTGTTGTCGTTGTTGTCTTATGTTGTCTCGTGCTGTCTGTAGCATGTCTTTGTGTAGTGCGTGTTGCTTTGTAAACTTTATCGCTTTGCCTCGTGTGGTTGGTAAGATGTAGTTTTTCCAATCTGTTATTATGGAAATATGTAGTGCTTATCGTTGTCATGTGAAACACGTAGTTCGTATCTTTTGTCCTTTGAAGCACGTAGTGCTTAGTGTTGTCATGTGAAACACGGTCTTTTCTTTTGTCTCTTGAAACACGTAGTGGTTATCTGTTATCATGTGAAACTTGTCATTCTTTTCTTTTGTCTTTTAAACACGTAGTGGTTATTATGTGAAACATGTAATTCTGTTCTTTTATGTTTTTAAACACGTAGTGGTTATCTGTTATCATGTGAAACACGTAATTCCAATCTTTTAGGTTTTTAAACACGTAGTGGTTATCTGTTATCATGTGAAACACGTAATTCTGATCTTTTATCTTTTTAAACACATAGTGGTTATCTGTTATCACGTGAAACGCGTAGTTCGTAGCATGTTATGCCTGTAGCTTATCCTGTCGTGTTTGTCATGTGATCTTGTGCTGCTTCTTTTCTGTTCTGTTTGCTGTTGTCTTTCTTTGCTCTCTGATGGTAACCATTTTCTCATTTTTAGTTTTCATTCGTTGTTTTGTTGGGCTTTGCTGTGTTGTTTATGTGTTTGTTGTTATGTGGTCGTTTCTTATCTGTTGTTGATGTTGTCTGGCCATTGTTCTGCGTTCATTGTTGACATCGTTTTCTTTGTTGTGCATATGTTCTTATCTGGTTCTTATCTATTGTTTTTGTTCTAAAGAATCCGGTGTGTGTTCTTTGTTGGTATGTCTGTTCTTATGTCTGTTCTTGTTTTTATGTATGTTTTTGTTCTTATGTCTGTTCTTGTTCTTATGTCTGTTCTTGTTCTTATGTCTGTTCTTGTTCTTATGTCTCTGAATGGGTGTAGCATTGTCCACTGTGCTTCATTGTCTGTGGTTCTCACCCGCTTCTTCCCCTCCTGCTTTGCTTCTATCCCATCCAATAGTCTTCCAGACTTAGCTCTAGATAGTTCACTTTCTTTATGACGCTGCTTATTTCTGATGATTGTTTTTTGCGATCACGACCTTGGACCTGTTCTGTTAGTGACCTCTTTTGCATGACTGGTAAACTATGCAATGCATGCACATCTGTATGATCATCCACCATGTCGCTGAGTTACGTGAGATGCTATAGTACAGTGTTTTGTTTGGTCTCCTTAAGTAGCGGTCATTAATTCTATGGATTTATATAAAGGCTCTTAAAGAAACCTACTCAGTAGCGCTTCCAGCCAAGCCGCGGCAAAAGGGAAAAGAGACTCGAGAGATTTATTAAACGAGGTTTTATTGGTCAGCTGTAATAAATGCAACTCTGAAGGGAGATCGTTCCAGTTGAACGGCCGAACAATCGAGAAATCTCAGCGTTGTCTGGCAGCTAAGCACTCACGTCGGACTATGAGTTGCCCCTTCGCAGCAGCCCTGGTGAAGAGCCCAATGTGCATCTACATCAGAGATCGCGTAGGTAAGATGGAGCACAGTTGCGGATGCACCATGAAACTAGAGCAGTAATTCGATAAGAGATGATATGTTGGGCTGCAGCAACCAGTGCAACACATCATGCATGTAGGCAGAATCAAGCAGCCTAGTGCAGAACCTGATCTAATCGTCCCGGGTCCTCAAGGGGAGGCCAACGAGAATCGAGCAGCAATGGTCAATTCGACTAGTAACAAGGCATGCACAAGAGCAACTCGCACGTCATAAGAAAGAGAGCAAGCAACCAACTTGGAGCGGGCGATGCTGATAGTAACAGCATTTGAGTTCAAATGCTGGCCTGGGCAGAAGGGTATATCAGGTGTGTTTTCTGTTCATGTTGCACCTCTAGCAAAAATGGATTTGAAGTTGCTAAAGGAAGAATCGGAAATCAAGGAAGATGACTGGTCCGTTGTGTGCCTACTGCCTAGGCTGTTAGGAATTTGAAGTCACTAATATTTCGTGCACAATGCACATGGTGGGTTAGGGGATTAGATTTCTGGGATACTTATCTAGACTTGTCTAGAATTCATGGTTAGAATTACTGTGGCATGTCAGAGATCGTGGTTGCTTACCGACAGACAATTTAGTGCATGAAATCCATCAACAAGTCTGTTCGATATATATATATATATATATATATATATATATATATATATATATATATATATATATGTTGTCCTGGGTATGACGTTAAACTGCAGCCGCGTCCTGGGTATGACGTTAAACTGCAGCCGGCAGGTCCTGGGCATGACGTGAATCTGCATCCGGCTATGGGTTAGCCTAAAACAACCCCCTGCTCCTGCAGGGTATGGGACGAGGTGGTTAGGCGGTATGTTCTCGAACCTACCTCAAGCCGCTGCGTAGCGACCTTGGACAAGTTGCTCACCCATAATTGTCTCAGAGGAAGGCAATGGCAAACCACCTCTGTATCCTGCCAAGAAAACCATCATGGCGAGAGGCGAAAGTCGCTTGTCATGATGGTCGCTAGGGCTCTACGAGCCGAAAGCACTAACTAACTAACTATATATATATATATATGCAGCTAGTAGTCTTGGGTTCGATATGTAGTGGCACCCATTTTGATTTTGCAGCTAGTCTTGGGTTCGATATGTAGTGGCACCCATTTTGATTTTGCAGCTAGTCTTGGGTTCGATATGTAGTGGCACCCATTTAGATTCTGCAGCTAGTCTTGGGTTCGATATGTAGTGGCACCCATTTTGATTCTGCAGCTAGTCTTGGGTTCGATATGTAGTGGAACCCATTTAGATTCTGCTTTTCCGGTAGATGCCAGCAATTAGTGTTAAGCGTAGTCAGTAGGTTTCACTGCCATATGTACTTCACACCGTTATACGGTTTTAGCTTTTGTAGATAGCTTATTGTGATCAGTATGAGATCTGTGTTCTGCTGTTATGTTAAATCAGTCGTATAGTGTATAACTTCCAATGGATTCAATGTTTATACAGCCAATCAATCAGTCAATCAATCAATCAGTGGATTGATCAGTATCTGTGTTATTCAACAAATCCAGTTTCTATAATATTATATATACAGCTAGTTACAAGTTGCTAGCACGTCCTGTGTTTTATTGTATATCTAGATTACCGATGAAATGTTGTGCACTGTTGAAATGAATTTTGAATCTACCGGATCTCGTACTGCTTTGATTTCCTATTATTATTCCCTGATTTATACAGGTTCCCTGCTTCTGTGTTATGTGGTTCTGTGCTACGTGGTTCTCTGCTTCCGTGTTATGTGATTCCCTGTGCTTTTGTGCTATGTATGAATGCGCTTTTAGAAGATCTCTTAGCATCCCATGAAAAAGTTTCTGATACAACGAGTGCTTCTTCGACCCCTTCCCAAATTACCTTCCCACCGTCAGTGGATTTATTTCAGCTGTTCAATATTTTTTATCCAATGCTTCAAGTGCTTTTCAATTTGATTAAAACTGGAAACAGCTTTCCAGAGTAAAAATCGCTTACAATTCCTCACGTACGCTTTATGTCCGCATTTAATATAATTTTTTCAGTTTTTGCTTTCTTAAATTTTTCTCATTTGGGCTTCACTCCTACCATGCAAATTCATCGGACGGGACAGACATTATGCAGATTAGTCGGTGCGATTAAATTAAATTTAAATGCTCGTTCATTATAAATTTGTTTAAAATAAACACATTATGTTTTTTCGCAACTAAAATTTTTATGTTAAATACACAACAACCATTGAACGGGAAAGGAGCGAGCGACATTGGAAACACCCAAGGAAACCGAAACTCGGTGAAGGAAATTCCCGGATAGGGAAACTCCGGCAGAAGTACTTCGTTAGTTGTTTCGTGTTGGTGGTTTGGCTTTGTGTTCGTATTGGTTTGGCTTCACAGTAGTTTCAACGGTTTCAGACGTCTTTTAGGTGTATATCCTCCCCGCCCCATCCGGTCGTTTTCCCTCATCTCTTCCATGTTTCTTTCCGTTAGATCTCGAGAGTGCGGAGGAGCTGTACCACCGACGCATCACCCGGATCATCACGTCCGACTTTCCGAAGTACTTTGCGGTCGTGACTCGCATTCGACAGGAGACGTCCGTCGTCAGCCAAAAAGGAGGAATCATCAGTTCTACCGTCGTACCTCAAGTTCAGACCGTCTTCCCACCTGGAGCTGTCACCAAGTCCATCAAGCTAGGCTTGCAGGTAGACTCCTGGGTGTAATGTCGAAACGTGACCATACACTGCTTAAAGGAATGACTTGCGCATTCTTTATGTATGTTACAGAAAAGAATAGCGTATGTGTTCTGTACGCTACATGAGGCGCGATGGTGTAGTGGTGGCGTCATTGCCTTGAAGCTGGAAGGTTCGAGGTTCGAATCCACCTCGCTGCGTAGGGACATTGGGCAAGTCCTTCACTCGCAATTGCTCAGCGCTTCGGCGTGAAACTCCGATGCAGTGTCCGCGCTGTAGTCGGGAGCGCCTCTGAGTAGCGGTTGGAGGCTGGAATAGGCGCTATAACAAGTGCGCATACAAAAAAAAGCATATATATGTTAAAAATGTAATTGTTGTTGCAGAATAAGCAAAATGAATTTATAGAAAAATTGGTGTGCATCCACACAAACGATTGTTTCTTGGACAAATAAATTACGTGGATTATCATAAGACAGTTTTTGAGTGGAATTATGAGCGTAGCAGTTATTCCAGTGACTTCAAGTCCAATATTGTACAGATCTTTGAGTGATGTACATGAACGAATAAATTGGTGTTAGCGAATAAATTGGTGTTAAATTGGTGAAGAAGGTACAACAATGGTAAACAATACAATGGAAAACAATGCAAATGCAATAAAAGAAAGTACAGTAGCTGACTCAGTGGCTAAATTTATGGTATAGTGACGTACACGTACCATAGTTCGTTTGAGGAAAAAAATAATGAAGATTTAGATCATTTTGTCGAATTGTGTGAGATCTTGAATATGTCTTCTTTGAAGTCTTCAATATCAATCAAGGCATTTCTCTAAATTTTCTGTGTCGTAGGCTCACCCCATCACCGATGAACTGGTCGAGAAGGTCTGTGGTAACAAGGTCTCAGTGAGCCCCATCGTGACCATTGAACCGCGAAGACGCAAGTTCCACCAGCCGATCACCGTGACGATTCCTCTGCCTCCGAATCTCCAGTCGGTGAAGCAGGTCGAGAGGATTCCAACGATGCGCTTACTCTGCAGCATGAACGGTTGGTGGCAGCGTCGTCGACAGTGGCGCTCTCTCTATGCTGACGTAGCAGAAATTATTACTTAAACTGTTGTTTTTGAATTGCTATGATGGTGTTTGCGCTGCAGTGGGAAATAATCATTTTACGTATTTTAATGATTATTTATTCAATTAATCGTTAAAAGTTTAATCGATAAATTTATTATTTGTCTTTTTTTATTAGTTTCCGATCAATTTCTTTCCTTATTTCTCGATTTCAATTGGCCATCTCAGGATTAAACATGGTGAAAAATGTTATTAATGTAATTCTGTTAATTGTATAATTTGGAGGTAGGTGGTGATCTAGAAATTCAAGATGACCGGTGATACGCTTATTTGATTTCATTGTAATAGATTGACGGTTTTTTGGTACCAAGAAAGTATAACAATGGAAAACAATGCAATGGAAAATAGTGCAAATACAATAAAAGAAAGTAGTAGCTAATTCAGTGACCAAATTTTTGAAAGCTTCACGCGTAACATAGATCGAATTGATCGAAACTAATCGATTGACTACAGTTAAATTTAAGAGATTAATCAATTAAAATTATTTTAAAAAGGACGGGCAACAATTTAACGATTTTCTTAGCATACACTTTGACATTGAATGTATCAAAAACGTTTCACATTTTTAAAAACATTTTTATAAGTTTTGTTATTAATTACATGATTTCTTAGCAAATATGTTTGGCATTAAATGCACCTGAAGTATCAGAAACGTTTAAAAACTTGCAGTAGGCAGTTGCAGCGATTTGGGATCCTGATGGATACGAGAGATAATTATACGATTTGCGATTTGTATTTCCAGCGGCCATGGATCCAACGGAATGGGAAGACATAACTGGAAGCACTCCAATGACGCTGACCAACAACTGTGTCTCGTTCACTACAACCGTCTCAGCCAGGTGTGCTATTCACCTTGTCATACCTGTTCATTGTCTTTGCCATGATGGAATTTATAAAGTACGCCTTCAAAAACTCTAAATCCTAACCTAGCTCTAACCCTAACAGAAACCCTAACCCTAGGTCTAACCTTAAGAGAAACCCTAACCCTAAGAGAAACCCTAACCCTAGGTCTAACCCTAACAGAAACCCTAACCCTAGGTCTAACCCTAAGAGAAACCCTAACCCTAAGAGAAACCCTAACCCTAGGTCTAACCCTAAGAGAAACCCTAACCCTAGGTCTAACCCTAACAGAAACCCTAACCCTAGGTCTAACCCTAACAGAAACCCTAACCCTAGGTCTAACCCTAAGAGAAACCCTAACCCTAGGTCTAACCTAAGAGAAACCCTAACCCTAGGTCTAACCCTAAGAGAAACCCTAACCCTAGGTCTAACCCTAAGAGAAACCCTAACCCTAGGTCTAACCCTAAGAGAAACCCTAACCCTAGGTCTAACCCTAAGAGAAACCCTAACCCTAGGTCTAACCCTAAGAGAAACCCTAACCCTAGGTCTAACCCTAACAGAAACCCTAACCCTAGGTCTAACCCTAAGAGAAACCCTAACCCTAGGTCTAACCCTAAGAGAAACCCTAACCCTAGGTCTAACCCTAAGAGAAACCCTAACCCTAGGTCTAACCCTAAGAGAAACCCTAACCCTAGGTCTAACCCTAAGAGAAACCCTAACCCTAGGTCTAACCCCTAACTCTAGGTCTAACCCTAAGAGAAACCCTAACCCTAACAGAATCCCTAACCCTAGGTCTAACCCTAGGAGAAACCCTAACCCTAGGTCTAACCCTAAGAGAAACCCTAACCCTAGGTCTAACCCTAAGAGAAACCCTAACCCTAGGTCTAACCCTAAGAGAAACCCTAACCCTAGGTCTAACACTAACAGAAACCCTAACCCTAGGTCTAACCCTAAGAGAAACCCTAACCCTAGGTCTAACCCTAAGAGAAACCCTAACCCTAGGTCTAACCCTAAGAGAAACCCTAACCCTAAGAGAAACCCTAACCCTAGGTATAACCCTAAGAGAAACCCTAACCCTAGGTCTAACCCTAAGAGAAACCCTAACCCTAGGTCTAACCCTAAGAGAAACCCTAACCCTAGGTCTAACCCTAAGAGAAACCCTAACCCTAGGTCTAACCCTAAGAGAAACCCTAACCCTAGGTGAGCGGCAATCGCTGATGATGAGCAATTGCGTCGAGTACATGCTCAAGATGCATGAACCCTGTTGAGCAGGGGAGCAGCGAGCACTCGTGGTTTCTGTGTTCACTTAGTAAGACAATACCCTTTGCATTGTACGTTAAACCAAAGGCTAGTGCTTATTAAAAAATTTCTAATCTAGATTAATCCTGTAAATTATTTAATCACGATTTATATATTAAATTTGATTTATTTGTTCTGCATGAGGTAAAGTTTGAAAAACTGTCGAAAATGTAGTCACCGAGTTAGTTAATCGTTTTGTCATGTGACAAAGCAAGTTGAACTGGTTATTGCCATGAAAGCAATATATCTTTTTGTCCATGTCCGCGTTTTTCCATCTGCATTTTACTCAATTGCTGAATGGTCGTAGAATTATCCGCTCAAAAGTTTCGCATTCGATCAGTGTTGTGTTGCTTACTCTGAAAACGGCCGCTTGACTTCGCACGAAATGAGGAAAAAAATTAGTCGAAAGTGAATTGAACAAGTCAGAAGTAGCCAATTACATTTTTTACGATTCTTTGATGAATTTATCATTAAATTGATTAAAAATGATCAATGAGATTTTTTATTGCAATTAATTGATAAATTACTCAAGATTCTCTAAATTAATTAAAATTAATCAATTGAAATGTTTTTACAAATTAATCGTTTATTTAATCGTGAAATCCCTGATGTTCACAAATTAAATAATAAAAGTCGAATGTTAATTTCTGTTCCAGGTTTTGGTTGGTAAACTCGGACAAACCGAAGGAGTCGATCATGAATGGAAGCAACCTGTACGCGGAGGCAATCGTTGTTCCGTTCATGGCCAACTTTGTTGTCTTTGCGAAGCGACTCGGTCTGCTCGACGCTCAGCTGCGTCTGTTCTGCATGACCGACGACAAGATGGACAAGACTCTCGAGAGTCAGGAGAAGTTCTCAGAAGTCTCGAGAAGTCGTGATGTTGAGGTAGCCAGTCTGGTCTGAGAATTAAGACTTCTGTCTGTCTGTCTGTCTGGTCTACCTGTCTGCCTGGTTCTGTCTGTCTGTGTCTCTGTCTGCCTGTCTGTCTGTGTGTGTGTGTCTGTCTGAGGAATTTAGTTGGCACCCCTTAAAAATAGCTATTCATATGCGCTTCCGACCCAGGCATGGCCAAAGAGAAAAGTCATAAATGGTTTATAAAAAGAGTAAAAGGAGTCCAGCGGATGGAAACGCAGGCCAATGGGAAATCATTATCATGATGAGTGCTTTCCATTTCCGGAGATCCCATGAAATTGTGCCACAATGCCTCACGTTACTGAAAAACGAAAAAGTAGTGTTGACATATAAATGCGTGTTAACAATCACAGTTATTCACAAAATGCGAAAACTGGGAAAGAAATATCCAGAACATAATTGTCATTGATTTAGCAAAATACTACGTTTACATGTTACGATATTTAATAACAAGCGTCTTTCTGACAGACACACTGAGACAGTCTTTTCAGATTGATACGCTAGTCTGTATTCTGTAGACCTTAAAAAATCCTAAGATTGTAATGCAAATTCCCCAAATCCAAAGTTGACCCTAAAATCCCCGTTACCTGCGTAATTAATTACCTCTTACGATTAGAATTGGGGCGCTCGATTGTGTGGTGGTTAGCTTACAGGGCTGTCATTCGCGTTCAGTGGTTCAAATCCAGCCAGGGAAGAAATTTGTTTCACAATTTCTGCACCAAAAGCCAACTCGGCTTTAATGAGTACATCGACTGTACACCGTTGGTGGGAAGGTGAGCTGGTAAGGGAGAGGACTGGCCACCCACTCTCATATGCTGAGGCTAAAAAAACGAAGTCACTTCATATTAAGGGACTGCTCTTCTTCTTCTCTTCTACAATTAGAGCTGCAACAAATATTCCATAAATAACTAGATGTCCTTCTATTAGACCAGTGCTGTCCAACGTGCGGCCCGCGGGCCGCATGCGGCCCGCGAGGTGATTTCATGTGGCCCGCGCGGGCTCACTAAATGTTTGCACTTTGTGTAAAACGAAGTAAAGGATAATGTCGCTGATCGACTTGAGCGTTTATTTGTTTATTGATTTTGTGACAGTTGCCGATTTGTTATGCTACCAGGAAGGCCAATACGAAAACCAAATCTCTTCTTCCTCTTCATGGGCTTAGCCGCTTAGGTTCCCGTAGTCTAGCTGGAGATTGACACACGAATTCTGGTTTGACAACTCTTAATACTGCAACTCAACTAAACGGATCTCGCAAACCCTCTCAAACCGTTCACTTCTAGGCAGTTCCTGAGATGTGTAGGCTACAGAGTTACAGCACGTCTGCAAATGACTGCGACCATTCTTTCAAGAGATAGTCGGGTTCTTGTTCTAAAGATTAGAAGAAAAAAATCGATAAAACGAATGGCGATGTCTTTGCTCTTTCTGGTCCGACGACTTTATGACTGCTAGCTCTTTATACCGAGATTCTGGCTTCGACTATTTTTTTTATGAAAAATTGAAAATTAGAGCAGGTAAATGGAAATTCGTCCCAGTCATAAAGTGGTTCTTGTCCCAAAAAATTGACTGCTTGACGTAATGAAAAGTTGAGCTAGACAAACTGTGTCTGGGAGACCAAACTGAGTGCAAGGTAGGGATAAACGCCTCCTGGCACATTTTCGTGCTTAACTATTGTGAAGCATGACAATCGTGGTTTGTGTAGTCCACATGCTATTATTCATTATTTATTATTATTACTGTGTAACCTGTCGAACTCTTTCATAAACTGCTCAATACTTTCCTGTCTGGTCACTCCGGGGTCGGGAGCATCTCGGAATAGTTATCTTAAACCATAGGTAAATAAATTTCACATGCAAATAGCTAGATTGGTAGATAGATTATAATCATTCCATATTAAATAACAATGCTTGTTTCAATATTAATATAATATATTATCAATAAATTTTTGCCACTGCTTTTGAGTTTTCTGTTGCGGCCCTCGACTTCAAGAATCTTGCTTTTGCGGCCCGTGGCACCAAAAAGGTTGGACAGCACTGTATTAGACAGTGATGAGACTCTTCGATTGTGAGTCTCACCATCCGGAATGGCCTCCCATTGACACCTAGGCTAGACTCCTACTTTTATAAGTCACTTAAATCCTACCTTTTTAACTGTGGCTGTGCTGGGAGCACCTCCGAGTATGTCTCTTGAAGAGGCACTATATAATTTCTCGGAATGAATAACTGAATGTCTGTGTTTTTTGTAGGTTTTGGATGGGAAGTCGCAGTGGGTCGAATGCACCGGAAACCTCCTTCGCGTTCTCAAGGGCGACGAGTCCGACAAGCAGCCGAAGATCAGCTTTCGAGCTTTCCGGGAGAACCGCCAGTCCCTCAACGTGCGCGTGCGTCACTTCGAGGAGGAGCCCACCGGTTCCCTGCTGTTCATGCGCGAACCGCGATCGACGAAGGAGCAGACGCCGATCTGCAATCTGACCGTGACGCTTCCCTCCTCCTCCGATGGCGCCGTGTCGTCCGGTTCGACGGTCGACACGGATGAGCTGCAGCAGAAGCTGCAGTTGCTGAAGCAGCTTGAACGTAAGTGGACGCTGTTGTTGACCTAGTGACCTTGACCCAATTGGTGCAATGACCTTGACCTAATTGGTATAGCGACCTTGACCCGTTTGGGGCAATGACCTTGACCTAGTTGATATAGTGACCTTGACCCACTTGGTGCAATGGCCTTGACCTAATTGATATAGTGACCTTGACCTAATTGATTTATGTATGTGCACTTGTTATAGCGCCCCTTCAAGCTCCCTACTCAGAGGCACTCCCGACTACAGAGCGGTCACTGCATCGGAGTTTCACGCCGAAGTTCTGAGCAATTGTGAGTGAAGGACTTGCCCAAGATCCCTACGCGGCGACTTGAGGTGGATTCGAACCTGCAACCCTCTGGCTGCAAGGCGACGAACATACCTGCTACACCACCGCGCCCCACAATATAGTGACCTTGACCTAATTGATGTATAATAGCAATTTTCGTTTATTCAACAATCCGGTTGACAGACTGCGACTGGTTACAGCATACAGTTATGCAGTTGAAACAATTTACAAGGACTCGGATCACAGAATACAGAAATCTTAACTAGTAACAGAACAGACAGCCTGCAATACTTGACGCGATTGGCATATTGACATTGATGTAATTGATGTAATAACAACCTAATTGGTGCAATTATGCAAAATTACGTCGGTTTGCGGCTGTCACTTTAAAAGTGATCAAACAAATATAAAACATTAAAACCATTATTCATCCTTCTTAATTGAAAATTTGAACGTCCTCTCAAAACAATAAAGAATAAGAAAAGAAAACGAGAACGAGGGAACAATTAAATGAAAAGATTGAAAGGGCATGTTCTCTACACATGAACATATCTCTCCTGTGTAGAGATATGTTCTTGTGTAGATACATGTTCCTGTGTAGAGATATGTTCCTGTGTAGAGATATGTTCCTGTGTAGAGATATGTTCTTGTGTACAGACATGTTTCTGTGTAGAGATATGTTCTTGTGTACAGACATGTTCCTGTGTAGAGATATGTTCTTGTGTACAGACATGTTTCTGTGTAGAGATATGTTCCTGTGTAGAGATATGTTCTTGTGTACAGACATGTTTCTGTGTAGAGATATGTTCTTGTGTACAGACATGTTCCTGTGTAGAGATATGTTCTTGTGTACAGACATGTTTCTGTGTAGAGATATGTTCTTGTGTAGAAAAATTTTCCTGTGTAGATACATGTTCCTGTATATCGACATATTCCTGTATATCGACATGTTCCTGTATATCGACATGTTCCTGTATATCGACATGTTCCTGTATATCGACATGTTCCTGTGTAATAAGTGTTAATTCCTGGGTTCTGATGTCTGTCCAGTGCCGGAGGAGGAGCTTATTTCGAAGGCGGAGCTTCGTTTGACGGACATTGCCGAGTATTTGGCATACGACTGGATTCCTTTGGCCAAGCAGCTGCGCTTGTCTGAAGAGGACATCGCAAAAATCGAAAAGGAATACACTTACGTAGTTGAACAGGTACATTCTCAAGATATTCTTTGTCTACTGTAATCTTGTGGAGCTCTGCAAATTTGAGTTGAGACATGCTCCTTTAGGAAGACACGTTCTTCTGTAAAGATATGCGCCTATGTAGAGACATGTTACTGCATAGACCTGTGTACAGATATGTTCCTGTTGAGAGATATGTTCCTGTTTAGAGATATGTTCCTGTGTAGAGATAGTTTCTTGCATAGAGACCATGAGCAAGTCCTTTACAATTGCTCTGTTCCATTGATGATTGATGCTACCATATTGCATTTAGTTCTTGAAGCAGTTTTTTTTTAAATTGAAGTGCTTGATTAAATTATACTATGATAAGCGGGACATGATAGTCAAAAATTATTATTATTACTACTATTATTATTGGAATTTATTATTTTAGCGCTCGAGGTAAAAAGACCCTCAGGCTAAAATGCAGAACTAAAAACAGAATTGTTATTATTAGAATTTATTATTTTAACGCTCGAGGTAAAAATACCCCTCAGGCTAAAATGTAGTACTAAAAACAGAATTATTATTATTAGAATTTATTATTTTGGCACTCGAGGTAAAAAGACCCCTCAGGCTAAAATGCGGAACTAAAAACAGAATTATTAAATTTTATTATTAGAATTCATTATTATTTTGTGCACACAGATTGTCTGCAAATTCTGTTTCCCCCCACCCAATACCATCTTTCATCCATCCATCATTATCTGTCTCATACTACTCAACTTATCACCCCATAATCTTTCCACTCCCGATTGAAGTCGGCAGAATTCATACAGATAGATAAACACGAAAAACGGGTGTGTTGGCATTTACCTTTTGAGTCATGTCTTCAGCTTTTCTGTTCATCTTTTCACAGGCATTGGTCATGCTGCACACTTGGATCGAGAGAGAGAAAGATGGGGCTTCTGGGAACGCCCTCGAGCGTGCCCTGCGATCAATCGGGCGTCTGGACATCATCGCTAAGTGCATCTACGCGGTCGAGGAAGTGACAGACATCAAAGAGAAGCAGGCGGCTAAAATCTACCTCGACTCAGGTAAGCAGTGCTTAAAGTGAAGAAAAATAAGTGCCTGGACGCCCCTTACCTCTCCAAAAGAAGTACTTGAACGCCCCTTACCTTTCCAGTCAGCACTGGCCAATAAGTGGCAGGATGGCATTCAGATTTTAAAATAAGTGCATGAACGCCGTCCATGACCGTCCAGGCACACTTTAAGCCCTGCAGGTAAGTAGATCTGAGAAGCATTGTGTCACCTTACCCAATGCGAATTTGAATCAGTTTTATTATGGTTGTATGATTCCTGAGAATTAGGTACATTGCATCGCGTCGAGTAAGATTTGCCTCTCTAAGCGCTTCACGTAATCATGCCTCTGAATTGATATTTTCAAATGTGTCTTGTTAAGCCACTTTTCTGATTACTCTGTTCGCTCCTTTTTAATTAACTGGCTTTATGTTTTTATTTAAATTCTAAATTGAATGAATTAATGAAGCAATTGATTTGAGAAGTATTTGACCGCTACACATTGACACGCTGTCCATATCTACATGTAGAGCAATTAAATGAATTAATGAAGCAATTGATTTGAGAAGTATTTGACCTCTACACATTGACACGCTGTCCATGTCTAGAGCAATTACACAGAGTGCAAGTGAAGTCGTTCTCTGAGATGGGGGACTGTATTGTAAGCAAGTTCTTCAGTCTTCACTCACAGTTGATTGGGAGTGCCATCGACTTTTGCTTGGACTGCCATGGCTAAAACGCGAGCTTTTGCTTTCATTGGCCCTGCACTGTGGAACCATCTTCCTCCTTCGACACACTTTCCTCCTTGTTAACTGGTGGGCTAAATACCTCTTTTCGTTGTCTCAAAACCACTTTTTTCTCTCTTAGTCTAACGCACTGAGAGCGCCTCTGATTGGTGTGCAGTTGTGCACTGTGAGAGGCGCTATATAAATTTGTAAATGCAATACTATGCAATCAATTAGATAAGGGTACTTTATATGTGCATTTATTATATTTCAAACATCAGTTACGTAAATATTTGTGGTGCAAGACCTACTTGTTGTGCTTTGGAGACCAAGATGAATTGTGCGTCAATATTTGAGTCAGTTGTGAAATTCCAACTGCTGAGGGTTGCCACCACCTAGAGTCTGCCGAGTCTACAGAATTTGCACTGCTAGTAAGATATTACTGTCAATGACGTTGTGTTGGCTCTGAATCCTATTTGTTGATGCAAGATGTTGTTTTGAGCGTCGAAAGCTGTTCTCGTTTTCTTCTCCAGGTGAACCAGCAGACGGGGTAAATGGCGATCTCGATCATGACGGTCATGATCAACAGAACGGATATCAAGAAGAACCGATCGGTGAGGATGATTAGGATGATTAGGATGATTAGAATGATTAGGATTAGTATCTGTTTTAATCCAAAGAAATCGTTTTTAACTGCTTAACCGGTCTCTCTTTTTCTCTGAGCTTTTTTGGGAGTGGAGATTTTTCGGTGTGTGGTGTGTCATGTAATTAATGCAAGTGTTTATTGATGAGTCAAGAGCCTTCTCAAAACAATAAAAATCGTATGCTGCAGCAGTAATCCCTATAGATATAATGCACTTACGATGATACTTCCATTCGATTGGGTTTATTATTATTATTATTATTATTATTATTATTAAATAAATTTGTAATGCAGTCAAGGTCACACCGAAATGTGAATCTGAGCTGTGGATGATCAGCCGCCAGAGGAAGGTGCAACCCGACGAAAGTGTTGTTGGTGAAAGGTGCATGAAGGATGAAGAAATTGAGATCGAATTATGGAATAATCGTGATGATCGATATGTGTTGTGTTGTTGTTGTTGTTTATCAGACAACCATTGTTGTGCTGTTTGACTGTTGTCTAGTTGTTGTTTTCATCGTTTGGGGAATATATCCAGGTTGTTTCCTTGTGTAGTGGTTCTGCAAGGAATTAAAGGTGCTATATAAATGTTCTAGAACATGTGACTTAAATGTAGGAATCCTGTTAAGATTAAGTGTGACCAGTTAATGTTGTCTGTTTAGTTAATTAATTACTGTTCTAGTTGTTGGAGTTACCACTCAGGTTGATGTTTCTTGAGTTGCGCTATGTTCGTGGTTGCCATTTCCATGTAATCTTTTTAGCAATCAGTTAGTCATTGGTGATCTTACTGAGTTGCCATTTCTTGAGTTTTCTAGTCTTTTGTGGTTTGAAGTTTGTGTGATTATCGTTCAGTCCAGATGCTGGCCTTTTGTGTGTCCAGATGCTTTTCACAAGCCAACCAAAGCCAACCGAAACCTGACGCTAATTGTTGCAATCTTTATAAACACGTATTTTCTAGAAATTAGACTCAAAGACTTGGCCGATGCTTTAAAATTTTTGTCTATTAATCTCAGACACCATTATCTTATTGCATGATCGTTCTGCAGATGCCACAAAACGTAAATTGGTAAACATGGTTTCTCAAACAGCAGCATCCAATGTTCGTAAGAACCGGAGAGTTATTAAAGTGGGAGAGAAAGAGGTTCCAGAGGAAGTCCTAACCTACGTCAAACAGCAGGCTCTGACGGCGCTCGCGAGCTGCCTCGGTCAGAATCCGACTAGGCGCGATTCACCACAGCGCTCCACGGGTATTTTAGATGAAGGCTCGGTCCCAGGTATACTCAAGCATTGTCACCAGAAGCTGCATGATACATTTTGCTGCAAAAAGATAGCTAGCATGGTTTTTCTCTAATTTACCACAAATAGTTTGTGTTTCACCACAAATAGTTTGTGTTTTACCACAAATAGTTTGTGTTTCACCACGGATAGTTTGTGTTTTACCACAAATAATTTGTGTTTCACCACGGATAGTTTGTGTTTCAAATTTTGTTTTGTTGTTTTTCTTAGTAGAAGAGCATCATGTCAATATAGTGTGGACTTGTTGTGCTTCTGGTTATTTATTTGCCCGTCTAATTAACGTGTAGTTGTGGTGTGCGCTGAAGTTATTAACTTGACCCATATACCTTAAACAACTCAGGGGCCTTAAAGCTGACACATGCCAGTTTTCCCGTGGTTCTGGGTTTAAACCCGAGCCATGTCCTTCAAATAGGTTTCTACCTCAACCACGGTTGGCCTATTCTCTTCTGCCCCGATTGCATGATTGTGTTTTACCATTTGTTGACTGTAGCAATTAAATAACTTCCTAGATATTTATTATTTTGTTGCATTGTTGTGTGCGTGTGTGTCTTGCAAGAACTGCATTGTCCAACATTCTCGTTTGCGGAATTTGCAAAATCTTACACTGTTCGACAGTTGCAAAAAATAGAAACCTTGGACTTGTTTGGCAATTCGCAAGTTTTCCAAACCTCTTGCTCTTCTACATCGTTGCATCCATCATTGCATTTCACAAATTTTAAAGCAACATCGTGTGGTGGTTAATATTTATTCACTATCACTTTTTAGGTGGTTTCTAGTTTACACAATATATCATCTTTAGGCGTGTTCCTGACAACTTTGCATTAACATTAAGTCCATACTTTACAGATCTTGCGTTTTCGCACAGTTTTGCTTTTATAGAAATATTTGCAGTTGAGTTTTAAGATATTTTTCTTTTAGTGTAAAAGATGACTGCTGTTTACACAATGTACTTTGTTGTGTACCCTGTAGACTGATTTGTTCTTCCTGTTCTATTCTGCTTATTTGATGTCCTGAATGTTGGGGTCAGCTGATGACTAAATGTCTAGAATTTGTTTTATAAATGAAATGAATGATGAAAGGAGAGATATGGAAGAACATAAGGTTCAGAAAATTTGCAAATCGCCAAACAGTTCAAGATATGTAACTTCGTAATTGTTGAACATTTCAAGATTTTGCAAATTCAGAATTATTCGAGACTGTCATCACTCTGACGACTAACCATGTTAAAGATGTCGTAATACAAAAGTTTTTGAAAAGGCACTGAAAGTTCACATTTGGATTTACAAAGAGATTTAGAAAACAGCTGATGTGTATTTGCTAATAAATTTCAAGTACCCGGGTACCTTTGATAACAAAACAGTGCACTATATCAGTTCAAGAAAACCTCAATATTCTAGCAAAGCTGACTTACATAATTAATGTAAGTTAGAAATAGGAAGTAAAATTGCTTCTTTCACAATTTAATCTTTTTCTAGAGTCAAACTGTGTTCTATAATCAAAGAGTGTTGTATGATTCAACGTTGCAGTAGAAATAATGCAAGGTTGCTGTAAAATCCACGGTGCTATGGAATCTTGTGTGCTGTGGAATCCAGGGTACTATTTCCTGGGAGGCTGTAGCACACTTTGATTCTACATTTCTGTTTTATGTAGATGTGGTTCCCATTTTGAAAAAAGATTTAACCAATGACTTGTTTCCAAGTGACAGATGAATGTTGACAAGCAACTTAGAGGTTTTGTGTTTTCACAGTTTCAATGTTTTAAGTTGCTGAAAGCAGAGAGGTAATACCTCTTTACCTCTTTCCTCTTTTAGTCCAGGTACCCATTCCGGTCACGGATACCATTTTGATGGAAGAATCAAGCTGTTCAGACTGTATTAGCTTAATTAACCAATCTTTCCGTCATATCAGCGGTTTGAGTTGGTGGTATATGTTGAATGGTTGTCATAATTCCGATGGGAGTTTGGTCCAGAGAGATTGGGCATTGGAGCAATTGGGATGCTGGTTTGACAGTTGAGTACTGCAGAAGTTAAATGTTGAGCGTTTGATGCTTAGTTGAGTAAGAATGGTGAGAGCTGCTCCAGTGCCAGGTCAAACAGAATAGAATAATGGATGGTGTTTAATCAATGGGTGGTCATTGGTCAAGAATCAAGACATGTTCTAGAAACAAAGGGTGCTCTAGAATCAATTGACTCTCTAATATCGAAGGGTGACTGAGAATCAGAGAGTGCTCTAGAATCAAAGGGTGCTCTAATATCAAAGGGTGCTCTAATATCAAATGGTGCTCTAATATCGAAGGGTGCACTAGAATGAAAGGATGCTGTGTAATTCATATGCTGCAGTAGAAGCAAAATTACTATGAATGCAGGGATCTGTAAACCTCTGATGTGTGGATTAGATACTACAGGGTCCGGTTCGTCGTTAGTCAAGTATATCAGGGGCACTGCGTTGAATATTTGAAATGTGTAGTTGTTATCATGTTGTAGATGGCGTGCGTAAGGATTATCTGCTGCTTAGTATTGAAACCAAAACGCCGCCTTCAACTCCAGCTGACCTTGATAACATGGTTCCATCACCCACAGGTAGAAACAAAAGACATTCACCCTCATTGTTTGAACCCTCGTATTCAACTAACCCCATTGCTGCCCCAACCCACGTTTTGAACGCACCTCTCTATGCCTGTGTCCCACGTGCTATAATTATAACTATTGCTGTCAGTACAGGATTTGTGATTTATAGTGAACGGCTTCTCAAAATGCTCACCATTGCGGATGGTAGAATGTTTTGAAGTGCAATGCTTTTCATACCCAAATGGCTGCGCTTTTTCCTCATCTCCCTACAGATGGTAGACGCATTCTTTATGAAGAGTAGATGTAATCACTGACTGCTGCTTGAATTTGTAATCAACTTGTATCCAGCGCTGATTCGCGTAATTTGTATAAATTTTAGAAATCTAATGAATTTAATTGATTTGGTTACTTATTGCATGCCTGATTTTGCTAAACTCTGTCAGTTTTTCCGGATCTTCGTATAATGGTGATGCACTGGAGCTATTGTACATACATGGCATGTATTGTATAGACTATATACATTTATAAAGTGCCTCTAAAAGATCACAACAATCCGAGGCGCTCCCAGTACGAAAGACCAAGAGAAAAAGTAGTTTTCATATGGGAAAAGATGGGCTTTGGGTATCAGTTAATAACAAAGAACGTGTGTCAATGGAGAGAGATCTGATTCCAGAGTACAGGACCAATGAAGGCAAAGGTCGAGTTTTGGCCAAAGAAGTCCTTGCTGGCGGGTCAAGGAGGTCATGTCTGTCGCTTGAGTGTAGTGGACGAAGAGAGAGACGGATGAAGTCAGCAGGTGGATGAGATTACGAAGGTATTTGGACGAATAGTACAACTGGTCAATCAAAGTTAGAACCTTGAGCTGAATTCATATCCTTAAGTCTGAGATGCAGTACTTTCTCCTTTGGGAACTGGACAAGTTCAGTTAACCCAGACATTTTATTTCTCCTGAGCTTTTTAGGTCCTAAAGGAGTATGATATACCTTGGGAAAAATGACAACAATATTATTAATGATGATAAAAATAATAATAATAACAATAATAATAATAATGCTGATAATGATAGGACCTTTCCAGATTTTATTTCTACAATAAATAATATTGAAGCCCCTGATGGATTCTCTATACCTTGGGCAAAATATGACATTAATAACGATAATTATAATTATTAATTATAATGATAATTATAATAATTACAATCTTAATAACTGATTATACCTTTTACTTTCTGTAATAGCTTATATTGAAGTCCCTGAGGGATCCTCAATGCATATGGAAAAGTAATAATGATTAATAATACGAGGTAATAATAATACCCTGCTGTAGTAGCAGTACACGTATACTGGTTTATGCATTGTATTTTACAACTACGATGGACTGGAGTGTAGGCTATGGAATCAGTGACTTAGATACGACCAGGGCTGAAAGTGAGCCGGGTCTGTCGGGGTCTGCGACCTGGCATTGAATTTCGTGACCTGTTGGTGCCGGGTCGCTTGTTTAACAATTTTGGGCAGAAAGATACCAAAATGGGTAAAAAAGGGAAGAATTTGGACAATTTTGGGCAAATTCCCCCCCAAAATTCGTCAGAAATATTTTCGGCTCAAAGGCACCGGTTCGTCCGCCAAAGTCAGACTCGGCAACTTTTCCAAACCTCTTTCAGCCCTGGATACGACTGTTGGCTTTTGCTGATTACTGCCGTTCAACATACGTGTAAGCCGTTGTACGGGATGCAGTGTAAAAAGCAGTGCTACATCAGAGCCATGCATGTTTTTTCTGTCTCCAGTGCCTGTTAAATGATAATGTAATGACTTACGCTTGCTTTTCCTTTAGAAGCATTTCAATTTTTTCAGGTGCTATTTTTGTATCGACCATATGAATTTATCTACTCTTTCTCACTGCATGTCATCGTATGTTCATTCTTGCTTTCGCTTTTATATCACGTAGAAATGTGCTAATACCACGTATGTAGGTTCGTAGCCACAAAATCATGTTCTAACCGATGATTTTTTTGCATGTGTTACATTACTGTTACAGGGACTTATTCATCAGAAATAGGAAACAATAATAGAAGATGGTGCTAAAATGTAAAAATGTGTTTAATGTGGGATAAATTTACATTTCGAGGGATTTATCCTTTATTTTGGTTTGCCAGGTCTACTTAAAATATTGCTGATGATTTGATAATGATACACATGTAATTTAATACTCAAGAAATCAGGTTTTATATACTGTGCTGACTTTGGGAACGAATACTGTATGTGCCTACAGGACACAACATCTGTGATGTCGTGTTATGTAGTGAGGAAATTCTGGAATTTCCCTTTTGGATATATTAAACTGCTATAGTAAATAATCATCTTCATGTGAGGTACTGAAAATATTCACTTACCTGAGGAGTAACATTCCTCAGGTAGCTTCTCTCATGTAAAACTTCTGAGATAACTAAAGAACTCTGAGGTAGCATCTATAGTTAATTAGTTATAGTTGCATATTCGTTTATATTAGTAGTACTTTAGATGTTACTGCGCATATTTAGCTGCTAAAGGTGACATCTTGAGGTAATGCTACTCTTGCTTCAATCTGTTAGGTGTCCGTGTATGAGGTACTTTTGAAGGTATCGTATATAGCACCTCTTGCAGTCAGCAGAGTGACTATATAGAGGCGCTCTCATGGAAACTCTGGGAAAATGCCCCTAAATGCATTTAAAGAATGAGAGACTTGTGAAAAATGAGTCATAGTGTAGCTCTCAGTGGGGGGAGGAAGAAGGTGATTCAAATGGAGGGACCAACAACAGTTAATGAGGGTGGAGCAGTGTAGTACTGTGGAATGAAAAGATCGAGAGGATCAGAATAGCGCAATGGTCAAGATAAGGGTGGTACTTCTAAAGCATTATATTGAATGCTTGCCAGTTCTTAAATACTTACTTACAAACATACATGCTGTAGCATGCAACATGCATACTAGACTGGTCCACAAACCATAGCCAAAAAATTAAGTTGTTAGAATTCTTTCTCCACAAGGTTTATTTTTGTCCACTTGGAGAATATAGTCTTCCTGTAAAATTTCAGCCTGATTGGGCAACATTTAGAGGTCAACCCATTCTGAACATTTTACTTGAGTGATAATAATGTCTTTTCGTCATGTTAAACGTCGTTATTAGACTAATATGGCTTCGTCTAATTTGAGATCCGACCCAGAGCACTGGCTATGGGAAACCAGTCTCTCGATTGTCTACTGCAAGATTATCACGAAGCCTGGATGCACAGCAACTGCATCAGTTTAATCATATCACTAAAGGGAGACCCCTTCCGGAAAGCTGCAAAATGGCCTATTATATGATGCAGTTGTTTGTATTTGGGTGCTTGCCAGAATACCAACACAGCTGGTGTGTAAGGAAACTGCCAAAGCTTTACCAGAACTACCTACCTCTGAAGATTCACTGACCACTATAAAGAGAAAATGACAGGATTAAGATGACATGTTCAAGAGTGATCTTCAAAAATTGTTCGATATTGCCTCAAAGGATGTGATGACAGAAATCCAGCAAGACTAAGGTCGTGATATCCTTCGAATAGGTCCTACAAAGAGCAGACGTATTTTCCAGCAGCATGAGTGGAGTAAACTTAAAGACAGCAGCAAAAGAAAGCAGAAAGAGGCAACTGCAGGAAAAAAGAGAGAATGATGAAAACTAAAATGACGAACGCAAGACAAAAGGCAGTTACGAACTTTCTGCGTTGGCATCTATACATCAGACAACTTAGTCCTTGTACGTATGCAATACATCTACACTCTACAATGGCTGCATAAAAAGATGCTACTAACTGCCTCATTATTAAAAAAAGATCCAAGAACATCATCCAGTCCTCTTTAGTTTAGTTGTTGGTGCTTTGTATCATGTTGGCCTTCCAGACCGTGATCCTTGGTCTGTAGATGGAGATGTCACACTGGCGATTGGTTGTGACATTAATTTCAGAAATCCCACTTTCTAGAAGTTCGGAATAAAAGAAGGACAAGAAGCAGCTAGGTGCAATGGAAGAACAAAAGTGCACACTGTCAGGCCTGCTATTACACTGAGAAGGCAAAATGTTGTCCAGCATCGGCGGATCACAGGAAAATATGGATCGCAAAGCTACTATTGTCACTTGAAATTGTCAGGAAAAACCCTTGGCAATCCCAAAAATGGTGAACGGCATTCAAGAATGTGACTCTTAGGTCAATACCAGTGTTGAAGTACGGTAATTGAGAAATGGAATCTCCCCAGACATCGCTCAATGTCGCTCAGGTCGTACATTAACCATTACCGAACACTTTATCTACATCTTTCCAAATAGAATAAAAAGTGTCAAATGGGTTGACCTCTAAATTTCATTTGTTTTCATTAAAAAATTTTGTGATTACTATAATCATGATAAGGAACAAAACAAGCCTTGTGGAGAACTAAAATCTGTTAGATGAATTTTGTGGACCACTCTAATGCATACACATATATATTTACACTTTCATTCATACATTCATACTTGTATATGCATTCATGCATGTACATTGTACATACATACATGTGTTATCATACATACACTTGCGCTGCCGCAAATGTTCTGCATCTAGCAATTAGGCACATAAGTACATGAGGACATACATATATGGACATGTCCACAACTCCACATGGATACATTCATGTAGAGTTCGTCAATCGCTTGTCTCTGAATGTTTGTGTGTTTGTCTTTGTCAAGGCGCCCTTGTAGCAGCATGGCTGTGTTATGGTGCCATAGAAATTGTCGTCATTACATTACATTACATTACATTGCATCTATGTCATCTGGAATAACTTATCAGTTATTAAAGTTACATCAAAGATACACTGGCAGTACTTTGTAATATCATTTCCTTTCTGCACTCGTTGATTTAAGATATATTTCTGCCCTTCTCTCTCTCTCTCTCTCTCTCTCTCTATATATATATATATTTCTTTGTATTATTCTATTTGTGCTTTTGTTTTTGCAGTTACGGAGTCAGAGGTAGCAGCATCAATGGCGAAAAAGAAGAATCGGAAGTTGCATGACGAAGATGATGATGTAGAACCAGAAACATTTGCACCAGAAACAATTGAACCAGAAACAATTGAACATGAGGGTAAGTGAATGAGTGCTTTGTGTTGTATATTTTGGTGCCCAAGGGATAAATGATCTTTTTTATATGTGGTGTACAAGTGAGTGATCCATTTTGTTTCAAATAGAATATTTCTTGACCAACCAGCACCACTACTCAAAATGGCAATAGACTACCCGTGGTACCGGATAGTGTCTGCCTCAAACCTGGAGAAAAGAGGAGGGCAACATCAATGGGACATCAGAGCTCTATGAGATGTAAACTCTCAAATGTACTATTCCTAATGGATACTTTGTGGCATATATTTTGTTTACTCCAAAGAAAGTTGAACTAGAAATGGTCCCTTTATATTTCCAGTAGATATGAGTATGGGATAAAAAATTCTCCAGAGACTAAGAGCACTTCTAGAATGCCTGAAACTCTTCAAGATGAGGCAGATCAAACATGCCACTCAATGCAGACTTGATGTGAACTGAATTTTTCTTCTTCCAAATTTTACTAAATGTTTTTGATCTTGGAATTCAAGATGATGAGGCATCATATTTAACCGGAAATTTAAACAAATCTTCTCCGCGAATTACTATCTGGATTACTATCCAAGCGGCATCCATTTGTGTCTAGATATCTCTGAGACCAATGCATTTGATCATTTAACATTTTCTGACATTTCCATACCAATTTGGTGGCAATATGAAACTTGAGTGATTAATTGTTCTCTAAAGTGCCTCTCAAGTTAATATACCAGTTACAGTTCATCAATAGTAAACAAATTCACTAAATGGTTTCAAAACCTAAGCTTCTGTTGGCCCTTTGTTGTGGAATGATCTTCCTGCTGTAGCTTGTGCTCAGGCCTTATCTGGGGTCACTACTGCTTCTGCCCATTGTCTTAAGACTTTTTATGGGTTCTTTGCATGAGAGTGCCTCTGATTAGGTTGTTGGGCCCACCGTGATGGGCGATTTATAAATCTGTAAATGAAATAGAATAGAATAGTGTGACTCGATTTCTATTTACATAAACCTATTTGTCGATAACCCATTTCAAAGCGGACACCGCCAAAGGAGCTACTCGATGCGCTCACAAATTTTAAACATGCATAGTTGGTAATATTAATTAATTAATTATTAATAATAATATCAATAATAATTAAGGAAGATGGGTCAGGAGCTAATTGCTTTTGCTGACTTCTGTTGCACTGTACTTCATCATCATCATCAACAACCGTGGGCTCAACGCCCGTAGGTGTCCGATGCCTTCTTCACCAGGTCCTTCCAATTTCTCCTATCCAGTTGTTCATTATTGTATCAACAGAGATTGCAGGCTGTCTGTTCTGATAGTATAGTTAAGATTTCTGTGATCTGGCGAATATTATTGTTTCAACTGTATATGTGCCAGAAACAAGAATAAACAATATTGTATTTGTAAACATGGACACCCACACTTTGGGGCAAGAGAGGTCCATTTGCCTCTGGAAAATTGAAACCTATTTTTAACTACTATACCGTCCTCTTTTTAAATTAAATTTCTCTGCACTATATCTCTAATAATACTACACTTAGTAAAGCTGAGAAATTCAGATTTAGAAACATGCATTAAAAATACCCACGTTCTTAATTTCCTGCTTTGCATTTTCCAAGCTGTCTCTCCGGAAATAATGATCGATCGATCATGACAAGTTCCAGATTTATTTAATTTTTAAACAGGCTTCACCCTTTTACATACGTCCACGCATTTTCCTTCATCGTCAGTCTACAGGATGCTCGAATAATAGTACAGATTCCATGTAGATGTGAAAATCCATGGCATGGTTTATCAACCATGGTGTCGCACATAAATCGACAAGCACGCGAAGACAGGCCGCGTGACGTCATGATTGCGTCATTGTCAATACACTTTCCAGCAGATCGTCTATATTGCGAAATGGGATGCGAAGGATAATATGATGATAGATTGGTGATGTTAATGTCAGCCTCGAAGCGAGTGAAAAGAGGCGTCAATTGGACATCGTTAATTTTGTAATCCAAATCCGAGAGACCGTCGTACGAATAATTCGAGGAATTCTTTGCAAATGCGATTGCATTTAGAGCGTGTCTCATGGGATTTTCCCGATTCATCATTTCCCTCACATGAGGAATCGTGCTGTAGCGACATATTGCTGGCGGTGGCATGTACATGCTTGAAATCTTACTTATCCGCGACCACATGTCGTTATCTTCTCCGCCCCATCCGAAGTATTTCAACGGATATCCGTTGACCATCCGAAACAGTTCTGGTTTAATCGATCCAACTCCTCCGAAGGATTCGTACACACTATAGTTGAATCTGTCGACTGATCTGGCGTAATGGTGTGGCTCTGGGCCACAGGTCATCAGACACCAATCATCCTCAAGGATCATGTCGACGTCATGGAAGATGACACAGTCAAAGGAGAACCTCTTGGCAGCCTCGAGAAAGCCGATATTCATAATGGCGGCTCTGTTGAAGACCGCTGGAAAGCGCTGGTCTACGACAAACACCCGGAAGTGAACGCGCTGTCGTTTGAGAATGGGAATCAGATGACGAAGTAGGACTCTTAGGTGGTGCTCACGGTCACGGCACGGAATCACAATCGCTAGACGGGTGTGTGAGAGGCAGTCTGGAGGCTTCCACTCTCCACCTGCAAGAACATCACTTCCAACAGTCCCAACGATATGATCCCAGTCTTTGTCGTCGATCATGTTTACGAAAACCCTTCCTTGGAGACCGGGTGGAATGCAAGGGCACCAGTTGACGTCAGTCTTGTTAACCATCTTCTGTTCACACAAAGCACGTTCTTCAGAATGATATAGCTGAATGGACGCTAAGTCTTTTGCTTCAACGGGCGACGGACTTACAAGAAGCGGTCTCGAAGTGAAAATGGTTGTATGATGATGAACTTCGACGTGGCTGAAATTTGATGAAGTTGCAAGAAGCGACTTCTTAGTTGTAGGATGATGAACTTTGATGTGGTTGAAATTTGACGGACTTACGAGAAGCGGCTTCTTGGTTGTAGGATGATGAACTTTGATGTACCTGATATTTGATGGACTTGCGAGAAGAGGCTTCTTAGTTGTAGGATGATGAAGTTTGATGTGTTTGAAATTTGACGGACTTACGAGAAGCGGCTTCTTGGTTGTAGGATGATGAACTTTGATGTACCTGATATTTGATGGACTTGCGAGAAGAGGCTTCTTAGTTGTAGGATGATGAAGTTTGATGTGTTTGAAATTTGACGGACTTACGAGAAGCGGCTTCTTGGTTGTAGGATGATGAACTTTGACGTACCTGATATTTGATGGACTTACGAGAAGAGGCTTCTTGGTTGAAGGATGATGAACTTTGATGTGTTTGAAATTTGATGGATTTGCGAGAAGCGGCTTCTTGGTTGTAGGATGACGAAGTTTGATATGTTTGAAATTTGACGGACTTACGAGAAGCGGCTTCTTGGTTGTAGAAAGATGATCTCTGATGTGTTTGAAATTTGATGGATTTGCGAGAAGCGGTTTCTTAGTTGTAGGATGAGGAACTTTGACGTACCTGATATTTGCTGGACTTGCGAGAAGAGGCTTCTTGGTTGTAGAAAGATGAACTTTGATAGGCTTGAAATTTACTTCCAACTCCCAAACTGGTGATTGTCTCTGTCCTTCTTGGTGCCATACGATGAAGCAATATGTAATGGTTATAACAACTAGTGTTCCACGGAGATATGTCTTGAAAACGCGGATTGAACACATGCGATTTGCCATTGTCGCTCAAGAAACTCTTTCTTTCTGTCTCTAAATAACAGTCAATATACCATTCACAATAGATTTATTTAGGTATAGAGAAGACTCATTAAAACACCTCATTATTTGACTGCTTGTTGTACAAAACACGGCCTAGACATGGGTTTCAAGATTAGATGTCTTTGCAAAAACAACATCCATTGATTTTTTAGCTTGTGGGGGTTTTCATGGAATGAGCAAACTTATAATCAAGCCCTGAAGTAGCCATGGGTATGAAGTGTTAGCGACTTCATTTTCTTGGCCTCAGCATATGAGAGCAAGTGACCAATCCTCTCCCTCACCGTCTCATCTTCCCACTCTACTCATTATAGCTGAGTTGGTGGGGGTGCTGGCGGAGCAGACGGAGCAAATGTCTGCTGTAGTGTCCATCTTCTACTGCACGAATCTAATCAAGGTCTTCTTTTAAGGGATGCATGTACGGTAGTTTTGGTCTTTCATTTTGATGGGTTTTTTGCACAGACACAGTACATGTTAACAAATTTGTGTACAGTTAATTTTTATGACTGCATTTTTTTTGTAAATCTCTGCATGTGCATGCAGGCTTTTAGAAGCCATTTTAATAATTGTCACTGAATACTTGCAGTGGCAAAGTTTTGCTTATGAATTTGTTTTATGAGGTTGCTGAGTGCATGCTTTCTTTTGCATCAGTGTTACTACATGTAGACCATATAATTATGGGCATGGTAGTTATGGGGATCTGGTAGCATGCTGTAGCAAGATATGGCCAAAAAAATGATGGAATATTGGATAGATGGATAAGTAGATGGAGGACATGTGGATTGATGGAATGTTGAAAGGATGAATTGAAGAAAGGACGGATGGTTGGATTGGTGGGTGGATGGTTGGGTTGGTCGGTGAATTGCTGGGTGAGTGGGTTCTAATTCCATCCAGTGATAACGGTGGTTCATCCTATGAGAGATAAATAATTGCATCGGATGATTTTGTGGAAAACGAGTGGAAACATCTGGTGGGAGTGATGCAGCGTTGAGCAGAGCAGCAACACGCAGTAACCAGGGTGGCTCGGTCCTCATCGGTCATCGTCCCGTCCGGAGACCATCTGAGTCTCAGCGCACCTTCAGCAGGTGCCTGGCGCCACTATAGGCGCGCCCGTGCTGTGCTGACTGGTATGGTTTGGCGTGGCAGGTTCCCTACCCTGTGCACCACGAGATACAGGTAGAAATATCCCTCTTCACCGTCTCGGTGGGATTAGGCAGAGTCAGAATTGCCGGTAGGTTTGAGTAGTTCAAACCTTTTGGACTTTCTTAGGAGCCAATAGTTAAGTCGTCTTGGCACATCCAAATCCACGTGGATCCAACGCTGCCACCCTCCACACCCAGCCCCCCGTTTTCTGTTTAATTTTATATTTTCCTGAAAATACCACGGCAATATGAAACTTGAGTGATTAATTGTTCTCTAAAGTGCCTCTCAAGTTAATATAGAGTTCATCAATAGTAAACACATTCACTCAATGGCTTCATGGCCTAAGCTTCTGTTGGTCCTTTGTTGTGGAGTGGCCTTCCTGCTGTAGGTTGTACAAATTTAAGGCCTTATCTGGGGTCACTATTGCTTCTGCCCGTTGTCTTAAGACTTTTTTATGGGTTCTTCGCATGAGAGTCCTCTAATTAGGTTGTCGGATCCACTGTGAGGGGTGGTTTATAAATCTGTAAATAAAATAGAATACAATAGTGTGACTCGATTTCTATTTACATAAACCTATTTGTCGATAACCCATTTCAAAGCAGACACCGACAAAGGAGCTGCTCGATGCGCTCACAAATTTTAAACACGCATAGTTGGTAATATTAATTGATTAACAGTAATAATTATAATTAAGGAAGACTGGTCAGGATAGTATAAGCTATTAGCTTTTGCTGGATTCTGATGCACTGTGCTTAGTTGTTCATGATTGTATCAACGGAATTGCGCAATAAACACCAATAAACAATTTATTGTATTTGTAAACATGGACACCCACACTTTGGGGCAAGAGGGGCATTTCCTCTGAAAAAATGAAACCTATTTTTAACTATTATAGCATCGTCCTTTTTAAAATTAAATTTGTCTGCACTAAAACACTTGTAATACTAGTGATGTATACACACAAGTAAAGCTGCGAAATTCAGATTTAGAAACATGCGTTAAAAATACCCATGTTCTTAATTTCTTGCTTTGCATTTTCCAAGCTGTCTGTTTGGAAATAATGATCGATCGATCATGACAAGTTCGAGATTTATTTCATTTTCCACAGTCTTCACCCTTTTACATACGTCCACGCATTTTTCTTCAGCGTCAGTCTACAGACTGCTTGAATAATGGTACAGATTCCATGTAGATGTGAAAATCCAAGGCATGGTTTATCCGAAAGAGCGTCGCAGATAAATCGACAAGCATTCCAAGAGATGTGGCCTGACGTCATGATTGCGTCACTGTCAATACACTTTCCGGCAGATCGTCTATATTGCGAAATGGGATGCGAAGGATAATACGATGATAGGTTGGTGATGTTAATGTCAGCCTCGAAGCGAGTGTAAAGAGGCGTCAATTGGACATCGTTGAGTTCGTAATCCAAATCCGAGAGACCGTAGTACGAACGATTCGCATTCTTTGCAAATTCGATTGCATTTAGAGCGTGTCTCATGGGATTTACCTGATTCATCGTATCCCTCGCATGAGGAATTGTGCTGTAGCGACATATTGCTGGCGGTGGCATGTACATGCTTGAAATCTCACTTACCCGCGACCACATGTCGTCATCTTCTCCTCCCCATCCAAAGTATTTCAACGGATATCCATTGATCATCCGAAACAGTTCTGGTTTAATCGATGCAACTCCTCCGAAGGATTGGTACAGACTATAGTTGAATTTGTCTACCGATCTGGCGTAATGGCGTGGCTCTGGGCCACAGGTCATCAGACACCGATCATCCTCAAGGATCATGTCGACGTCATGGAAGATGACACAGTCAAAGGAGAACCTCTTGGCAGCCTCGAGAAAGCCGATGTTCATGGTAGCGGCTTTGTTGAAGATCGCTGGAAAGCGCTGGTCTACAACAAACACCCGGAAGTGAACGCGCTGTCGTTTGAGAATGGGAATCAGATGACGAAGTAGGACTCTTAAGTGGGGCTCGCGGTCACGGCACGGAATGACAATCGCTAGACGGGTGTGTGAGAGGCAGTCCGGAGGTTTCCACTCTCCACCTGCAAGAACATCGCTTCTAACAGTCCCAACGATATGATCCCAGTCTTTGTCGTCGATCATGTCTACGAAAACCCTTCCTTGGAGACCGGGTGGAATGCAAGGGCACCAATTGACGTCAGTCTTGCTAACCATCTTCTGTTCACACAAAGCACGTTCTTCAGAATGATGTTGCTGAATGGACACCAAGTCTTTTGCTTCAACGGGTGACGGACTTACAAGAAGCGATTTCGAAGTGAAATTGGTTGTATGATGATGAACTTTTATACGGAAATTTGATGGACTTGGGAGAAGCGGCTTCTTGGTTGTAGGATGATGAACTTTGACGTGCTTGAAATTTACTTCCAACTCATAAACTGGCGATTGTCTGTTTCCTTCTTGGTGCCATACGATGAAGCAATATGTAATGGTTATAACAACAAGAGTTCCAAGGAGATATGTCTTCAAAACGCGGTTTGAACACATGCGATTTGCCATTGTCGCTCAAGAAACTCTTTCTTTCTGTCTCTAAATAACAGTCAATATACCATTCACAATAGATTTATTTAGGAAGTGACGACTCATTAAAACACCACATTATTTGACTACTTGTTGTAGAAAACACGGCCGAGACATGGATTTCAAAATTAGATGTCTCGTTTTTTTTTATCCCAATGAGAGCATTGTAATTTTAGCTTATGGGGTTGTCATGTAATGAGCAAACATAATCAAGCCCTGATGTAGCCATGGGTATGAAGTGTTAGCGACTTCATTTTCTTAGCCTCAGCAGTCAGCATATGAGAGTGGGTGGCCAATCCTCTCCCTCACCTTCTCATCATCCCACTGTACTCATTATATAGCGAGTTGATGGGGTGCTGGTGGAGCTGACGGAGCAAATGTCTGCTGTAGTGTCCATCTTCTATACTGCATGAATCTAATCAAGGTATTCTTTTACGGGATACATGTAGTTTTGGTCTTTCATTTTGATGGGGTTTTGGCACAGACACAATACATCTTTAAAAATTTGTGCATGTTAATTTTACGACTGCATTCTTTTGAGAGCAGGTAGGCTATCCTCTTCTGCCTCACCATCCCTCATCATTTTCCCACTATACTCAGTGCTACTCATTATAGTTCAGCTGGCTATGGGTGGGTGGTGGCGGAGCAGGAATCTCGGAAAATACCCTGGAGGGGGATTTGAATCCTCAAACTCTTAGTTGACAATCCAGCACACTGACCACTAGCACCCAAAGAAAATATTAGCCATCTTGTTTATGTTGTGCTTTTGGGGAAATTTCGGAGGTCCTTTGTAAGCAGAATTCTGTTAATTAGTGTCGAAAATGAAATGTAGTGAGAAAGCAGTTTGTCTTGTAGTGTATTTGGAGGGCAAAACAAAATTCCATAGGATTCCTGTCTAAATTTGTTCAGGATTGAAAAGAGTACAACATTTTCAAATGAAGACAATTAAACATTAAAATTTTTTTAAATAAGTTTCATTGTGTCCATCTTCTACTGCATGAATCTAATCAAGTTTCTTTTAAGGGATATGTACCTGGTAGTTTTGGTTTTCACTGTGGTGTTTTTATTGTTGCATAGACACAATACATGTTAACATATTGTGTATGTTAATTTTTATGAATGCATTCTTCTGTAAATCTCTGCATGTGCATGCAGACTTTTAGAAGCCATTTTAATTAGTCACTTAAAATACTTGCAGTGGCAAAGTTTAGTCTATGAATTTGTTTGATGAGGTTTGCTTAAGTGCATGCTTTCTTTTGCATCAGTGTTACAGGACCATATAATTATGGGCATGGTAGTTATGGGGATCATGGTGATCTGGTAGCATGTTGTAGCATGATATGTATGATACTTAAGCAATTAGTAGTTTTTGCTGCATGCAACTTTTGAACTACCCCCTTTTGAAAAATTACAACTGATATTTAACGTTTTTTCACTTGCGCACTGTTGGTAGTAGGTTCTAACATAATTTTGTACATTTTTTTATGCAGTTTCTCATACCCATATGCAATTTGTAATTTTGTAAATACTCTTGAACAAATAAATTTCTAGCCGAGTATGTCGGAATATCTGATTAAACATCTTGTATATTTTGTTGGCATTATGCACCGAAGTCATCAGCTTCATGAAGGGGTTGGGCAAATATTCAAATGCATACTTGCTAAACCACCGAATCGTCATTGCTGTTTCTGTGCTATTATTTATTAGTTCATTAATATCAGTGTTGCAAATCATTAATGTAGCTGAGAGCATTGTGTGATAAGAATTATTATAAAAGACGGGTTTTGGTTGGTATGGTTTTTTAAAAACAAATGATAAAATCCAGAGGAATTGAAAAGAATGCTGTAAGCTTCAAAATTTTAAAGTGTTACTCTACGCTGAGCACAGTAAGCTTAAATGATTCTATTCAAGGGAGACTGTTTACTACAAACACACTACTAATACTACTGCAAAATTACTACTATTATTTTTCTGGTTGTTTTTACTAGGAAGCAGGGTATTTGGTTGAAAAAGTGTTTAATTCCAGCTGTGTATGCACGTAACTTTTGTGTTGGCTGTAGGTATTTTCAACCATACTGTCAAGAATTTGTTTCACATGCATGAATTTTCAAATACTAGTTTTTTGCCCAATATTTGTGCATGATTTTGACGATGTTATGTCTGGTCTGTTTTGCTATGGGTTACATGTGCCCTGCTATGAACACCTTTTGTGCAGGTAACATGGTTTTGAAATATATCCAGCTCTTTGTTCATTTGTCTGGATGTCGGAATGTTTGTGTTTCCAATTGCTTGGTGCAGATTGATTTTTTCTTTATTTCCATTATAATTGCTATTATTTCTTTGATGTTTGTAAGCCGTTATATTGTGTTTATTATCTTGTGTCCTTTCTTTTATGGTCTTTGTTGGTTAATTGACTGGGTATAACAAAGGTTTTTTAATGGAATATATGAAATATTAGAGCAAGAGATTGATTGCAGCTGTTCCATTACCACAAATGTAAAGGATGTACTGTTTGCCTATTCTCTTAGTCTTTTAAAAATTAATTCTAAACGTTTACATTCAGTACTTACTTACACTGAGGTTAGTATTGCTTGCATTGCATATATATAATCCTAATTGCAAACCCAAAATTTCTAAAAGGCTACTCTAAAACTAAGTGCAAAGCACTAACTCATCTCAGAGATGCTTCACCGTGCTCTGCTAAGTGTCTATATACATAAATTCGACAATTTGCAACCTTGTGATTTAAAATTTTGGAAAAATTTATGAATCTCTGGCGTGTTTTCAAGATTCGTAGAAATTTCTAAAGAATCCGTTCGGCTATAATTGTTGAACCGTTTAACATTGACAGCATTGGCTGCAAGTTTTGCCACTGACAGACTGGTCAGTCTGGAACTGGGGCACTTGTGGTGCCTGTGTTGGTGACCGACTCAGTGTAACACGGCAAAATACCACAACTATGATAGAATTCAAATTTCAATGTTCAGCTACTATTGTTTTGTTAGTCAACTTTCATATGGCTGAAAGCAATATGTAATGGTTATGACAACAACAGTTCCACCGATCAATCAATCAGGTATCATTTACACCTGATTGATTGGTCATGTCTATGACTTTGTCTTCATAAAAGGTTGAAAGTAAACAAATAATAAAACTCATTGCCAGTTTTTAGATTTGTGTGAGTTTGTCAAATACTTAAATTTAAATTTAAAAAAAATGCAATTTCTTGACTATGTTTTTATACATACTAGTGTAAATACTTACTCATTGTTAACTCTTTCCCGCTGGAATTGTTTTGATACCTATTCTGTTAATGGGGTCACGGGTGACCCGGTCCGGCGGGAAAGGGTTAAGCTCATAGTAGAATCAGGATATTTGTATCAACTACCTATCTATATCAACCATGTCCTTCGATGCATTCCTGGTGGGCTATTAACTGGTGGGCCAAGTGTCTATTTTCGTTGTCTCAAAACCACTTTTTCCTCTTGTGGTCTAATGTGCTGTTGACGCCTCTGATTGGTGTGTACTGTGAGAGGCGCTATATAAATTTTTAGATACAGTACAATAAAACGTTGAACACACCAGCTGCAATTGCCGTTTCAAGAGTTGCAGCTCAAGCTGCTCAGTTTTTCTTGAAGTCGTGCTTCATGAATGTTCAGACGCAGATGATTAAATCAGTGAAGAACCTTTCTTTAATTCTTAATGTTATTCATTACTTGGATTCCATACACTATAAGTTATATTCTGATTATTCCTGTACTTGAATGTAAACGATAAATCCATGGTGTAATTTCTAACTGCAACTGTGAAGTAAAAGTTGATGCTTACTTACATTTCAATTACATAAGTTACAAACTCATGCGCACCGCGACTATCATGCATCGAGTAATGTAAGTAATGATCTCGATTAACTGGACAGTGTGTGATTTCTATGTGCAGTTCATCAGGTTAAAGAGATTCCTGCAGCCACAGTTCAGGCCACAACCCATCGAGAGCCAACCAATCAGGAGCCATCCGATCAGGAGCCAACCAATCATGAGCCAACCAATCAGGACCCAGCCAGTCATGAGTCAACCAATCAGGAGCCAGCCAATCAGGACCCAACCAATCATGAGCCAGCCAATCAGTACCCAACCAATCAAGTGCCAACTTCTGCTACAAACGGTGCCATCGAAACGACCGGTCCAAAGCCCGTCCTCGAAGACACGTCGTTCGAGGACTGGGTCGAGCACAAGCAGATGAGTTACAGCGATCCGAGCAGACGCGAGCGACTGATGCACGAGAACAGCAAAGAGGTCGTCGCCTGCAAGCAGACGATCGACGGCGAACTGGATCTGAAGATCGAGATCGACGAAGACGAAGGTTTACTGGACGACGGGACACTCGTCCGGAGACAGGTGATCACGCGAAGACACGTGTATCCGGTGACGGAGATCACGACGATCGACGGCGTCGAAGCGGACTGGAAGACGACGGAGAAGCTGGTGAAGATCGAGGTGGAAGAGGACATCCTGGAACTTCCGCCCGGAGTGGACGATTCCGCCGATCAGGAGAACCTGGCGACGCGAACGTCGGTTGCGGAGTCGGATGAGGTGACGGAGGACGGCGTTCCGGTCCATCGGAAGGTGACGCGGACGGTGATCGTGCCGTTTGTTCCGGGGATCGAAAGCCGGGCGGAACAGATGGTCGTGCATGCATTTGACGAGGCCTTCGACGAAGTGAAAGCTGCTGCTGCTGCTGCTATGGAAAGAGGTAAAGATGGAGAAGGGCTGGGTGGATGCAGTGATCCTTGAAAACAGTGCCTTTGCTGTTTGATGTTTCAGTTTGAAATTGTTGGCTTACTAGTGTATGATATGCGTATTGAGCAGCAGCGGATTTTTGGGTCGTTGTATCGGAGAATTTATGTGGAGACTTTACGAGAGCTGTTGCCTCGGTGTATCCAGTGGGTTTTTAAAATTAAAAACCCTTCTGTCGCGTTGTCTGTTCAATAGCAGAAGTTTAGCGTGTATTTATCTGAGGTGGTAGATTTGCCAGTGGTTTTTAATAGACGGTTGTAAGAATGAGCTGTTGCCAATGAAGAGCTTGTATATCTTTTTCTGTTTATGTAGTTCATGTCTGAGTTGTTGGGTGCATAGTTTGTATGTAGACATACGGTTTGTGATATTCTGTTAGATATCTTCACAGTATGGCTTATATTACGTGGTATGGCACTTCTCTGGTGTGTTATCTGGTTGACAATCACAGCATTTTAATGAGTCGGTTTTGAATTCGTCTTGTTGTTATTATTATTATTATTATTATTATTATTATTACTGACTGTGAATTTTTATGTAAATTCTAAGAGTTGTTGACATCAAACGTTATTTGCTTTATTATTTGTTATGATTGAAATTTCGGTGATTCGTTTGATTTTAAAAATGAATAATTAATTAATACAAAAATAATGTTTTGTGAAGTGAAAATACAATCATTATGTTAATTATCATACCCAACCGAATGTCAACTGCTACCTAAGTCCAAAATATGCCTATAGTAAATGTTTCTAACTTATGACTAGAGCTGAAAGAATTTGTGTCACATCTTTGAAGCGAAATTGTGTGATGGTATGCATGTTAGAAATAGCAAGAACCAGATTTTAAATGTTTTTTGCAAAACCTTCATCATAAACCTCATCAATGGGAAATTAATATCAGCATATCTTTAATTACTGAGTTATCTGAGCAATACAGGAGTTAATTTCTTTCATCCACCATTAGCTAAATGTTTATGTTAAGGTGTTGAACAGTAAATAGTTTTTATTAGATATTTTACAATTCATGTTAGCAGAGCAAGTTTCGTTAAGTCTTCTTCTTTTAATCACAAGATAACAACGTCATCAAATGGTAGCATTTATATTGCAGCATTTTCAAGTAATGTTAAGTATATATTTGTTTAATCACAAATCAGGTTGACAAGCCGCAACACGGTTACAAGATGAAGAGAAAAATAGTTATAAAAAAATATTTGTTCGTTGTTCAAGGGTTGCTTTTATTTCTTAATTTTAAACTATTCATTTATTTTATCATTTGTTTTGGGCTATTGTAAAGTACTCTAGGTATAAAGTTCTTATCAGTTGTTGATAGAAAATCCCTTTGGCTAAACCAAGATCCTGACTTTGCGCTTTTCAGTGGAACCGACGGAAACGTCCGACCACGACGACGATGAAGCCGACTCGGCCGTCCTCAAGGTCTACACGGACATGCAGGAGGGCATTCCAGAGGTCGAGACGGACGTGCAAGAGTTCGAGGAGACGCTTCCAGACGGATCAATCGTCAAACGCCGCGTCGTCAAGACGAAACAGAAGCAGACGATCACAAAACGGGTCGTCGTTGAAGGACCGGAGGACGAGCTGCCGGCGAACGAAGAGGAGGCCCAGGAGATGATGCGACGCGTCGAGGCCGACGAACCCATCCAGTCCCGCATGGAAAACCGCAGCAGGGACACGCCGGAGACGGAGACGAGCGTCCAGGAATACGAGGAGACGCTGTCGGACGGAACGGTCGTGAAGCGGAGGATAATCACGACGACCGAACAGCAGTTGACGACGGAGCGCGTCGTTCTCGAGGGCGACGACTTCGAGGACGATGGGGATTACGACGACGGACCGGCCGACCACATTCCATATTCGGAGAGGGCTGACGATTCCGGTGAGTCGGACCGTGAAATGTTGCATCTTGCTGTTGTTGTTGTTGAAGATCTAGTGACAATTTGCATTCGTTCACAGTCATTTTCGGGACATGCTTGCTTGTCATTGAAGTGTTAATTTATGAAGCAAGCACAGGGTTTAAAGTGTGGCAGGACGGTCATGGACGGCGTCCAGGCACTTATTTTCATATCTCTATGCTGTCCTGCCACTCGTTTGGCCAGCACACCTGAAAAGGTAAGGAGCATCCAGGTACTGGTACTTTTTTTTACACTTTAAGCACTGAGCAAGCATGAGAATGATCATGGATTCATTCATTCATTCATTTCGAGGATTTATATAGCGCCCTTCAAGGTTACTACCCAGGAGTGCTCCCAGCCCATCCTCGACTAAAGAGGAAAATTGTAAAGTTATGATAGAATTTGTCAGAGGATTTATATAGCGCCCTCTCAAGGTTACTACCCAGGAGCGCTCCCGACCCATCCTCGGCTAAATAGGAAAATTGTAAAGTTGCGATAGAATTTGTCAGAGGGGACCCTTGGCAGCAGGCATGGTTGTAGCCCATTCCAGAGCTCCAGAGCACAGGACCAGCAACAGAGAAAGCGCGTCGCTGCCTGGTAGAAGTACGCGAATAGGGAAAAAGAAGTTCACCCTGTGCAGAGGAGTGAAGGGAACGGTGGGCCTGAACATCCTGTGTGAAATGGCAAACTCCCTGTGATAGGAGGCAGGAGTCAAACCAAGGAGATAACACCACAGTACAGTGTGCACTTGCTTAGCAAAAAAATGATGTTACGTTCCCTATAAAGCTGTTAACATGAAAGAACGTTTTGCAATATGTGCACACCACACAACAACGTTGTAGTGTAGTGTTGTAGTGCAGCACTGCTCTGATACATGCCATGTAACAAGGTAGGCGCCAGATGACTTCATGTTGATGAGTTCAATGTGTAATGGCAATGTAATCATTTCTACAGTTCAGCAGCATTGCCTTGTGGTGCTTTACTTTGAAAACAGTGATGTCCAGTTCTGATGATACAGAAATCTCTTTCTCTTTCAGGAATGCAAGTAACTCAAGCAGCGGAGGACGATGGGGAAGAAACAGCAACGTGAGTTCAATAGGTTCCTGCAGCAGGAAAAGAATTCAAAATTATGATTGACGATAACTAAACCGTTCAGTAAATTTGGGCAAGACCTTTCTAAGCTTGCATTTCACAGGAACATGTTATATTGCTAACTTTTCAAGTAATATCAGGAACGCTGTCAAATAGAGTTGTAAAATTCAAACTCACAAGTACACAGTGAGATTACAAGATATTTCAGTTACAGATGATAACAAGTTTAACAGGAGTTGAACTTAACTGTACGACAGCCTGCAAGGCGCCTATCGGTACTACCGCTCATTTCATGGTTGCCCCTAGGGAGTGGAAGGCTGAGTCAACCTTGTGGTGCGGTGGTGTAGTGGTAGGTTCGGTGCCTTGGAGCCAGAGGGTTCCAGGTTCGAATCCACTTCAAGACGCCGCGTAGGAGCAAGTCCTTCACATGCAGTTGCTCACGCGCTTCGACTTGAAACTCTGATGCAGTGTTTGTGCTGTAGTCGAGCGCCTCTGAGTTGTGAGCTTGAAGGGGCACTATATAGTAAATGCGAGAAATAATTGAAATAAATCAACTCTGGAAATTTGAATTTATACTGCTGAATTGTATTGTATTGCATCTATACATTTATATAGCTATGTTTATTTATGCTTATTTTACATCTGTGTATACACTTGTGTAGCTGTTTTATATGCATTTATATATATGAGCACTGTGTTTGAAATCCAGAGTTATGATGAAGAAGGAGATTCGCAAGAAGAAGATCCTCCGAGACGGAAAGGAGGAAACGATCATAACGGAGGACGTACACATGGTGCAGGACGAGGAGGAACCGGAGGAGCTGCGCGATTCCGTTCAAATGATCATCGACCAATTCATGGAAGGAACGTCGCTTGACATTGACAGTTCGTACGGCGGCCAGCACAAATAGCGCCGCCCCGTGTACAGTCCAGGTCCGTAGCTGGTAGTCAGGGACTCTCCGCCTCCTCTTCCGCTGTTTTTGGTTACATATTTCGTTATGGAAACGTAGCATTGACAATTCTCGAATTCTCGACAGGAGCGCACGCGTTCGACGGCGAGAGAGAGAGAGAGATCTTGAGAGATGTTGTTCGTCGGCTTCTGTGTTACGAAAACTGATTGCACTGAAATAATTCGAAACACTTGATTGATAGGCGTACGTGTTTGATTGGTCTTTTTTAACAGTTCTGCAGTTCAAATGTTTGAACATTTTGAAATGTGTAGTTACAGAGAAACATGTTTTTTTTAAAAATTTGGTCTGGTGTCAGATCTTTCTAAAATCTTTAGCTGCCAGAGCTAATATTTCGATTTCTGCACTGCTTGCTTTTAACAGCCAGAAAACTTTTGCTACATTTCAATGGTACATTTTTCACAGTTGTTTTATAGAAATGTTCAACAGTTACTTTTATTTACTTCCTAGTTATGTGAATGTTCGATAAAAGTAATTATGTTACTTGCCAAGAGTGGAACTAACAAGTTTTTAATTTGTGTTTCAAAATTCTTATCGTTTACCCTTTTGTGCCAGTGTACTTGTGCACTAGTGATCAGTGTTTGCTTAATTCAGTTATCTTGTTCCTGGCAGAAAAATAAACCAGGATTTCTATCCATTAAACGTAAAACAGTGAGGAGCGTTGTGTTGCTGAAAGTGTTATCACTGCTCTCGTGTGACTCCTGCCTAACGGTAAATCAACAAACTGGGGTGTTTCCAGAATCAGTATGTTAATGAGTAAGGACTATAGTTCATGTTCGTTGCAAGGTTGAGTAAGCGATGATTTAGATGTAAAAACATGATTATCACTGATTATGAGATTGGTGCTGTAAGTAGGGTTGGAGGTGCAACCAACTGTAGTAGCTGCTAGATTGAAGAATTTTGTGATTTACAAAAATCTCCAATGAATTAATAATTAGTCTACAGCCGTCTTCAAATTTCCCAGATGCACTCTCCAAATTCAACACATTCTTCCAAGTTCTTTAATGTGCAGCTACTTCACGCTGACATTTGTCCATCGAGCTATGCATTTATATAGCGCCTGTGAAATTCGTGTATATGTATATATATATATATATTTATATATATTGAACCCCTTCATCTCCTTGCTTGCATCCTGCACACTGCACAGTGAATCTATCTGCCTGATATTCTACAATAATTGTTTATGTTAAAGTTCCTTTGCCCTGAATTATATACAATAAGCTTTGATTTTGAAATTGAATTCAAGTTGTTTTCATTGGTTAATTCCTAAGATGACTTCGGTTTGTTATTCGAATTTCCGATTGACTGCAGAAGGGTTAATTGAAATAGAATTAAGACTGCTGAAAGCATGTGCAGATGATATTCTGTTTTTTTTTACTGTTTTGCCAGCCTTTTCACTGTTTGGCTGTTCGCTTATTTTGAATTTGTTGTTCCAGATGGGTTTGTAGCTGCTATGAAGCTGCTTTTTGGTGTGAGCAGTCTTTCAAACTTTTGACTTTTAAACTTTTGAGTTATATTGTCAGCACCTTCATCTCTGTACATGTTCTCAGTTCATTTTTGCATATGTTATTATACAAGTTTGATTTTTCCGAATTTTTAACAGTTAAGTTGTTATTTTCAGCTGGTTCATTTGCCAGAGCTGCTTACATAGCACAGAGGCCATTATGATTTAAAATTTAGTTCAAATTTTGATATTACTCGTATGTCCAAAAATAATAGCATTAATGCCTGAAGCTGTATTGTTAAGAAATGAAATAATACTAATTTTAATCAAACAAAGTAGTAAGAATAACTATTGAGCACTCGCAATAATAATGATTTATTGCTTCTATTGAAGACTAATGCTTTGATTCAAAATACAACTGATAAGCTAATCTTGAAATGACATACTGACTGACTGATTAATTAACTAACTAACTTCAAGTCTAATGGATCGCTTCAACCAACAAAGCTTTGTCTGTTTATGTAAAAATCTTAAATGCAAATGATATCTGATTAATTAATTTTTTAAATTTCAATTTGTTTAAGTAATTAATGATCAGTTCGCTTCATTGGTTCATATTATGACATATAATAATGTTTCGATGCACGTCTACAACTCTACATGTTGGATTTTCTGTGCCGTTGGCAAAAGTTTGGCAGAGTAACTAATAACGCAATTTTGATTCATTCGTATCTTGATTTATTGGAGCCTTTGTAGTTGTTTTTCACTTGCTGTAAATTTTTGAGCTTGTACGAAGGCTTTCTCTTGCTTTCTTTCGGTCGTAGAGATTTCATTGTTCTCTGTTTTGGCAATTTGGAAATTTTTACGGCCTGGTTCTGAACAACTGAGCATTCATTTGGGCAGTACTAAAAAAACATTAATTGACAGCAAAAATTCCAATACCTTTTCTGTATTATAATTATGTATCACGTTCTTTACAGTCATATCACATTTAATTATGAAATAGAATGAGGACTTTTTAAATATTAGATGTTTGGCAGGGTTGGTTTTTTCAATTGGCCTATGTTTGTGCTGGTTACTGATGCTGGGACGAATAATGAACTGAGGAAGAATGTGGCGCACAGGCTGAACTGGATCACAAATGCCATTACGTGTCCTTATTGATTGACTTGACTGGATCGAAGTTTGTTAGTTGAATTGTTAGTCTCTCTGCCTTTTCCTCTGCATGGTCTCTGTGGAAAACTGACGCGAACCGTTGATCTATGGACAACCCTTCTGATATGACGCAGCGCTCATGAATAAGCTGGTGTGCTTAGTGCTGATCTGTTTAGTAGCGTTTTAGAATTTACGATTTGATATGAATCGATTGAAGTTGATATCAGGTATGTAGGAATACAAAGAAAATATAAGTTTTTGCGTAAGCGTATAGTACATATAGTTTCGTTAATAACTAGGAGGCTCAATTCGTGCTTTTAATTCTTTTAGACGTAGGTTATTATTTTATTCTGCTTCATAAGCCGTTGTGCACTGTATTATCGCCCTCCGTTGACGCTTCTGCAAAAGCCAAAAAATGCTGAAAACTCAGACAGAAAGAGATTGGATTGTAAGTATAAAGCATCTCTTTCAGAATCCCGCTGTCGCTGTGAAAAGCCTTGATTTATTTGCATCTAGTACCAATATGTTTACGCGATCTCACAGCCTGTTCAAATAGTTTTTGGGATCGCCAAGTGCACAGCCCGCAGTTAGAACCTGTTGCGTTCCATTTCTAGACGCTTGCGCGAAACGCTAAACGCGCAGGCGACGTGTTTTACTACTGAAAAGCGCCGGAGAAATAATTTACCTCAAGACATCGGACTCGATAATGGATTTTTTATATCGGCGATGAATGATTCTCTGGGATGAAACCACGCCTCGGAAGAAAACACGCTTCTCCGGTTTAAAAAATTCGCTTAATAAAAATCATCTCGCTTATCTGGTTCTCTGTCTGCAGAGCCGTTGGCACTTTAGCCAATGCGCTGGAACCCCGCTTTCCTCGTCCGTCTTGTTAAGAGTAGCGTAGGTCATATTATTTTGTTACGAAGTGTTTTCCCCGCGAGCGGATGTCCTTGAGAATCCTTTGGACAAAGTTCTTACTGTTCTGTAATGGCAAATATCTGCTCTTATCTGCTAATACGACTATCATAGCCTACTCATCTTACGAGCTCTCGAACGCTTCCACCGCTTACAATACTATAGCCTATATCTAAGCACTGCACTTAAAGCCGAAAACACTAGTCTTCTCTTCCGCATAAGCTATCCTGATTGCTCATTTCCCTTCCTTTCCTCTCGCCCCAACGACTCAAAGAGCAATCCACTTTAACCGTGTGACCGTCTACCTACCTGACCCTTGGATCTTGACCTGGGCCTTATCTACCTAGAAATTTTGAGTTAACCGATCGCCTGTCAATAAGTCTATAGCTTCTCGCTACTGCAGACGCTGTAGAAATCTCGAGGTCACTGATTCCCCTTTCAGCGCTTAGATTTGTCCGCTTGCCGGTAGCACCGATGCATATGCAGCATATGCATGCATATGTAGCATATAATATTATGCATTGCACTCGTTCATTCACTGTAACGGCATGAAGGGCTTGCTTTATTTAGACAGATGTTGAGGAGTCTGAGTACATTGGGTTTTGACGAAAAGTTATATTCGCTTTTGCACAGCTAGTAGGCTATGCTTGTGTCCGGCTCATAATAATAATAATAATAATTATTATTATTATTATTATCGAAGAGGTTTGCTAATAATTATTACTAATAATATTATATTACTATTACTCTTCAAAGCTGAAAATAATATAGGCCTAAAACCAATAATTATTAACGTGCAAGGTCCAGGCGAGGTTTAGTCATCATCATCATCATCGTCGTCGTCATCATCACTACCCTAGGTAGACCCAGCTCATAGATTGAGTATTCGTGACTTTAGGGTTTAATATTCGTAAATATTCGTGAATATTAAAAAATTTTAATATTCGTAAATATTCGCAAATATTCGTTAACGAATTAAGGTGAACAATCGATATCGCAATGTTACTCGGTATTAAGCAGTTTAAGTTTCTGTATGTCTCCATGACATTCACTCGCATCCAGGGCAAGGTTGAATTAAAATATGCAATGCGCTTAACATGCTGAGGTCTGGATAATTTTTACTTGTAATCTGGCACTATTATTTCTTTTGTTGGTATTCACATGTATATCTACTCATCCTGCTACACAGATATAAAATTACTTTATCAATTTGCAGTTACTATTATTGGCAAAGTTTGTTGCTAATTTTGGCCTTCTATTGCTGCTACTTGCCAATTGCCATCGATGACTCTGCCTCTTTTCAATTGAGGAGGATGGTCCGAAATCACACAAAGTGACTAGCATTAAGTATGGAATGTTATAGGCCGCATGGCCACATTGGCCAGACCCAGCAGAGACCTTGGTTTTTAACAATAAATCTTTAATAATAATATTTAAAAACTCACAATAAATCTATTAAAGTTATTGTCACTTACTGATATAGGCCTATTGGCCTATGCGTAAGCTGACTCACTTTTGTACAATTTATTCAGTTAAAAGTTAAGCATTTTAATTTTTCATAAATAACAAAATAAGAATTAAGAATTTCTTGAAAGAACATAATATTTTACGAATATAATATTCGTTGGCAGTTTTAATATTCGTTAATATTCGTGAATATTTGAAAATCTTAATATTCGTAATATGCGAATACTCAATCTATGACCCAGCTTAAGTGTAGGCCTATACAGTAACAGGAACATAACACTCGGAGTTGTTAATGGCTATATAGAAAGTCAGGTGGTATCGTATTCATCATTTTAATCATTAGCATAAACTGCATCATCATCATCATTATCATTTTGTGTCTTTTAGGGAAAATCTCCGGTAGTACAATCTGGGGCAGTGGGGCTTAATAAAGACTTAACGAAGACTGCATCCGGTCGCTTTCTTGCTTAATCTCGCTGGTCTATGATTTATTCACCGTTGAGATTTGATAATCGTTCACTTTTCCTAAACAATGTCTCGTTTGTTTTGCTTACGAACTGGAGCATTACGGCAATAAAGGAGTTGCCTCGACTGACGTTGGCCTGCAGTCAGGGGCGCCGTTAGGCGTACGCACTTACGCAAGTGCGTACAGCGCGGAAAGGCAAAAAAATTACAAATTGTAAATTAAAGCGTGAAATATTATAAGCGATGAAATTCTATTGAATCTACTTTAGTAGTGGACCACGTACACTTCTCACTCACTGCATGCATGCCCATTAAAGATCGTCATAACAGTTCATAACTTCATTTCTCGTATTCTTATTTTGTGCAAGTTGTGCTTACAGAGAAAAAAAGTGCGTACAGAAGTTGTGCGTACAGAAAAAAGTGCGTACAGAAAAAAAATCCTGGCGGCACCGCTGCCTGCAGTTCATGTACTCAATGTAGCTGGAAGAAGATCGTGCACAGGATCGTGTAAAGGTGGTAAATATTTATGTAGCGCCAGGGTTTAAAGTGGGTGGGAACGTGTGGGAACGGGGTTTCCACTGCTATCGAAATTCCTGGCTTACGTTCCCACTGCTCATCATGATGGAACTCTAAAACACATGCATTTCAATCAAATTCTTCATCAGCGTTCCCACTACTCTCATCCAGCGTTCCCACTGCTCACCCAAACCACTTTAACCACTGTACAGTAGCGCCCTTGGCAGGGTGAGAATTGCCGGGGGGGTTGGGGGGTTTCGACCCCCCAGTCTTTCTTAGAGCCCCATGTTAAAGTGTGTTTTTTACACCCCAATTCCAAGTGGATAATGGTCCAACCCCCCCAGTTATTTTTCCACAATTCTCACACTGGCCCTTGGTTTCTGTGCTGATCGGGTGGTGGAAATCTCGCCGTGACGGTTCATGGTTCTGACTGTGTGTGTGTGTGTGTGCTTCATGATTTTTTATGAATGCCAATAGGATGGACGGATGGATGAATGGATGGAAGAGTGGACTGATGTATGTATGGATGAATGGATGGAAGAGTGGATGGATGGATGGAGGGGTGGGTGGAAGATTCGATGGATGAGTAAGTAGATCGAAGACAGGTGGGTGCACTCCATGGGTGGGTCGATGAAGTGATGGAATCAAATCACTTTATTTTTGTAACCAATCACTTTTTTACAGAAAAAATCAAGTCACATATTCAAATGGGAATGCGTAGATGGATGGAATATTGGATAGATGGATAAGTAGATGGAGGACATGTGGATTGATGGAATGTTGAAAGGATGAATTGATGAAGGGTTGGATTGGTGGGTGGGTTGGTCGGTGAATTGCTGGGTGAGTGGGTTCTAAGTTCATCCTACGAGAGAAAAATAATTGCATCGGATGATTTTGTGGAAAACGAGTGGAAACATCTGGTGGGAGTGATGTACGTAGCGTTGAGCAGAGCAACACGCAGTAACCAGGGTAGCTCGGTCCTCATCGGTCATCGCCCCGTCCAGAGACCATCTGAGTCTCAGCGCACCTTCAGCAGGTGCCTGGCGCCACTATAGGCGCGCCTGCGCTGTGCTGACTGGTATGGTTTGGCGTGGCAGGTTCCCTACCCTGTGCACCACGAGATACAGGTAGAAATATCCCTCTTCACCGTCTCGGTGGGATTAGACAGAGTCAGAATTGCCGGTAGGTTTGAGTAGTTCAAACCTTTTGAACTTTCTTAGGAGCCCATAGTTAAGTCGTCTTGGCACATCCAAATCCACGTGGACCCAACGCTGCCACCCTCCACACCCAGCCCCCCGTTTTCTATTCAATTCTATATTTTCCTGAAAATACCACACTAAATTATGGCAGTAGGCTAAAACAAAGGAATTAAGTAAATTAGAAGGGATGTATAATCCCGCTTTTAGCTTCGGTATTCCTTACTTGTTACTTGTTGACAGATAGGCCTATATAGATTGTTGCTCATTAAGAGGAGAGGTGCATCATGCGCTGACCCTAACCCATGCAGTACGAGAACTGTAGATGAAGAAACCTTTATTATTTCTTCTTTTCATTAATGACCTTCCTAACGCATTTCCTCTTAGGCTATGTACCGGTACTTCATCATTTTCGCTGATAACACTAATATCTTTTAATCTCACAGCTCCCTTACCGCCCTCTATAAAATAGTGAATAGTCAACTTTCTCAGATTGCAAATTGGTTTCGTGCCAATAAATTATCACTAAACCTTGATAAAACTAATTATATTTTATTCAGATTCCATAGAAAAATCTCAGCAATGTAAACGATTTGTGCATTGATGGTCAGTCCAAGTATAGCCTCAACCAAATTTTTAGGTTGACCAACCAGCACCACTACTCATAATGGCAATAGATTGACAACCCGTGGTGCCGGGTAGTGCCTGTCTCATGCCTGGAGAAAAGAGGAGGGCACCATTAATGGGACATCAGCTATGAGATCTAAACTCTGAAATGCACTATTCCTAATGGATACTTTGCGGCATATAATATTATTTTGTTTACCCCAAGGAAAGTTGAACTAGAAATGGTCCTTTTATATATTTCCAGTAGATATGAGTATGGGATAAAAAATTCTCCAGAGACTAAGAGCACTTCTAGAATGCCTGGAACTCTTCAAGATGAGGCAGATCAAACATGCCACTCAATGCAGACTTGATGTGAACTGAATTTTTTTTACCAAATTTTACTAAATGTTTTTGATCTTGGAATTCAGGATAATGAGGCATCTTATTTAACCGGAAATTTAAACAAATCTTCTCCGGGAATTACTGTCTGGGTTACTATCCAAGCGGCATCCATTTGTGTCTAGATATCTTTGCGATACAATGCATTTTATCATTTAACATTTTCTGACGTTTCCATAACAATTTGGTGGCAATATGAAACTTGAGTGATTAATTGTTTTCTAAAGTGCCTCTGAAGTTAATATACAAGTTACAGTTCATCAATAGTAAACAAATTCACTAAATGGTTTCAAAACCTAAGCTTCTGCTGGTCCTTCAATTCAATTCAATTCAATTGGTTTATTGATCCACCAAAAAAACAAAGACAAGCAGACAATTTTGCTTACAGGATAGTACACACAGTGATTGATTGCGAGTTAATATTTGCGATTATATGGACAGGTAAGCAACCAATACTGAGTGTGGCAGAACCAATAGGCTACCCGAAGGGAATGATCCCGCTAGTGGGGCCTATTTACCAGAAAATTCATTGGGGTGGAACGGCCTTCCTGCTGTAGCTTGTACAAATTTAAGGCCTTAATTTATCTGGGGTCACTATATTGCTTCTGCCCGTTGTCTTAAGACTTTTTTTTATGGGTTCTTCGCATGAGAGTCCTCTAATTATATATAGCTAGGTTGTCGGATCCACTGCGAGGGGCGATTTATAAATCTGTAAATAAAATAGAATACAATAGTGTGACTCGATTTCTATTTACATAAACCTATTTGTCGATAACCCATTTCAAAGCAGACACCGACAAAGGAGCTGCTCGATGCGCTCACAAATTTTAAACACGCATAGTTGGTAATATTAATTAATCTATATAAATAAAAATGTAAAAAGTTACTGTTTGTTACCTCGGAGCTCGGAGAGTTCTGAACCGATTGCTTTGAAAATTTTCGCAAACCGTTCCATTTGAACATCAGCGGATTTTTTTATGCCTTTTGGGGAAAAGCGCAATCTTTACGACCAAAAAACACAACTTTTAAATCAAGTCCAACGATTCCGATTTCTATTTCCATCCCACGTTGCTTACAATGCGGCCTTTTTTATAACGTGCGGCCTTTTATAGCGCATTTATAGCTTTCTACAAAATCAACTATCTCGGAAACTTATTCATTGAAAATTTTCGCAAACCGTTCCATTCCAACATAAGCGGGTTTTTATAATGCCTTTTGGGGAAAAGCGCAATCTTTACGACCAAAGAACACAACTTTTAATTCCACTCCAGCGATTCCGATTTCAATTTACATCGCACGTTGCTTACAATGCGGCCTTTTTTATAACGTGCGGCCTTTTATAGCGCATTTATAGCTTTCTACAAAATCAACTTTCTCGGAAACTTATTCACCTATTGCTTTCAAATGTTCACACAACAAAACGAGCGGGTTTTTATATGCTTCTTTGTAAAAAAAAGCGCAATCTGCGCGTCTGTTTATAGCGAATGTACATGTATGTAACTGTCGGTTTTTACAAAATCAATTAAGGATCTCGGAAAGTTTTACGGACGGACGAACAACGGAGAGGAAGAGAGGGGTGAGTGAGGAAGGGAGGGAGCGGGAGAAAGAGGGAGGGGAGGGGGAGTGGTGGAGGAAACGGGAGGGAGGGTGTGAGCCAGAGGAAGGGTAGCGGAGAGGGGATAGGAGGGGAGGGAGGAGAGGGGAGGCAGGGGAAGAGAGAAAGGGAGGGTGGGAGGGAGAGTTTTTTCAGCCACAGCAACGCGTGGCCGGGTACAGCTAGTTAATAATAATATTATTAATAATAATAATTAAGGAAAGAGGGGTCAGGATAGTATAAGCTATTAGCTTTTGCTGGCTTCTGATGCACTGTACTTAGTTGTTCATGATTGTATCAACAGAGTTGAATAAATTATGCGCAATAAACAACAATAAACAATTTCATGTATTTGTAAACATGGACACCCACACTTTGGGGCAAGAGGGGCATTTCCTCTGGGAAAATGGAACCTATTTTTAACTACTATAATAGCATCCTCTCTTTAAAATTAAATTTATCTGCACTAAAGCACTTATAATACTAAGGATGTATACACACAAGTAGGCCTACCCAGAGCCGTATATTTCCAAGAGTCTGGCCAACTAGTGTCCCGGAAGTTGGCCAAGTCACGTGGTTGCTGGACGCCATTTTTAGTCCAGGCGGCGATCTGCAAATACGTTGACAAGGAGACGCACAAACACAGGGAGACGCGTCTCCCTGTGTCTGTGCGTCTCCCTGTGTCTGTGTGTTTCCCTGTGTATGTGCGTCTCCCTGTGTATGTGCGTCTCCCTGTGTCTGTGCGTCTCCCTGTGTCTGTGCGTCTCCCTGTGTCTATGCGTCTCCCTGTGTCTGTGTGTTTCCCTGTGTATGTGCGTCTCCGTGTCTGTGTGTTTCCCTGTGTATGTGCGTCTCCCTGTGTATGTGCGTCTCCCTGTGTCTGTGCGTCTCCCTGTGTATGTGCGTCTCCCTGTGTCTGTGCGTCTCCCTGTGTCTGTGCGTCTCCATGTGTATGTGCGTCTCCCTGTGTATGTGCGTCTCCCTGTGTCTGTGCGTCTCCATGTGTCTGTGCGTCTCCATGTGTATGTGCGTCTCCCTGTGTATGTGCGTCTCCCTGTGTATGTGCGTCTCCCTGTGTCTGTGCGTCTCCCTGTGTCTGTGCGTCTCCCTGTTTCTGTGCGTCTCCCTGTGTCTATGCGTCTCCCTGTGTCTGTGTGTTTCCCTGTGTATGTGCGTCTCCCTGTGTCTGTGTGTTTCCCTGTGTATGTGCGTCTCCCTGTGTATGTGCGTCTCCCTGTGTCTGTGCGTCTCCCTGTGTATGTGCGTCTCCCTGTGTATGTGCGTCTCCCTGTGTCTGTGCGTCTCTCTATGTCTGTGCGTCTCCATGTCTATGTGCGTCTCCCTGTGTCTGTGCGTCTCCCTGTGCCTGTGCGTCTCCCTGTGTATGTGCGTCTCCCTGTGTCTGTGCGTCTCCATGTGTCTGTGCGTCTCCCTGTGTCTGTGCGTCTCCATGTGTCTGTGCGTCTCCCTGTGTCTGTGCCCACCGTGCACTCAATAGCACATCTCCTAACCTCTGCTCTCTGTGATGTTCCTTCTTCTCAGCTCCCTAAGTCTCTGTTCCATTATGTTCCCTATGATGCTCAATGATGCTCCGTGTTCCTTGTTCCCATGTTCTCTGTCCTGTGTTCAATAAAAAATTATGTTCTATAATATTTCCAATTATGCTCCGTGCTCTGTTCTGTGTACAATAAAAAAATATTGTGTTCCATGTTATTCCCAATGATGTTTCCTGTTCCTGTTTTATAAATAACTTAGCAACGTAAACTAACGGTTTAATGTACCCACCGACCCTGCTAATATAGTGTTGCTAGACTCCATTTCTGTGCGACTGTGCAGTGTGCACGTTAAAACCGCTTGTAATTTAAATAAATAAATAATACTGTCATTGGTGCAAGGAATCCAACAGACCGACTGGGAAGACTATATTATATCTTAGGCTTCTACTCCTTTTTACACAACACTATCAAATGGAACGAAATCTTAAATTTTATTCAATCGTGACAAGCAATGCAATCAAACACGACAAACAGGATCATAGCAGTAAGTCTAATATATAAGAAATCAGTATTCAGTCCAATCATGTTGAATATTAGCAGTATCAACTTCAAATAGTGGAATGACATGTGATTAAAGTCGATATTGCAAGTTTGATAGTAACAGGATAGTAACAGGATATTAAAACGTTTACATAATAGAAAAAAGGAAAAACCCGAAAGAGACCTATACGGCTCTGGGCCTACCTAAAGCTGTGAAATCAGATTTAGAAACATGTATTAAAAATACCCATGTTCTTAATTTCCTGCTTTGCATTTTCCAAGCTGTCTCTCCGGAAATAATGATCGATCGATCATGACAAGTTCCAGATTTATTTCATTTTCCATGGGTTTCCCTCTTTTACATAGGTCCACGCATTTTCATTCATCGTCAGTCTACAGGCTGCTCGAATAATATTACAGATTCCATGTAGGTGTGAAAATCCAAGGCATGGTTTATCCGACAGAGTGTCGCAGATAAATCGACATGCATTCCAAGAGATGTGGCCTGACGTCATGATTGCGTCATTGTCAAGGCATTGCCCGGCAGATCGTCTATATTGCGAAATGGGATGCGAAGGATAATACGATGATAGGTTGGTGATGTTAATGTCAGCCTCGAAACGAGTGAAAAGAGGCGTCAATTGGACATCGTTGACTTCGTAATCCAAATCCGAGAGACCGTAGTGCGAACGATTCGCTTTCTTTGCAAATGCGATTGCATTTAGAGCGTGTCTCATGGGATTTACCTGATTCATCGTATCCCTCGCATGAGGAATTGTACTGTAGCGACATATTGCTGTCGGTGGCATGTAAATGCTTGAAATCTGACTTATCCGCGACCACATGTCGTCGTCTTCTCCGCCCCATCCAAAGTATTTCAACGGATATCCATTGACCATCCGAAACAGGTCTGGTTTAATCGATGTAATTCCACCAAAAGTTCTGTACAGACTATAGTTGAATTTGTCAACCGATCTGGCGTAATGGCGTGGCTTTGGGCCACAGGTCATCAGACACCGATCATCCTCAAGGATCATGTCGACGTCATGGAAGATGACACAGTCAAAGGAGAACCTCTTGGCAGCCTCAAGGAAGCCGATGTTCATGGTAGCGGCTTTGTTGAAGACCGCTGGAAAGCGCTGGTCTACGACAAACACCCTGAAGTGAACGCGCTGTCGTTTGAGAATGGGAATCAGATGACGAAGTAGGACTCGTAAGTGGTGCTTGCGGTCACGGCACGGAATCACAATCGCTAGACGGGTATGTGAGAGGCAGTCCGGAGGCTTCCACTCTCCACCTGCAAGAACATCGCTTCCAACAGTCCCAACGATATGATCCCAGTCTTTGTCGTCGATCATGTTTACGAAAACCCTTCCTTGGAGACCGGGTGGAATGCAAGGGCACCAATTGGCGTCAGTCTTGTTAACCATCTTCTGTTCACACAAACGATGTTCTTCGGAATGATATAGCTGAATGGACGCCAAGTCTTTTGCTTCAACGGGCGACGGTCTTACAAGAAGCGGTCCCGAAGTGAAATTGGTTGTATTATGATGAACTTCGACGTGTCTGAAATTTGACGAAGTTGCGAGAAGCGGCTTCTTGGTTGTAGGATGATGAACCTTGATGTCGTTTAAATTTGACGGACTAACGAGAAGCGGTTTCTTGGTTGTAGGATGATGAACTTTAACGTGCCTGAAATTTGATGGATTTGCGAGAAGCGGCTTCTTGGTTGTAGAAAGATGGACTTTGACGTAACTGAAATTTGATGGACTTACGAGAAGCGACTTTTTGGTCGTATGATGACGAACTCTGCCGGGGCTCAAATTTGATGGACTTGCGAGAAACGACTTCTTGGTTGTAGGACGATGAACCTTGACGTGCTTGAAATTTACTTCCAACTCAAAAACTTGCGATTGTCTGTTTCCTTCTTGGTGCCATATGATGAAGCAATATGTAATGGTTATAACAATAAGTGCTCCAAGGAGATATGTCTTCAAAACGCGGTTTGAACACATGCGATTTGCCATTGTCGCTCAAGAAACTCTTTCTTTCTGTCTCTAAATAGCAGTCAATATACCATTCACAATAGATTTATTTAGGTAGAGAATAAAACTCAATAAAATGCCTCATTATTTGACTACTTGTTGTACAAACACGGCCAAGACATGGATTTCAAGATTATATGTCTTTGCAAAACAACATCCTGGAGTCAAAAGTTTCTTGTAAAAATTGAGTGATTCTCGTTTTTGGATCTCGGGCATGAGAGCATTGTAAATTTTAGTTTATGGGGTTGTCATGGAATGAGCAAACTCATAATCGAGCCCTGACTTAGCCATGGGTATGAAGTGTTAGCGACTTCATTTTCTTAGCCTCAGCATATAGCGTGAGTGGCCAATCCTCTGCCTCACCGTCTCATCTTCACATCTTACTCACTATAGCGTGCAGAGTTGGCTGGAGTGGGGGTGCTGATAGAGGAAAATTCTCAAAGCACATGTCTGCCATATAGGCCTAGACATAGTGTCCATCTGCTTCTGCATGAATCTAATCAAGTTTTTCTTTTAAGTGATATGTATAGTTTTGGTCTTCATTTCGATGTTTTTTGCACAGGCACAATACATGTTAACAAATTTGTATACCGGTATGTTAATTTTACGAGCGGTATGTTAATTTTATGTCTGCATTCTTTTGAGAGCATGTGGTCAATCCTGTCCCTCACTGTCTCATATTCCCACCGTACTCAATGCTAGCAAAAGGTAAATAAGTTATTATAGCTGAATTGGCTAGGGGTGGGGTCGGGTGCTGGTGGAGCAGAAATTTCGAAGCAAATGTTCTGGAGGGGATTGATTCCACGACCACTCAGTTGACAATCCAGCACGCTAGTCACTTGCACCACAAAGAGAAAAGGATTTCTGTTGGTATTGTGTGTCTAGATAGCGAACTTATTAACCATCTTGTTTATGTCTACAGTACTTTTAGAGATATTTGAAAGGTCCCTTGTAAGCAGAGCTCTGTTAATTAGGTCTAAAGAGTGTGGAAAATTAAAGGTAGTGAGGGAACAGTTTGTCTTGTAGTGCATTTGCAGTGGGCAAAATAAAATTCCAGTTAAATGATTCCTGTCTAAATTTGTTCAGGATTGAAAAGAAAACATTATTTGCAAATGAAGACAATTAAATATTAAAATTTTTTTAAAGGTACGTAAGTATTTTAACGTATTCTATTTTAGGGTACGCGTACCCTCGAGCTATGACTAAAACTACTGCAAAATAACTAATATTATTTTATTGTTGTTTTTAGGAAGTATTGTATTTGGTTGAGAGGGCATTTAATTCCAGCTGTGCATGCAACTTTTTGTGTTGGCTGTAGGACCAAGTATTTTCAACCATACTATGGAGGCATGAACTTTCAAATACCAGGTACTAGTTTTTTTACCAATATTTGTGCGTGATTTTTGACAATGTTATGTCTTCTCTGTTTTGCTCTGGGTCACACGTGCCCTGCATGCTATGAACACCTTTTGTGCAAGTAACATCATGGGCGCCCACAGAAATTTTTGCATGAAAGTCAAAACACGATGTTCACGGTTAATTTTCGTAGCACTAGCAACAGGTTGCAAAATGCAAAGCAGGAACTTAATAACATGCATGGGTATTTTTATAAAGGTTTCTAAATGTAAACTCATCAGTTTCAGGTTTATAATATTTAGTATATAAATTATTTCTTTAGAGCAAAGAGTTTTTTTAAACAATAAAAAGTAGGCCTAGCTAGTAGGCCTAGTTAAAAAATAGGTCCTTGAAAGGGCACAATAAGTCCATGGAATGAATAAAGGAATGAAAAATAGGTTTCGGTTTTCCAGAGGTGTGCTTGCTTCCTCTAGTTACTTCTATATTTTAATCGTAATCTCCAAACTTCTCGAAAGTCAATCGCAAGCATCAGCTTAATCACTACCGCTGCAACGAGTCAGAGGTCTGTTCAAAGGGTAGTCAGAGGGAGGTCCGAGTCCAAGTTGACAGAGGGGGCAGGTAGCCTGAGGTATAGGTGTTATTTAGAATTCGAAGGTGAAGATGAGGACCAGATTAGTAGGGATATGAATTCTTTTGAACAAGTGAGATGTGCGTTTTTGTGTGGAAATTCCGGGAGTGATGAAAAAATATAAAAAGTTAGTCGTATACGTCTTGACTCCGTAAAATCTGTACTGGCAGCAAAATTGACCTGCGTAGTTTTTCACTTGCTGTAAATTTTTTAGCTTGTACGAAGGCTTTCTCTGGACAATACTAAAAACATTTAATGGACAGCAACAATTCCAATACTTTTTTCTGCTACTCTGTGCATCACGTTCTTTACAGTCACATCACATTTTAATTATGAAGTCGTATGAGGACGAGGACTTGTTAAATGTTGGATGTTTGGCAGGGTTGATTTTTTCAATTGGCCTATGTTTGTGCTGGTTACTGAGCTGGGACGAATAATGAACTGAGGAAGAATGTGGCGGACAGGCTGAACTGGATCACAAATGCCCTTACGCGTTTTTATTGATTGACTGGATCGACGTTTGTTAAATTATTAGTCTCTCTGCCTTTTCTACCTGCATGGTCTCTGTGTAAACCAACGACCTGCAGGGTGTAAACCGACGCGAACCGTCGATCTATCTGATATGACGCATCGCTCATGAATAAGCTGGTGTGCTTAGTGCTGATCTGTCTAGTAGCGCTTTAGAAATTGTAGAGTTTACGATTTGATATGAATCGATTGAAGTTGATATCAGGTATGTATAGGAACTGGGACTAATATCGAATACAAGGAAAATATAAGTTTTTGCGTACGCGTAGTAGGCTACATATATAGATATAGATATTCGTTTTATTGACAAAATAACCGATCGACATAACGAGGCTCATTTTGTGCTTTTAATTCTTTTAGACTATTTATGTGGGCTCTTTATTCTGATTCATAAGCCGTAATGCACTGTATTATCGCCCTCCGTTGACGCTTCTGCAAAAGCCAAAAAATGCTGAAAACTCAGACAGAAAGAGATTGGATTGTAAGTATAAAGCATCTCTTTCAGAATCCCGCTGTCGCTGTGAAAAGCCTTGATTTATTTGCATCTAGTACCAATATGTTTACGCGATCTCACAGCCTGTTCAAATAGTTTTTGGGATCGCCAAGTGCACAGCCCGCAGTTAGAACCTGTTGCGTTCCATTTCTAGACGCTTGCGGCGAAACGCTAAACGCGCAGACGACGTGTGTTTTAGTAGGCTACTACGAAAAAGCGCCGGAGAAATAAATTACCTCAAGACATCGAACTCGATAATGGACCTTTTGATATCGGCGATGAATGATTCTCTGGGATGAAACCACGCCTCGTATCGGAAGAAAACACGCTTCTCCGGTTTAAAAAATTCGCCTAGGAAAACATCTCGCTCAGGGATGCCACTCTGATTTTTAAAAAGGTCAGATCCGGCCGAATAAAAGACTAGAAAAGGCTAGATCGAACAATTTTCGAAACATGTATTGAACTTTCGGGCTTGAAGTTTCTGACGACCTTTTTTAGTCATGAATTCGCTTTAAAATCAGAAATTTTCCTTAAATTGTCCTTCTTTTTACTGCTGTTTCGTACATTGTCTTCGAAAAATGTCGATATTTCGGAAAAATGTCAGAAAATCCGCGATCGAAAAATGAATTCTAGATCTCAACAAAAAAACTTAGAAAATTAGTGTTGACCGAAAAAACCTAGATCTAGGTGGAAAAAGCTATGAGTGGCATAGCTGATCCCCAGTGACCCCACTCTTATTTTGAAAAGGTCAGATCTGGCCTAAAAAGGCTAGAAAAGGCTAGATTGGAAAACTTTTTGAAAAATAGGCTATATTGAATTTTCGGGCTTGAAATTTCTGACCTTTAATATTTTTTAGTCTTTCAGTGTCCTAAAATGTTCTATTTCTCCTTTCAAATTTCCTGATGACCATTTTTTAGTCATTCGCTCTTAATATCAGAAAATTTCCTTAGATCGTCCTCCTTTTTACTGCTATTTCGTACATTTCCCCCGAAAATAATAAGCTTTGAGTGGCATTCCTGCTTATCTGGTTCTCTGTCTGCAGAGCCGCTGGCAGAGCCAAGCCAATGCGCTGGAACCCCGCTTTTCTCGTCCGTCTTGGCAAGACTAGTGTAGGTCATATTTTGTCCGGAAGTGTTTTCCCTCGCGAGCGGATATCCTTGAGAATCTTTTGGACAAAGTTCTTACTGTTCTGAAATGGCAAATATCTGCTCTTTTCTGCTAATACGACTATCATGCAGACTCATCTTACGAATTCTCGAACGCTTCCACCGGCGGACCACCGCTTACAATAAGTTACTATAGCCACATAAAGCCGAAAACACTTCTCTTCCGCGGCTCCGCCTAAGCTATTCTATATATATAGAAATTCGTTTAATTCGTGAAAAACGTCCAGGTTGACACACCGCAGCCTGGTTACATGGTGACATTAAGAGATACAAACATCATAAAAAGAAATTAAAACGTCTTTCTAAATAGATCATTGTTAATGAGATTGAATGATTTAATGGTTGTAAGCGAAAATGAGTGTCCACTCATGGTGGACACTCATTTCCTGACTGCTCATTTTCCTTCCTTTCCTCACGCTCCAACGACTCAAAGAGCCATCCACTTTAACCGTGTGACCGTCTACCTACCTGACCCTTGGATCTTGACAATCATGGGCCTTATCTACATAGAAATTTTGAGTTAACCGGTCGCCTGTGAATAAACAGGTTCTCGCTACTGCAGACGCTGTAGAAATCTCGAGGTCACTGATCCTCCTTTCAGAGCATAACGGAAATAAAGGAGTTTTCTCGACTGACGTTGGCCTGCAGTTCATGAACTCGATGGAACTGGAAGAGGATCGTGCACAGGGTCGGTTGGAGGTGGTAAAGATTTATGTAGCGCCCTCTTTTCCTGTGCTGAGCTGGTGGTGGCAATCTCGCCGTGACGGTTCATGGTTCTGACTGTGTGTGTGTGTGTGCGTTGACTTCTTGATTTTTGATGATTGCCAATAGGATGGACGAATGAATGAATGGATGGATGGAAGAATGGCTGGTTGTATGGATTGATGGTAGAGTGGATGGATGAATGGACGGATGAATGAATGGAAGAGTGGATGGATGAATGGATGGAAGAGTGGATGGATGGATGGATAGATGAATGGATGGAAGAGTGGATGGATGAATGGATGGATTGAAAAGTGGATGGATGGATGGATGGAGGGGTGGGTGGAAGAGTGGATGAATGAGTAGATGGGAGACAGGTGGGTGCGCTGCATGGGTGGGTGGATGAAGGGATGGAATGGGTAAATGGATGGAATATTGGATAGATAGATAAGTAGATGGGGGACATGTGGATGGGTGGATGAAAGGAGAATGGGTGGACGGACGGACGAAGGGATTGTTGAAATGATGAATTGATGAAGGGACGGATGGTTGGATTGGTGGTTGGGTTGTTCGGTGAATTGCTGGGTGAGTTGGTTCTAATTCCATCCAGTGATAACGGTGGTTCATCCTACGAGAGATAAGTAATTGCATCGGATGATTTTGAGGAAAACGAGTGGAGACATCTGGTGGGAGTGATGCAACGTTGAGCAGAGCAGCAACACGCATAACCAGGGTAGCTCGGTCCTCATCGGTCATCGCCCCGTCCGGAGACCATCTGAGTCTCAGGCGCACCTACAGCAGGTGCAGTTGGCGCCACTAGGCGCGCCCGCGCTGTGCTGACTGGTATATGTATGGTGTGGCAGGTTCCCTACCCCGTGCACCACGAGATACAGGTAGAAATATTCCAGGGGTTATTTTAACGTGCAGCTGGACACAAAGTGTGTAGTTGGGAAAGAGATTTGTGCAGTTGAAAATCAGATCTTGTGCAGTTACTTTTTGCCTTGTTGCGTGAACCGACGAGAAGTTAGTGGTAAAAAGTTGGACACAAAAATGATAGTAACAGCTCAAGTTAACATCTTTGAGGCGGTTTATTTGGGTGATATTTATGTTCAGGAAAAGAGCAGGCCTGTTGAATTTTGGCGTGAACTATAGCCCAATAGCCATGGTGAGTAATGAGTATACATGCTGTTTTCAAGTCAAGCATTAGACCGATACGGCGAAGGTCACCCGTGTGCATGAAGTAAGAGCGGGGGAAATGGGTGATGTAATCGAAGACAAGGTTCTGCTAAAAATCACACATAGGCTGCAGACAGAAGAATTTGCAGTCTATAGGCTAAATGTATGGGCGGATGCAGATTCAAGGCCTGCTGTAGGTTGATATCCTGATAAAGTTGTAAGAGACGGGGTTATCCTTCATACCATAATGACAACTTCTTGGCGATCGTAGTCTACTTTCTCCTGCTTTTGCCGCTTACTCTGACAAGCTGAAGCAGGAAGGACAGTCAAACGCATAAAGCAAAATAGTCTACTATAATAATTATAACAACCCAAGTATCTAACTGGAGACAGGCGATGAAAAGAAAAGAATTAGGCAGGCAGACATCTAGACTGAGCTAGCCTTTCAGCCACACAGGCTATCCAATACATACATACATGATGTAGGATTGTAGGTCAATGCATACTCAGATTTTCTTTTAAATTCTCCATATATCCCCATATTACATGCATCCTTTTTGAGTTTATGTGATCCCATCCAAAAATCACCATCCTCAGCATCTGAAAGATACACGTAGGCCTATGTTATTGAACTAACATCTTGTACAGGGGTGTAGACTTAGATGGGATAGGATCGAGGAATGGAACCCGGAACTTGTGGTGGTGACGGAGATGCTTATATATTATATCCCCCAAATATTTCAGAAATATTATCACAAGCATTATTATAGATTTCTACGGTGTTATCCACAGCTTGTCCATAATTATCAATTTTGATACAGATGACAGCCCAAACTGCCACCATTACGTCGTGTAAATTTAAAAAAAATTAGATACAGGTAGGGGGAATTATTTAAGTCTTAAACCACGTCTCTGAGTACCAAATTATGATTGAATTTGTCAAGGTAATAGCCTAAAATGCTATTCCAACAGTGGGCAAATGACTTTTTTCAAACAATGGACGAGAAAAGAAAATTATGAGTAATTTTTTCAAATGACAGCTTTTAATGCCAGATTAATAGCGTGCAAATGAAAAATTAAACAATAAGGAGGAGACTCTCTAAACTCTAAAAACCATAGCTGTCGCATTTAAAAGAGCAATTTTGTTCAGATGACAGTTATTGAAGTCTCAAACCATGCCTTTTGGCGTGAAATTTGTGAGCAATTTTTTTAAGATCACAGTCTAAAAGTTGCCATTATGATACTGTAAAAATATTTAAACAATGGGACCGGACACTTATTAAAGTCCTAAACCACGACTATCAGCACTGAAATGATGAGTAGCCTCGCTAAATTGCAACTTAGAATACCACCAGTGCAGTGTGGAAATTAAACAAAATTCGAAAATGGGTTTGGTACATTACCTTCCAAAACCCATACCCTGCTAGGTGCTCGTGCATTGGAAATTATTGTCCTTCGGTCGCTCGTTCGTTTCCACAAACCCAGGACCAAGTCTGCGGGTATTCGTTCACACACACATTCTGGTTCTCATGAATGAATGACACTAGAGCTTGTAGCATATAAAATTTCCAGCAGTCGTACCCTAAGCCAAGTCATGTTGTGGTAAAATATCATTTACATGTAGATCGGCGACGCGGCTCCTGGTTAAAACTGTTATTAGCCTAAACAGTACATATTCGTGTTGATGTGGGTGTCAGTATAGGTCTATCGATCAATAATGACTATTTGGGAGGTTTGCTAATGATATTTATCAGTCTTACATCGTATTTTGCAGTTAGTGGGTCATATTTTATACACAATTTGAAATTAGCTCAATGATTTTAGGCTATTTCTTGGGGAAATATCTCATCTTGTCTGCTAGCTTTAGCTTTAGCAAAACAATATCATGTTGATTTTAATGACAAGGGTTTCAGAGCAGAAAAGCAACATTTAGACGTACCCTTACATAGGCCTACTAGCGAAACTTTGGAAGTGTCCAGGAACATAGGACCATTTAACTTTATTACACAAACAATCTTTCTGAACTATTTCCAATTCCAGCAACAGCAGAGGATCTGTAAGGGATCTTTAAGGGATCTCTAGTCGATTAAAGATATTGAAAAGTCTAAACGTCTAAGAACATCTAGCTGATTTCATTCGTAGGCTAAATTCATTTGGAGATTTTGCCATGATGAACTTTGAGTCAAACATTCTCATAACAATATTATTGATTTTGATCTTTAATATGAATTTTTTTAAAGTCTCGGAAAATCTTAACATTCAAACATCTAAAGCTCCAGTCGAAGGCCAAGCGCAAAGCACCAGCTTATTAACGAGCGCTCACCAAAAGCTGCTTCAGCTTTGGGAGACAAATCCCTGGTCAAGGACTTTCTTATGTCCAGTCTCAAAATAATGGCGTCATTTATGTGCAGTTGAGAAAATTCCTTAAAATAACCCCTGAAATATTCCCTTCACCGTCTCGGCGAGATTAGGCAGAGTCAGGGGCGGATACAGAAATTTTCGAAAGGGGAGGTCAAATTTTTCTTCGGTGATCTTTGCCAGAAAATCTGATGACCTTTTTTAGTCGTTTGGTCGAAATGTCTGGAAAATATACGTTTTTCCTGCCAAAATAACTGATGACTTTTTTAGTCATCAGTCATCGCAAGCAATTATAATAATTATACTATTCCTCAAACCAAATGGGGGACCACGTCCCGTGCACTTTTAAATGGGGCCATTGCCAGATTGGCCCCCTGGATCCGCCCCTGGGCAGGGTCAGAATTGCCGGGATGTTTGAGGAGTTCAACCCCTTTGGTCTTTCTAAGGAGCCCATAGTTAAGTCTTCTTTTCACAACCAAATCCACGTGGATCTAACGCTGCCATCCCCACCCAACCACCCCACCTAGTTTCTTTATCTACAGTTGTCAGCGCATGATGCACCTCTGTTCTTAATGAGCAACACTATATCTCTGTCAATAGGTCAGGAATAACGAAGCTAAAAGGTAAGTAATATAAAGTAATGATGAAGCAAAGGATATAAATGCACACATGAGACTAACTGACAAAGTATGTTCGAGTGAAATGGCTGGTGGCTATATTATAAGGCCAGATGCGAAGTGTGGTAATCGTAGAGTCGTCACACGCCAAACAAGAGATACACTGCGGAACAGAGTTTCTTTACACTGGTCCGTCTAGCAGTAGTTTCAGTTCAACGATATTGTTCTTCGTCTTGCTCTACTTAGGGCTATACGCCTCCGAAGTCGTTTGAGAGCCCCTCTTCTACTTTTAAGTTGTGAGCGCCTCTGCATGTAATGATGATGATGATGATGATGATAATAATAATTATTATTATTGTTGCTGTTATTATTATATTATGATATTAATAATTATACAAGTAATAATAATAAAAGAAATAATAATGGATAAATTGATGAGGAGGAGGAGGACGACGACGATGATTATTATAATGACAGTTTGTTTGGCGCCTAAACACAGTGCACTGTGAGTGGCGATTTATAAATCTGTAAATAAAATAGAATAGAATAGTGTGACTCGATTTCTATTTACATAAACCTATTTGTCGATAACCCATTTCAAAGCAGACACCGACAAAGGAGCTGCTCGATGCGCTCACAAATTTTAAACATGCATAGTTGGTAATAATAATTGTTTAATAATAATAATAATAATAATAATAATAATAATAATAATAATAATAATAATCAATAAGGAAGAGAGGTTAGGATAGTATAAGCTATTAGCTTGTGCTGGATTCTGATGCACCGTAGCCTACTTAGTTGTTCATGATTGCATCAACAGAGTTGAATAATTATGCGCAATAAACAACAATAAACAATTTATTGTATTTGTAAACATGGACCCCACACTTTGGGGCAAGAGAGGCATTTCCTCTGGGAAAATGTAACCTATTATTTTAACTACTATAGCATCCTCTTTTTAAAATTAAATTTCTCTGCACTAAATCACTTATAATATTGGTGATGTATACACACAAGTAAAGCTGCGAAATTCAGATTTAGAAACATGCATTAAAAATACCCATGTTCTTAATTTCATGCTTTGCATTTTCCAAGCTGTCTGTCCGGAAATAATGATCGATCGATCATGACAAGTTTAAGATTTATTTCATTTTCCACAGGCTTCACCCTTTTACATACGTCCACGCATTTTCCTTCAGCGTCAGTCTACAGACTGCTTGAATAATGGTACAGATTCCATGTAGATATGAAAATCCAAGGCATGGTTTATCCGACAGAGCGTCGCAGATAAATCGACAAGCATTCCAAGAGATGTGGCCTGACGTCACGATTGCGTCATTGTCAAGGCATTGCCCGGCAGATCGTCTATATTTCGAAGTGGGATGCGAAGGATAATATGATGATAGGTTGGTGATGTTAATATCAGCCTCGAAACGAGTGAAAAGAGGCGTCAATTGGACATCGTTGACTTCGTAATCCAAATCCGAGAGACCGTAGTACGAACGATTCGCATTCTTTGCAAATTCAATTGCATTTAGAGCGTGTCTTATGGGATTTACCTGATTCATCGTATCCCTCGCATGAGGAATCATGCTGTAGCGACATATTGCTGGCGGTGGCATGTAAATGCTTGAAATCTCACTTACCCGCGACCACATATCGTCATCTTCTCCGCCCCATCCAAAGTATTTCAACGGATATCCATTGACCATCCGAAACAGTTCTGGTTTAATCGATATAACTCCACCAAAAGTTGGGTACAGTCCATAGTTGAATTTGTCGACCGATCTGGCATAATGGCGTGGCTCTGGGCCACAGGTCATCAGACACCGATCATCCTCAAGGATCATGTCGACGTCATGGAAGATGACACAGTCAAAGGAGAACCTCTTGGCAGCCTCAAGGAAGCCGATGTTCATGGTAGCGGCTTTGTTGAAGACCGCTGGAAAGCGCTGGTCTACGACAAACACCCGGAAGTGAACGCGCTGTCGTTTGAGAATGGGAATCAGATGACGAAGTAGGACTTTTAAGTGGTGCTCACGGTCACGGCACGGAATCACAATCGCTAGACGGGTGTGTGAGAGGCAGTCCGGAGGCTTCCACTCTCCACCTGCAAGAACATCGCTTCCAACAGTCCCAACGATATGATCCCAGTCTTTGTCGTCGATCATGTTTACGAAAATCCTTCCTTGGAGACCGGGTGGAATGCAAGGGCACCAATTGACGTCAGTCTTGTTAACCATCTTCTGTTCACACAAACGGCGTTCTTCAGAATGATATCGTTGAATGGACACCAAGTCTTTTTCTTCAACGGGTGACGGACTTACAAGAAGCGATTTCGAAGTGGAATTGTTTGTAGGACGATGAGGTTTGATGTGGCTGAAATTTGATGGACTTATGAGAAGCGGCTTCGTAGTTGTAGGATGATGAACTTTGGTCTGCTTGAAATTTACTTCCAACTCGTAAACTGGCGATTGTGGCTTCGTAGTTGTAGGATGATGAACTTTGGTCTGCTTGAAATTTACTTCCAACTCGTAAACTGGCGATTGTGGCTTCGTAGTTGTAGGATGATGAACTTTGGTCTGCTTGAAATTTACTTCCAACTCCCAAACTGGCGATTGTCTCTTTCCTTCTTGGTGCCATACGATGAAGCAATATGTAATGGTTATAACAACAAGAGTTCCAAGGAGATATGTCTTCAAAACGCGGTTTGAACACATGCGCTTTGCCATTGTCGCTCAAGAAACTCTTTCTTTCTGTCTCTAAATAACAGTCAATATACCATTCACAATAGATTTATTTAGGTAGAGAAGACTCATCAAAACACCTCATTATTTGACTACTTGTTGTACAAAACACGGCCTAGACATGGATTTCAAGATTAGATGTCTTTGCAAAACAACATCCTGGAGTCAAACTTTTCTTGTAAAAATAGAGCGATTATCGTTTTGGATCCCAATTAGAGTGTTGCAATTTTTTAAGACGTGGGGTTGTCATGGAATGAGGTATGGAGTGTAAGCGACTTCATTTTCTTAGCCTCAGCATATGAGAGTGGGTGGCCAATCCTCTCCCTCACCGTCTCATCTTCTCATCTCACTCATTATAGCATGCAGAGTTGGCTGGGGTGGGGGAGGGGTGCTGATAGAGCAAAATTCTCAAAGCAAAATGTCTGTCATATATAGTGTAAATCTGCTTCTGCGTGAATCTAATCAAGTTTTTCTTTTAAGGGGTATGCAGTTTTTGTCTTAATTTTGAAGGTTTTTTTGCACAGACACAATGCATGTTAACAAATTTGTATACCGGTATGTTCATTTTATGACCGGTATGTTAATTACACGCGAGTAAAGTACTTCTAAAGATCATACTTGGGGCGCGGTGGTGTAGTGGTGGCGTCGTTGCCTTGAAGCCGGAAGGTTCGAGGTTCGAATCCACCTTGCCGCGTAAGGACCTTGGGCAAGTCCTTCACTCACAATTGCTCAGCGCTTCGGCGTGAAACTCCGATGCAGTGTCCGCTCTGCATTCGGGAGCGCCTCTGAGTAGTAGAGAGCTTGAAGGGGCGCTATAACAAGTACGCATACAAACAATACAGACAAAAATAGAAGATGAAATAGCGGAAGAACAGGCGGGATTTAGACCGGGAAGAGGAACGCGGGATCAAATCACGAATTTAAGAATTATAATGCAGAAAGCAACTAAGCAAGACAACATAAACAACCGTTATACATGTGTTTTGTTGACTTTCACAAGGCTTTCGACTGTATTAAACACGGACGGTTATGGATTACTATGTTGGAGATGGGTTTCCCACCACATCTGGTAAACATAATAAACAGGATGTACAAAGGACAGAGAGCGACGGTGAGGATAGCGGGTGTGTTATCAGAATGGTTTAAAATTGGAAAAGGAGCAAGACAGGGATGTGTATTATCCCCATATTTGTTTAATATAATGGCAGAGATGGCAATGAGAGATGCTCTAGAAACATACAAAGGCGGCTATAAAATAGGAGGGAGAAAAATCACGAATCTAAGATATGCAGATGACATTGTACTAATCGCGGAGACGCCGGAGGAACTGCAGGACCTGGTGCAGAGGCTGACAGAAGCTGGTCGTAAATACGGATTAATAATAAATCAGGGGAAAACAAAAGTCATGGCAACCGACACGAAGGTACTGAATATTCACATAGGAGGAAACAGGTTGCAGCAAATAGATCATATACAATACTTGGGGGGCTACAATCACGGCGGAGGGTGGAAGTGAAGAGGATATAAGGACACGCGTGGGTTTGGCCAAAAAGGTACTATCCGGAATGGGCACAATATGGAAAAACAAAGGAATAACTACTCCGACTAAGCTAAGATTGTTGAAAACACTGATATGGGCAATAGCAACATACGGTGCAGAAGCATGGACATACAGGAAAAGTGAACAAAAAAGAATAAAGTCATTCGAGACAACATCATATAGAAGAATACTGAGAATACCTTGGACTGCAAAGAAGAGGAACGAGGAGGTACTGAGCGAAGTAGGTGGAGAACAACTCTGGAGTGCAATAGTCAAAAGGAAATTACAGTATTTCGGTCATATAATGAGGAAAACTACAAACTGCCTTGAAAAAGATATAATAACTGGGGAGACTGAAGGATCACGAGGAAGGGGAAGACCAAGAAGAATGTGGATGGACGACGTGATGGAATGGACAGGACTGTCAATGGAACGAGTGATACGAGCAGCACAGCAGAAAGATCTCTGGAGAGGAATTGTCCATGATGCCGCCAAAGTTCGGAATGACGAATGAGGCACCGACGACGACGACGATGTTAATTATATGACTGCATTCATTTGAGAGCAAGTGGCCAATCCTGTCCCTCACTGTCTCATATTCCCATTGTACTCAACGCTAGTAAAAGCTAAATAAGTAATTATAGCTGAATTGGCTAGGGGTGGAGTCGGGTGCTGGTGAAGCAGAAATTTCGAAGCAAATGCTCTGGAGGGGATTGAATCCACGACCACTCAGTTGACGATCCAGCACGCTAGTCACTTGCACCACAAAGAGGAAATGATTTCTGTTGGTATTGTGTGTCTAGATAGCGAACTTATAACTAAAACAAATCTTTCCGTACATGCTTGTCATTGAAGTGTTAATATAAAGCAAACATGACAAAGGAAATGGATTCATTAAGAGGATTCATATAGCGCACCTTTAACGTTACTACCCAGGAGCGCTCCCGACCCAACCTCGGCTAAAGAGGACAATTTTAAAGTTTGCGATAGAATGTTGCAGAGGGCACAGTGTGTCACAGGGACCCTTGGAAGCACACGCAGGACGTATAGAGGTAGCCCATTCCAGAACACAGGGCCACCAAGAAAGAAAGCGCATCGCTGCCTGTAGAAGTACGCGAATAGGGAACAAGAAGTTCTCCCTGTGCAGAGGAGTGAAGGGAATGGTGGGCCTGAATATCCTGCGTGAAATGACAAACTCCGTGATAGGAAGCGTGCTTAGCGGGAAATGGTGTTACATTTCCTAAGCTGTTATCAGAGCCGGATTAACAAATGTTGGGGCCCTGTTCGGTAAAACTGTGAGGGTCCAAACCCTGCAGAAGCACGACAAAATGACCCACAAAACGTGTTATGTTCAACGAATCAACATTCGTCTATTATTAATTCACTAGCTGGGGTACCCGGCGTTGCCCGGGAAATTTAGGATTCGATCCGCTACGGCCACAACCCCACCATACCACACTCCGACCTCTACCGGTACGCGACCCGAGAAATTTGGGTTTCACAAAAATTTTCACCCCATCCGACCCCCACCTCAATCCATCCACCCCACCCCTCCACCCCAACCCCTCCCACCCCCATCCCACCCACCCCAAACGCTCCCCACCCACCCCTCCCCCACCCTACTCTCACTTCATCCCCCTCCATCCCAACCCCCCATCCCGCACTCACCCACCTCCAAACCCCACCCCTAGACCCCCCACGCCATCCCACCCCACCCCGCATCCCCATCCCCACCTCCACCACACCCCTCTCCGACCCCTCCACCCCACCCCTCGACACCACATCTCGCCAACCCCCAACTCCACCCCTACCATCCCACCCCTCCCTCACCCCGCCTCTCCCTGTAAGCGACCCGTGAAATTCGTAATGGCAAAAGAGCTTAAACACCTCTAAAACGGTTAAAATGACTGCATTTATACGTTGCAAGGGAATGAAAATTTATAGCGAAAATTAGTGTTTTCGAACCCCCCCGCATCCTGGCCCCCATGGTGGTAGAGATTTTCTAACCACTGATCCGGGGGTTCTGATGGACCTCTATCTAGGAAAAAATTCAAATCAGTAGCTGCGTTTTTTTGAAAAAAAATTGGGGGTTTCGCCTCCCACCCTGGCCCCATGGTGGTAGAGAATCGCCAACCCCTCGCCTTTGCGTCTCGTGCCGAGACCTACACAGTAGTGAAGGTTTGGAGTGAAAAGCTCAAAAACTGTGAGCGTGCATTCTGGACAAAGTCACATACATACATACATACATACATACATACATACATACATACATACATACATACATACATACATACATACATACATACATACATACATACATACATACATACATACATAGCCAAGTCCTTTCTTATAGATATAGATTACTTATATTATTTTTAATAGTGTTAAACAACCGATATATCTTTTAAAGTGATTCATGGTCAGTCATTCTTCTGACCAGCGCACAGCACTCGTGCAAGCAAACGGTGTAGAAGCGATTTTATGCCCCAAATAAATTCTTGGCTATTAAAATTTCTGGTAGACCTGCGGCAGAATAACGGCCAGGGCAAATGGTTCTTACCAGGGCATTTGGCCTGATTTGCCCTGCTGTGCATGGCCCCAACACTGTTTACAAACTAAAATATATTTTCACGGTTATGCCAGTATAGTAGACCCTGGCTCAAGCTCCATTGTTCTTATGTGAGCTTTCACCCCGGTGTAGGCCTATGTCTCTCTGGACAGCCGTTTACTGCGCTCAGATGCTCGTGGAGAATTCCTTGTTCTTTTTTCGAGTATTGTGACCATGAAACGACGAGCATTCTCGGTAGTGGGCACAGTTATCTGGAAAAGCCTCTCGTGGCTCTCTCGCTTCCCGTGACTCTGCAGACTCTTTCTTTCGTCTTCTCGACTTTTCTTTTTGACAACGCCTGCGTTGGGAGCGCCTATGAGTAAAAATCTGAAGGGGCTCAATATAAATTTATGAGATTGATTGAATTCGTAAAAATAGAGTGCGTACTGTATGTAGGCCTACTCAATATTATAATGACGCCATCATTCTCATAATGCGTAGCATAGCACTGGAGTTCCGATCAGGTGATGTATTAAGTGTTTAAATAAGCAAAAAACGTATAACTCTCACTAGCATTTCTGACTGATTTTAAGATCAATCTGCCTGCCAATGAAAACTGCAATAAGGGCCCTCACAATTTTTAAATAAGCAAAAAACATATAATTCTTACTAGTATTTATATCTGCCTGGCAATTAAAACTGCAATAAGGGCCCCCACAATTTTTAAATAAGCAAAAAACGTAGGCCATGTAACTCTTACTAGCATTTCTGACTGATTTTAAGATCAACCTGCCTCGCAATGAAAACTGCAATAAGGGCCCCCACATGTGCAAAAGTTGCATAATGCTAAAGTCACCAGTTTTTGAATAATTTGACAATTTTTTCATATATTTTAAGCTCAGTTTACTATTATAATTAGCAATGATAAAAATTCCTATTGCATGTGTGGGGGCCCCTAAAGTGTGGGGGCCCCTGTTCGGCCGAACATGTCGAACATGCCTTAATCCGGCCCTGGAGAGCAATCTGAATAATCAGAGACAATGGGCAAGCTAAAATTTATAGGCCTAATAATTTGCCGTCGCATTGTCTAGGCTAGGCCTACTAGATGGCCCATCAGTGCATCACAAAACTATTCAAACCCAAACACAAACAGACTGAAATGGGCTTGATAAAACTTTAACTAATTCATGCATCAATTAAGTGTTGTGGCCTCATTACTCATTGGTAGGTCTAAATGAAACTAATGCTTGCCAGGAAAATTGACTTGACTTCTTGCATTATTAGCCGTACAATGCGGCGTACATGGACATAGGCTAATGGCTATTACCATGTCAGAAGTCGACTTCAAGTCGGAAGTCGGTTGTTTTTCTGCTGAGTCGGATCAAGTCGTTTTGACTCCAAGAAGTCGACTTCAAGTCGACCTCAAGTCACTTTAGGGTCAAGTTGGGTCAGATTAGCTGACCAAAGTCACTCCCAGGTCTAGCCTAACCTCAGCCCGGTGTCACGACAACTCGTCTACCGACAACTCGTCTAACGACAAGTGGTCTCCGGACAATTCGTCTACGACAACTGGTCTACAGACAACTAATCCAGCGCTTGAGAAATGGAAGCTGGATGAAAGTTTTTACAGGTGAAATGGAGGTTGGATTGATGAAAAAACGCAAGAGAAATGAAATCTGGATAATGGCTCGTTTACAGGTGAAATAGAATCTGGATTGACGAAACTAACGTATGAGAAATAAAGGCTGGATGAAAGTATTTCTTGATCTGAAATAGAAGTCGGATTGATGAAACAACTCTTAAGTAATGGAAGCTGGATGATAGTATTCTTATATCTGAAATGGAAGCTGGATTGACGAAAATAATGGGTGAGAAATAGAAGCTGGACGAAGGTATTTTTAGATCTGAAGTAGAAGCTGGATGCATGTCGAAATACATTAATAAAATCATCGATCCAGCTTCCATTTAAGCTAAAAAATCATTTTCATAAATCCAGCTTCTATTTCATCAATACTATTCGTCTGTAGACCAGTTGTCGTTAGACCAATTGTCCGGAGACGAGTTGTCGGTAGACGAGTTGTCGGTAGACCAGTTGTCGTGGAACCCCTGAGCCCTAACAACCGACCCTCACGCGATATATCCCGCCTCGATTTCGTCAGGAAATATTTTTCATCGAATTTCTAAATTTTGGTGGTCGGATAAAAAAAACAACAAGAACTTAAATGTCCTTACGTGTTCTTTTTGATTGACTGGATCAACGTTTGTTACTTAAATTGTTAGTCGCTCTGCCTTTTCTCCCTGGTCTGTGTAAACCGACTCGAGCCGTCGATCTATGGACAACCCTTCTGATATGACGCAGCGCTCATGAATAAGCTGGTGTGCTTAGTGCTGATCTGTTTAGTAGCGCTTTAGGAATTTTAGAATTTACGATTTGATATGAATCGATTGAAGTTGATATCAGGTATGTCGGAATACAAGGAAAATATAAGTTTTTGCGTAAGCGTAGAAGATATAGTTTCGTTAATAATTAGGTGACTCATTTCGTGCTTTTAATTTTCTTAGACGTATGCTATTATTTTATTCTGCTTCATAAGCCGTAATGCACTGTATTATCGGCCTCCGTTGACGCTTCTGCAAAAGCCCAAAAATGGTGGAAACCCAGGCAGAAAGAGATTGGATTGTAAGTATAAAGCATCTCTTTCAGAATCCCGCTGTCGCTGTGAAAAACCTTGATTTATTTGCATCTAGTACCAATATGTTTACGCGATCTCACAGCCTGTTCAAATAGTTTTTGGGATCGCCAAGTGCACAGCCCGCAGTTAGAACCTGCTGTGTTCCATTTCTAGACGCTTGCGGCGAAACGCTAAACGCGCAGACGACGTGTGTTTTACTACTACTGAAAAGCGCCGGAGAAATAATTTACCTCAAGACATCGGACTCGATAATGGATTTTTTGATATCGGCGATGAATGATTCTCTGGGATGAAACCACGCCTCGGAAGAAAACACGCTTCTCCGGTTTAAAAAATTCGCCTAGGAAAACATCTCGCTTATTATCTGCATGGATGCCACTCTTCAGTGTTGCCACTGAGGTTTCAAAAATAAACCCAGATTATCTTCCGAAAAGCTTCCAGAAAAACCCAGACTATTCATATAAGCTATTTTAATATATATGAGGTCGTTGATTTTAGACCCCTTTGTTCAAATTAAGTTGGTTTTTTGCTTGTTCGCAAGGGATTAACAAAATGCTCGTCAAAATAGTGAAATAAAATGTAATTAGAACTTTAAAAATATCAATTGTCGGGTCGAGCCTACCAGAATTATAAACGCATAGCACACGTGGCTTAAGTTTACGAAGTCTTAAAGTTGTCGGAGGTTTCTATTCAAATTTTCTTAATACGTCAACAATCCAGCGTTTTGACCACTTAAGAACATTAATACTCTGCAACAACAAGCCTTTTATACCAGTGTATATACATGTATATTACATGCATGTTATAGATGTCAAAACGGCTTGACAAGGGGAGAGAAGTAACCTGACACATTTTGAGATGTCAAAATGGTTTGTTTCTATTCTGAACTATTCCAGGTTTAAAATTATTTGTGAACTGACAACGCGAGATCTTGATTGCGGAGTTTAAAATAAAAATTAGTGGTAAAAAGTATGTGTTGCAACCATTTTACATTGAATTTCACAGAATATTCATGTGTTGTAAATACAAAATGTCAACTCACCAAAATAAACTCAGATTTTCAATCAATCAATCAATCAAAATCATTTATTGATCCCACAATAAAAACATAACAAACAGAAAATAATGCAAGACAATTTATATTTAACATTGTAATGTATTCAATACAGAACTTTATTAGATAGAGAAGGGAGCAATAGGCCCTCCAGAAGGGACAAGTCCCGCTTTTGCCCCCAAAAACCAGAAACCCAGACGAAGGCGAAAAAACCAGATCTAGTGGAAAAACCCAGCTGTGGCAAGAGTGGCACTTATTTTAAAAAGGGCAGATCCGGCCGGAAAAAAGGCTAGAAAAGGCTAGGTTGGAAATTTTTTGAAAATACATTGAATTTTCGGGCTTGACATTTCTGACGACCTTTTTTTTAGTCTTTCAGGGTCCGAAAATGTTCTATTTCTGCTTTCAAATTTCCTCATTTTTCCTGATGACCATTTTGTCATTCGCTCTTAAATCATAAATTTTCCTTAAATCTTCCTCCTTTTTACTACTGTACTATCGTACATTTTCCCCGAAATATTTCTAGATTTCGTGAAAATGTCAGAAATCCGCCGTCAAAAAACCTAGATCTAGACCTTTAAAAAAAACTAGAAACCTAGATTAAGCCGTGCAAAAACCTAGATCTAGGTGGGAAAGCTATGAGTGGCAGTTTCTCGTTAACCTACTGCAGACGCTGTAGAAATCTCGAGGTCACTGGTTCCGTCTGTCGGAGCATGGCGGAAATAAAGTTAGTTGCCTCGACTAACGTTGGCCTGCAGTTCATGTACTCAATGGAGCTGGAAGAAGATCGTGCACAGGATCGTGTGGAGGTGGTAAATATTTATGTAGCATTCTCGGTTTCTGTGATGAACGGGTGGTGGAAATCTCGCCGTGACGGTTCATGGTTCTGATTTTGTGTGTGTGTGTGTGTGTGTGTGTGTGTGTGTGTGTGTGTGTGTGTGTGTGTTTGCGTTGACTTCATTATTTTGATGAATGCCAATAGTATGGACGGACGGATGGATGAATGGATGGATGAATGGATGGAAGTGTGGATGGATGGATGAATGAATGGATGGAAGAAAGGATGGATAGATGAATGGACGGATGGATGGATGAATGAATGGATGGAAGTGTGGATGGATGGATGGATGGATGGATGGATGAATGGATGAATGAAAGGATGGAAGAAAGGATGGATAGATGAATGGACGGATGGATGGATGGATGAATGGATGGAAGAGTGGATGGATGGATGGATGGATGGATGGATGGATGAATGGATGGAAGAGTGGATGGATGGATGGATGGATGGATGGATGGATGGATGGATGAATGGATGGAAGAGTGGATGGATGGATGGATGGATGGATGGATGGATGGATGGAAGAGTGGATGGATGGATGGATGGATGGATGGATGGATGAATGGATGGAAGAGTGGATGGATGGATGGATGGATGGATGGATGGATGGATGGATGAATGGATGGAAGAGTGGATGGATGGATGGATGGATGGATGGATGGAAGAGTGGATGGATGGATGGATGGATGGATGGATGAATGGATGGAAGAGTGGATGGATGGATGGATGGATGGATGGATGGATGGATGGATGGAAGAGTGGATGGATGGATGGATGGATGGATGGATGGATGGATGAATGGATGGAAGAGTGGATGGATGGATGGATGGATGGATGGATGGATGAATGGATGGAAGTGTGGATGGATGGATGAATGAATGGATGGAAGAAAGGATGGATAGATGAATGGACGGATGGATGGATGAATGAATGGATGGAAGTGTGGATGGATGGATGGATGGATGGATGGATGAATGAATGGATGGAAGAAAGGATGGATAGATGAATGGACGGATGGATGGATGGATGAATGGATGGAAGAGTGGATGGATGGATGGATGGATGGATGGATGGATGAATGGATGGAAGAGTGGATGGATGGATGGATGGATGGATGGATGGATGGATGGATGGATGGATGGATGGATGGATGGATGGATGGATGGATGGATGGATGAATGGATGGAAGAGTGGATGGATGGATGGATGGATGGATGGATGGAAGAGTGGATGGATGGATGGATGGATGGATGGATGAATGGATGGAAGAGTGGATGGATGGATGGATGGATGGATGGATGGATGGATGGATGAATGGATGGAAGAGTGGATGGATGGATGGATGGATGGATGGATGGATGGAAGAGTGGATGGATGGATGGATGGATGGATGGATGGATGAATGGATGGAAGAGTGGATGGATGGATGGATGGATGGATGGATGGAAGAGTGGATGGATGGATGGATGGATGGATGGATGGATGGATGGATGGATGAATGGATGGAAGAGTGGATGGATGGATGGATGGATGGATGGATGGATGGATGGATGAATGGATGGAAGTGTGGATGGATGGATGAATGAATGGATGGAAGAAAGGATGGATAGATGAATGGACGGATGGATGGATGAATGAATGGATGGAAGTGTGGATGGATGGATGGATGGATGGATGAATGAATGGATGGAAGAAAGGATGGATAGATGAATGGACGGATGGATGGATGGATGGATGAATGGATGGAAGAGTGGATGGATGGATGGATGGATGGATGGATGGATGGATGGAGGTTGGGTGGAAAAGTGGATGAATGAGTAGATGGGCGACAGGTGGGTGCACTTCATGGGTGGGTGGATGAAATGATGGAATTGGTAGATGGATGGAATATTGGATAAATGGATTAGTAGGTGGAGGGCAAGTGGATGGTTAGATGAATGGAGAATGGGTGGAGGGGTGGGCGGGCGGATGGATTGATGGATTGTTGAAATGATGAATTGATGAAGGGACGGATGGTTGGATTGGTGGTTGGGTTGCTCCATGAATTGCTGGGTGAGTTGGTTCTAATTCCATCCAGTGATAACGGTGGTTCATCCTACGAGAGATAAATAATTGCATCGGATGATTTTGTGGAAAACGAGTGGAAACATCTGGTGGGAGTGATGCAGCGTTGAGCAGAGCAGCAACACCCAGTAACCAGGGTAGCTCGGTCCTCATCGGTCATCGCCCCGTCCGGAGACCATCTGAGTCTCAGGCGCACCTACAGCAGGTGCCTGGCACCACTAGCGCGCCCGCGCTGTGCTGACTGGTATGGTATCATGGTATGGCGTGGCAGGTTCCCTACCCCGCGCACCACGATATAGGTCTACAGGTAGAAATATCCCTTTCACTGTCTCGGCGGAATTAGACAGAGTGAGAATTGCCGAGGGGTTTGAGGAGTTCAACCCGTTCGGCCTTTCTTAGGAGCCCATAGTTAAGTCTCCTCTACACATCCAAATCCAGGTGGATTAAGCGCTGCCACCCCACCCCCACCAAGTCCCCACCCGTTTCTTTATCGACAGTTCTCGTACTGGGTTAGGGTCAGCGCATGATGCACCTCTCCTCTTAATGAGCAACAATGGCGGCGCCAGGGGGCTGGGGGGCTAAGCCCCCCTACAAGACGCTCAGCTTCCCCTAACAAAAAGGGCCATCCGAATTTTTTACATTGAAATATCCACGATTTTCGGCTGACGACTAAAAAAAAGGTCGTCAGAAATTTTGGCGGCGAAAATGGAAAATTTTCATAAGATTTCGGTTCGTGACTAAAAAACAAAAGGTCGTCAGAAATTTTGACGGAAACTGAAATTCGTAAACAGGCAAAATACTCGGGCCTCCCTTCATCGCACACATTTGTGCCCATTGCCATTGAGTCACTGGGACCAATCAATCAGTCAGGTCTTGATTTTATCGCCGAGGTGGGCCGCCGTATAACAGCAATTTCTGGTGACCCACTTCAGACAAACCACCTTTTCCAACGCTTTTTCATTTGCACCCAACGTTTTAATGCCGTGGCCTTCAGAGGCACATTTGTGGACTTCAGTGGGGACGAGGCTCGGTAGTTCCAGAATTTTTATCTTAGGATAGCTTTTAAAAACCTGAGGGATCATATGTACCTCGGGTAAAAATAAAAAAAAAATATATAAAAAAAATAAAATAAAAAATAAAAATAACAATAATACCAATAATAATAATAATAATAAAGTCCCTGAGGGATCCTAAATACCTCGGGGCAAAAAAAGAATAATAATGATAATAATAATAATAATAATAATAATAATAATAATAATAATTATTATTATTATTATTATTATTAATATTATTATGATGTAATAATAATGACATTAATAATAATAAAAGTAACAATAATGGATAAATTGATGATGATGAGGAGGAGGAGGAGGAGGAGGAGGACGACGACGACGATGATGATTGTTATAATGACAGTTTGTTTGGCGCCTTAACACAGCCATGCCCTTACAATGGTGGCTCTAATGGGTCTGTCTTGAATTAATCTGTCGTTTCGACTGTTAGATTGGTCATCACAGAACACAATTAGGTCCTACTTATTGGGATGACTTTAACAGTGTGTTTAGGGACTACTTGAACGGCCATGGCTTTAACAGATATGTAGGGGCGTTATTTCAGTTTTTTTCTCGGGGTGGGGGGACTCTAGATGCTAAAACCGAAAAACCGGAAGAGATAATAGACAGACAGACAGACAGACAGACAGACAGACAGACAGACAGACAGGTCAAGTGCAACCGTCAGGTCTCTCACAGTCGGTGGTTGTCAGGAGGCGGATAGGTTCATTGGAGGAGATGTTGCGATTTGGATGCATTGGAGGAGGGGGGAAGAGCGGGTTGCCATTTGGATGTAGTTAGATTTTACCTATCATGCAGACGTCACCTAGATTGATCGATGGATGGATGGATTGAAGGTTGTATGGATGGATTGTGGGCGGTGGATAGATGGATGGATAGATGAATTGAAGGATGGATGGATGGATGGATGGACGTATGGATGGATTCTGAGTGGGTGGATAGATGGATGGATGGAAGGATGGATTTAAGAATTGATAGACGGATGGATGGATTTAAGGATGGATGGATTTAAGGATGGATGGATTTAAGGATGGATGGATTTAAGGATGGATGGATGGATCGATGCATGGATGGATGGATGTATGGACGGACAGACAGACAGACAGACAGACAGCAGAGGGATAGATAGATAGACAACCAGCGATCTAGATAGTCGGACAGACAGACAGACAGCGAGATAAATGACAGAAGGATATTATGGACAACAGACAAACAGTTGCATGTAGACAGGAAGAGTATTTAAGACTTTTGTTGCAGAGTATTCAAGTGAAAATCATCTCAGTCGATGGACTGTTGCCTTTGGCGAGTGATGGAGGGATACTGTTGTTGTTGTTGCTGCTGCTGCTGCTGCTGCTGCTGCTGCTGCTGCTGCAAGGAACGGAAGTAGGGTCTGCTGCAGGGCAGAGGATGAAGAGGAGGAGGAGGAGAGGAGGAGGAAGAGGAGGATGTCTTTCCACTTGAATTGGCTCGTCCTCAAGTGTTCTTGACCTTGACGCGGAAATAAAGCGGCGCTTCTTCTTTCCATGTCTCCGTCTGTGTGTGTGTGTGTGTGTGTGTGTGTGTGTGTGTGTGTGTGCCCACCTTCCTCTATCTCTGTGTCTGGCTGTCTGTGTGCTTGTATGTTTGCGTGTTTATGTCTGTCTGTCCGTCTGTTTGTATGTCTGTCTTTCTGTCTGTTTGTCTGTTTGTCTGTCTGTCTGTCTGTCAATCTGCCTTTCGCATGCACTTCTGTACACTCGAATGATCTATTGGCTCATGCGAATGGCCTTTCGAATGCGTCTTTAATGCTGATCTTCTTCCACTTTCTTATCAGAGGAATAAAATACGCAGGAATCTTCTGAGTGGACATCTGGATGGATGGATGGGTGAATGGGTGGATAGGTGGATGGATGGATAGGTGGGTGGATGGGTGGATGGGTGGATGGGTGGATGGGTGGATGGGTGGATGGGTGGATGGGTGGATGGGTGGGTGGATGGGTGGGTGCATGGATGGATGGATGGATGGATAGGTGGGTGGATGGATAGGTGGGTGGATGGGTGGATGGGTGGGTGGATGGGTGGGTGCATGGATGGATGGATGGATGTATGGATCCATAGGTGGGTGGATGGATGGGTGGATGGATGGATGGATAGGTGGGTGGATGGGTAGATGGGTGGGTGGATGGGTGGGTGGATGGGTGGATGGATAGGTGGGTGGATGGATAGGTGGGTGGATGGGTGGATGGGTGGGTGGATGGGTGGGTGGATGGGTGGATGGGTGGATGGATGGATAGGTGGGTGGATGGGTGGATGGATGGGTGGGTGGATGGATGGATGGGTGGGTGGATGGATAGGTGGGTGGATGGGTGGATGGGTGGATGGGTGGGTGGATGGGTGGGTGCATGGATGGATGGATGGATGGATAGGTGGATGGATGGATAGGTGGGTGGATGGATAGGTGGGTGGATGGGTGGGTGGATGGGTGGGTGCATGGATGGATGGATGGATGGATAGGTGGGTGGATGGATAGGTGGGTGGATGGGTGGATGGGTGGATGGGTGGGTGGATGGGTGGGTGCATGGATGGATGGATGGATGGATAGGTGGGTGGATGGATGGGTGGGTGGATGGATGGATAGGTGGGTGGATGGGTAGATGGGTGGGTGGATGGGTGGGTGGATGGGTGGATGGATGGATAGGTGGGTGGATGGATAGGTGGGTGGATGGGTGGATGGGTGGGTGGATGGGTGGGTGGATGGGTGGATGGGTGGATGGATGGATAGGTGGGTGGATGGGTGGATGGATGGGTGGATGGATGGGTAGATGGGTGGATGGATGGGTGGATGGGTGGATGGGTGGGTGGATGGATGGGTGGGTGGATGGATAGATGGGTGGATGGATGGATGGGTGGATGGATGGGTAGATGGATGGGTGAATGGATGGATGGGTGGGTGGGTGGATGGATAGGTTGATGTGTGGGTGGATGGGTGGATGGATGAGTGGATGGATGGGTAGATGGATGGATGAATGGATAGGTGGTTGGGTGGATGGATCGGTGGATGGATGGGTGGATGGATGGATGAGTGCATGGATGGATGGATGGATGGGTGGGTGGGTGGATGGGTGGATGGATGGATGAATGGATGGAAGAGTGGATGGATGGATGGATGGATGGATGGATGGATGGAAGAGTGGATGGATGGATGGATGGATGGATGGATGGATGGATGAATGGATGGAAGAGTGGATGGATGGATGGATGGATGGATGGATGAATGGATAGGTGGTTGGGTGGATGGATCGGTGGATGGATGGGTGGATGGATGGATGGGTGCATGGATGGATGGATGGATGGGTGGGTGGGTGGATGGGTGGATGGATGGGTGCATGGATGGATGGATGGGTGGGTGGGTGGGTGGGTGGATGGGTGGGCGGATGGATGGATGGATGGATAAGTGGGTGGATTGATCGGTGGGTGGAGATGGGTGGGTGGATGGGTGAATGGACGGACGGGTGGGTGGATGAATGAGTGGATGAATGGGAGGGTGGGAGGGTTGATAGGTGGGTGGATGGATGGATGGGGGATGTGTGGGCGGATGGGTAGATACATGGATGGATGGGTGGGTGCATGGATGGATGGATGAATGGATTGGTGGGTAGATGGATGGGTGGATGGATGGGTGAATGGATGGATGGGTGTGTGGATGGATGAGTAGATGGATTGCACAAGATTGCATAGAGTTAATATTTTACAAAAAAGAGCTGTTCGTCTTATTGTGGGAGCTCCATATGGCTCTCACACTGCCCGCATATTCTTCAATCTTAAAATTTTAAAACTCGACCAGATAGGAACTTTCCAAATAGGAGAATTTATGTACCGGTTTGACCGAAGCCTCCTGCCATCCTTATACAAAAATTATTTTCAGCTCTCATCCCAGGTTCATTCTCATTTTACAAGATACTCTTTCTCGTATCGCCGTACTTATGCTCGCACTAACACTCGCCTTTTTTCCATTAAATCTACTGGTATCACCACTTGGGAAAAAATTCCAAAAGAAATACGATTGTGCCCTAGTGTTTGGGTTTTTAAGAAGAAATTTAGCGCCTTTTTAATAGAAGGTACCTAATAAAGGTAGAGCGCTGTTCGCTCATTCTTTGCATTGCAGTATAGGTCTCTGTTCTGTAGTTAAGCTTTTGTTCTTTTTTCTTTTTCATAAGTGTTTATATCTCAACAGCGTTGAGTTTTTCAGTTTACATTTTTGTGTGTGTTTTTGTGTGTGTTTGCTTCTTTCTCCGTCTCTTAGCATAAGTTGCCTGATTCTGTTTTGTCAGTTTTTGTTAATCACAGTGTTGATTTTTTTGCACGATTTTGTCATGGCCACCTCACATCGTCAATTCATTATATTAGTTGGTGTCCCTAGACAGCGGGATTATTTTATCCCTTTAGGGCCCCTTTTTTGTAACCATTGTTCAAGATGTGTAAACCTGTTATACTTCGGTTGCAAATAAAACATTTGATTGATTGATTGATTGATTGATGGATGGGCGGATGGACGGGTGGGTGGATCAATGTGTGAATGGATGGATGGGTGGATGGATGGATGAGTGGATGGATGGGTCGGTGAGTGGATGGGAGGATGAATGGATTTAAGAAATTAATTCTATCTTCATCAGGATCTTCAGCTTGCTGACTGATCTCTTTGCAGAGGCTACTGTTGATTGAATTGTCTACAGCAGGCCTATCGTAAGCTGACAAACATTTGGAATGATTAATTTTTACTATGTTAAAAGTTATGCGGGTTCAACGGGCCCATCCATTATTTGCCTTATGCACAGAGGGTAAAGTTTCCATTTCTGTTATGAAACCATGACCATTGACCATCAACTTCTGCAGAATATTGCTTTGAATCAGTAAAGCTTTTCCTGCCAAATCACCTGCAGCGTTAGCCGAATCACTAATTCAAAGAAGCTGGACTGCCTTGTATACAGGAACATACAAGAGGTCCAGAGCAGAAATCATAGAAATATTTGATATAATATTTTTATACTGTAAACTCTCGTGTCGCACGAGAATGCGTGCGGGAGGGTAGTTTCATGAGAAATATAATTTGGAGCTGGCAATCTTGGAAAGGGATCACATGGGTACAAGGGCGGATACAGGAATTTTCGAGGGGGGGCCAAAATTTTTGGTCTTGTGAGGCAGGAGAAAATTTTTTGGTCAATCGACCAATTTTCAAGGAAAAAATACCATTTCATCCGCCGAAAAAATTGATGACTTTTTTTTTTTTTTTTTTTTTTTTTTAGTCATCGACCAATTTTCAGGGAAAAAATACCATTTCATCCGCCGATAAAAATGATGACCTTTTTTTTTTAGTCATAGACCAATTTTTAGGGAAAAAAATACCATTTCATCCGCCGAAAAAACTGATGACCTTTTTTTTTTTTAGTCATCCATTAATTTTTTCAGGAAAAGAAGATGCCATTTCCGAACGGGGGGTCACGTCCCGTACGATTTTCTAATAGGGGGGCCAGATGTCCTGTTTTTCTCTCCCACTACATGTGTTTAAAACCAAATGGGGGGGCCACGTTCCATGCAATTTTTAAATGGGGGGGCCATGGCCGGATTGGCCCCCCTGGATCCGCCTCTGCATGGGTACAGGATGCGTATTTCACATGTCTACGCAAGAAGTCACTGGTATGGTCAGTGGCCATATACGGCTGTGAGAGTTGGACACTGAGGAAGGAGGAAGAGAGAAGAATAGAAGCGTTTGAGGTGAAGTGTCTGAGATTGATAATGAAAATATCATGGACGGAAAAACGGACAAATGAATGGGTGCTGGAGACGGCAGGAGTAGAGAGAAATCTGCTGAAGACAGTCAAAGAAAGAAAAATGATTTATTTTGGACACATTATGAGAAGAGAGGGAACATGCATTGAGAAAGACATCATGCAGGGCACAATGCCAGGAGACCGGAAAAGAGGAAGACCAAGAACAAACTGGCTGGGTAACATAAAGGAATGGACTGGATTGACATTGGGAGAAATGATAAGACTAACGGAGGACAGGAAACGTTGGAGGAACATTGTACATGATGCGGCCGACCCTCGGATCGAGGATGGCTGAGAACAGAACAGAACTACGCAGGACTTTTAGACATCGAGCGATTGACCATTGACCTGTAGATTATATATCACAGGAAGACAATAATTAGGGTGCTATCAATCTTACAAACGAACCTTGACGGGTACATCTACGAGCCAGCCAGTCGGTATATCCGATTACCGTACCCCGATAACCTGTCTGATTGAAAGACTCGCAACGACCCCTGTTGTCATAAGCCCTCGTCAAATCTTGATCCATCCCACATAGGCCTACAGCAAAAATTGGTGAAGTGAAAGAACGCAATGACTGCCTGGCATCTTAATGTCCCGTTTAACCACTAACTTTTCACAGAAAGTGCTATTATTAATATTTTGTCGTGATTTCCAGGGGGTCACGAGACCCCCTTGACCTATGCGATTTTTTACGTCTTCTGTGCATTTTCACTTTAGAAAATTAAAAAAATTATATAAAAAATCGGGAAAACCGCCGTGAGAAAAAAATAGATCCTGACCCAAAAAACCCCTAGATAGAAACCTAGACAAGACCGAAAATACCTAGATCTAGATGGGCAAAGCTATGAGTGGCATCTCTGCTCGTGAATAGTCTGTTTCCCCCCCAACTCTCGCGAATAGCATGAATCCCCCTGCTCTTAATTTCGGGATTACGACGACGGTTTTTCCCCATTCACGTTATAAGTAACGCGTAGGCGCTCTACTCTAGCGCTACATATTTAATCACCTGTGTACAGACGATTGTACGCTGCAGTAGTATGTCGCTGGCGTACACGCCACGTGCACACCTTGCAGCAGCGTTTGGCCACCAGCGGGTTTTGCGATGCTCTTAGGGTAATATTCTCCGCGTGTGTGTGTTGCAGGAAATATTATTGCCAGCCCACTGAAGCAGCGGCAGCAGCAGCTGTTAATGGAAATGCTGAAGCAGCTGGCGTTGCTTACAACAGCTGCGGCCAGCTGTTGCTCTTGGTCGGTGCCATAGCTGCAGAGGGGAGTCCGTGTCTGGTCTGCAGCAGCTGGGGCCGATGTACAGCGACTGATGGAGAGTAGAACTGCTTGGCATCAAGGTAGACGCTCCTCGACTATAGAATGCGATCGAGTGGAGAGGAAATGGCAGAGGGACAGGTAGATGGGGGGAGAGAGAAAAGAACGGACAGAGACAGAGAGAGGCAGATAGAGAGGTAGAGAGAGAGAGAGAGAGAGAGAGAGAGAGAGAGAGATGGAGAGAGAGAGAGAGAGAGAGAGAGAGGGGCAGAGAGGCAGAGAGCCAGAAAGGCAGACAAAGAGACAAACACACAGAGAGACAGAGAGTGACACAGAGAGTGACACAGAGAGTGACACAGAGAGACGGAAAGAGAGAGGGAAGAGGCAGATGCACATAAAGAAGAAGGAAGACATAGATACGCAGAGACATAGATATAACGAGAGAGAGAGAGAGAGAGGGAGGGAGGGAGGGAGGTAGGGTGGGAGGGAGGGACGGAGGGACGGAGGGAGGGAGGGAGGGAGGGAGAGAGAGAGAAAAAGAGAGAGAGAGAGGCAGAGGGAGAGAAACGGAATTAAACGCTGAGAGAGGGTGAGATAGAAAAAAAGGAAATCAAGACATTCAGAATGTGTGAGGGTCATATACGTATGAATGGAGGTAGAGAAGGAGATATAGAGAGACAGAGAGACAGGGACACAGACAGAGAGCAGAAACGCATGTTTTTGTTATGGTACGCTGGGCTACAGAGACGAGAACCATTGCTTCCAGGCTATGGAACGCCGAAAGCACCAACTAAAGTCTAATCACAGATTTATTGTAATTCGTACCAACGTGTACTCGTGCAGTCATGCAAACAAAGGCTGTAGTTCCACGCAGACATGTATATCGTGGAGGACGCAAAACAGCCGATTGGCTGGGGCCTACCCATACATTACGTACGGTACGTGAAAATCGTATTTTCGACTCCCTCGCTCCCCCCTGTTGCAACTCGCACATTTTTCTGGAACCCTCTATAGATGCGTAAGTACTAACAGGCCCGGCCCTAGGGTTTGCGGGGCCCAAGGCAGCAGCGATCGAGTCTCCAGACAAAAATTTACTAAGTTCATTACCAGCCCTGTCAATACGCATTGACACTATATATAATTATGTATACCAATTTAAGTAATGCAAAATCACATGGGCGCCCTCTGGAAAATTAACACCGACTTTTTACAACAAAGTTTTACTTTTGACAAATTTCTTTGCGCCAAAGCACTAATGAGGCTAATGATTCTCACGGTGAAACGGAGAAATTTACATTTAGAACCTACATGTATGTGAACAATCCATGTTCTTAATTTCCTGCTTTGTATTTTTCAAACACGTGCTAAAATTTACCATTGTGCTATGCTCCCTCCAACTAAAATGTCTGCAGGCGCCCATGTTGAAAATTGAAGTTAATGGACATTCACATGCAAATCTGGCTATTAGCCTACCCTAGCATTTCACTATGAAAACAATAATTAGGACTATTTTCAATTTAACTAGTATAATATTATCTAGCATCTAAAATAAGATGCCAGTAATTGACATATTTCCGATTCCTTCTAATTGAAGCGTTGAAATGTCAGTCTCTATCGAGTAGGCTATGATATATAGACAAAGATGTGAGACTTGTGAGTGCTATCTTACAAAAGTTTTCTCAAAACTTCCCTAATTTGATGTAGGCCTATGCGAAATCTGAAATGATTTCACAATGGAACATCTGTTTCAATTGTCAAAAAGGCTAATTTAGTGAGCCATTCTCAAAGTAGGCCTAGGTCTATTGTTGATCGCATGGAAGTTTTGATGAGTTCTTAGCCAATTGTTCATATTTTGAAAATTAATCCAAGGTGTATGCCTATACAACAATAGGTCTAACTGTGACTCGTTTTAGCATTAAATTTATAGACCGCTGTTTCCAAAATCATCTTTCACATTCACGCGGCACACTGACTGCAATTGAGCATAGTTGATATGCGACGTAACCATTAATTATCAATCTCAACAAAGTAAAAACAAATATAGCCAGCTGCGCGGGGCCCTGGAAGCGCGGGGCCCAAGGCGGTCGCCTCGCTCGCCTTGCCCTAAGGCCGGGCCTGAGTACTAAGCAGGCTGCAAATAAACAAACAAGCTTTTGCACCCTGTAAATAAAAAAAACCGTGGACGGTAAATAAAGAAATTAGGTTAAACAATTAGAAAAGTGAAAAACAAGGAGAGGAAAAAAATCAAGAAGCAAAAAATCCAGAATTTTCTGAGAAAGACAAAAAACGGAAAACATTTTTACAAATACATGTAGGCCTATAATTATATGTATGGTGGTTGGTCGTTTACGAATCTGAGATGCATCAAACGTTGCTACTTTCATGGCTACGCCATTTATGCAGGTCAATATACTAGATATAGTCAGCTCGAGTTGGCACTATATTAAAATGTGCGATATATCATTCACAAGATGCCAATGATAATGGTTATGATGCTGATGATGATGGTGACAATGATAGTAATAAATTAATAATAGTAATAATAAGAAAAGCAGTAACAATATATAGTAGGCTTAATAGTAATAGTAGTAGTAATAATTATAGTAGTTATAATAGGAGCGATAGTTATATTAATATAGGTATCCTCGCCCTCCTCATCATCATCCGAATCATTACCATCACCACCACCATCATCATCGTCGTCGTCGTCGTCATCATCATCATCATCATCATCATCATCATCGTCATCGTCATCGTCATCATCACCACCACCAACATTGACAAGGCGACAAGTGCCAATAAACAAGACGGTTGAAGACACCATGCTCCAGCTACAGAATCACGTAGCCTATTGTCTGAATAACGATCCATTGATATTTAGCGTCAGGTCACCTCTAATTATTAGACAACGGGGCAATTAACGCACCGCTCGGCGCTCCATAGAACGCGTACAAGGCAGAGCACGTACAGTCGTTAACGCTGCTATAGACCGAACTGTGATTTAAACACACCGTTCATTATGCGCATAATATAGGTGTGCACATATATTTATATGCATATGTATATATATGTGCATGTATAGTCATGTACATATATTTATATATTTATATTATAGTATACATATTTGTGCATATAATTTTAATTATGTGTTCATGCATTTAATACATGTATATGTATTTGGAACATTTACGGATATATATATATATACATATACACATATATAATACATAAGTATATATATTATACATGTACATACAGTAAATGCACAAACACGATTACATGAACGTATACGATCTGCGTATACATACGAAGTACATTTACGTATAGCCCTATACGCCATAAACGAATTTTATCAAAAACAGATTCCACACACCAAATACATATCAACATACAAGCGCACAGACACTCACAGCAACAGATACGCGCGCGTATAGACGCTTGCAGACACACACCACCACAAACAGACCCGCGCCCACACACACTTACACACACACACACACGAAGGCACACACATACAAACACACACAGACACACACACACACACACACACATATACACATGCATGCAAGCACAGGCAAGCATCCGTATACAGGAGCTCGCTGTCTATCTGCGCGTGTTTCTTTCTGTAATGGAGATCCTGGCGCCTCCTGGCCCCTCAGTCTTGGCTCCTGCGTTCTCTCGCGGCGTCGGCGGCGCAAGAACAGCAGGACGAAGAGGAGGAACCGGCTGTTAGCATCTCCGGCTCTTGCTAGAACAACTGCTGCTGCTGCTGCTGCTGCTGATGCTCCTGCTGCTGCTTCTGCTGCTGCTGCCGGCCTCCGATTAACGCAGAGATAAATCCTCGAAGACGCTGAAACTATTTCGGAAATGCTTCTTCTTCCTCCGCTGCAGCTGGACTTCGCTGCTATCTCCATGATACTACCGGCGTCGAATCGCCGGCTTTCGACCGGCCACTCCGACCGTAACCCACTCAGCAGTTGGACCGCACCAGCCGCAGCAACTGGCCCCAACACCATCCCGCTGCCAGCGCGCCCTCTTCCGCAAGACAATGGATCAGTAGGAGCGCAGGCGGAGCAGGAAGAGGAATAGGAGGAGGTGGAGTGCAGGAGGAAGATTTTCATTCGTCAAGCTGTATACCTGCAAAGTGGAAATTACCATTTTGGTCTGTTGTTGTGATGGCCGTGTTCGGCTCCTTAGCCAGACGGGTGCTAATAGTAATCTCGAGTTTTTATTGAGTGTCCGGCAACGGTTTCAAAAAGTTGATTAGTAGGCCTAATTAGTAACTAGTAATTAGTAACTAGTAATTAGTAACTAGTGCTTAGTAATTGGTAATTAGTCGACGTCTCAAACGACTATCGAGTCGCTCGCTAATGATTTTCGAGGGAGACAATAACGACGATTTGATTAGCAAGGATTGGATTAACAAAGAATTGGATTAACAAAGAATTGGATTAACAATGGATTGTATGAACAAAGGATTGGATTAGCAAAAGATTGGATTAACAAAGGATTCGCTAATCAAAGGGTTGCAAGGGATTACAATAACAGCCGACGAGATCAACAAGGTTTGGGTTTAGATGGTTAGATTAACTAGAGCAAGGATTTGATAGCAAAGTTTGAATGAACATTAGAATGATAACGCCCTCGAAACAAAGCAGGAAACAGAGGAAGATTTATGCTCCAAGGTACTCGAGTAGAAGGTAAGATGGATGCCTATGCCAGGAATGGATGGATGGATGAAGCGAAGTTTTTCTCATCTGCTCAGTAAATTCACCGTTCCAAGACCTGCAACTTACGCCAGGTGACGAAATCAACAAGAAGAGAGACGGACAAACAGACATACAGACAGGGAGACAGACAGAGAGAGAGACGGAGATAAATAGGTCGACTTATTAGACACATTAGCAGCTAGACAAAAAGCGGACACGCAAGCGGAGAAATTACAGGTAGACAGTCAGGCAAACAGGCAGACAACTAGACAGACAAATAGACAGACGGATAGACAAGCGATAAAGACAGACAGACAGACAGACAGACAAGCTGACGGACTGATGGACGGACTGACAGATAGGCGGAAAGACAAACAGACGGCCAGAGACAGACAGACAAACAGCGTGCTAGCTAGAGAGGTATAAAGACAAACAAGACATCGTTTCCTGCTCTACGACTAACGCCTAGAAATGTTTCTGCCGTCATCCGTTTAAGTGAAAACATCGTTGCATCGACAACAGACCGAGTATACATTCACTTTGGTCCGCGACTATACTACATCTCTTCTACACTCCGTCTCCGCCTCTTCGTTTCCCCCCTCTTCGATTCCTCCAGAACATCATCTGCAAGTGGAGTGTGTCCTCCGAGGCAGCAGAAGCACTTAAGACTGCCTCTGCCTACGCAATTCAGAGCACCTCCTGAACTTTTACTTCCGTCGAAAACACTCGCAATCTATGCAGTCGCGTTATCGATCTCGTATCGATCAGAGAAAGTCAATAACAAGTCATCGATCGGTGAAAGCGATTATGGACGACACGAGGATGATTGTTGTTTACGTTTCTTCGTAGTGATCTGAGAAGCGCTTAGGATATGTGTTTGTGCTTTTTAAGTACATGTATATTCTGGTTTGCAAATGCAAGGAGTTTGGGTTTCTGAAGATCTGTCCAGATGCAAACGAGTTTGAGTTTATGAAAATTCAAAGAAGTTTGAGTTTCTGAAAAGTCAAAGAAGTTTGAGTTTCTGAAAAGCGAACATAGTTTGAGTTTCTGAAGATTCAAAGGAGTTTGAGTTTCTGAAGATTCAAAGGAGTTTGAGTTTCTGAAGATTCAAAGGAGTTTGAGCTTCTGAAAAGTCAACGAAGTTTGAGTTTTTGAAGATTGAAAAGAGTTTGAGTTTCTGAAGATTCAAAGGAGTCTGAGTTTCTGAAGATTCAAAGGAGTTTGAGTTTCTGAAGATTCAAAGGAGTTTGAGTTTCTGAAGAATCAAAGGAGTTCGAGTTTCTGAAGATTCAAAGGAGTTTGAGTTTCTAGATCGCTCGAGAACCGATCCAGCTGCTGTCTACTGTACCTGAGCCATCCGCCTCCTCTTCCACTGTCCTCCGTATGAGCTTCTTCAGGAATCGTCTTGGCAGAAGCCTGTCGTCAGATGAGGAGCTGCTCACGTCCTTTCGTTTCACACGTCCTCTGAGAAGTTCAAGAGAAGCACGAAGTCGAAGACAGCGTCGTCAGGGTCGAGGTCTGTCTAAACTAAGACACGAGGTCCAGCGTTCAGGAAGAGGTCAACGGATCAAAGGTCAGAGATCAAGTACTCAAGGGACAACACTTTCGAGCTGAAGAAGTGTGAAGCAGGAGGTGGATCAGAGGTGGAAACCAGAGACCGTCAACTTGGTCAGGGTCAGATCTCGAAGTGCAAGATTCAAGAACAACATTGAGTACAAGGTCAGAGAAATGTCAAGAGGACAAATACGACGACAACTTTGAGGTTACGCTGAATGACAGATTCGAAGTTTCGGAGGTCGATGACGAGGTCTCTCAGAGACCGGAGGTAGCAGCAAACAGGAGGTGCAATGACGAGCGGAGGTCGTTTCGACTTCGACGACGGGGGCAGCTACTGCGGGGGCTGGGCCGAGGGCAAGGCTCACGGGTACGGCGTCTGCACGGGACCGAAAGGTCAAGGTCACTACGACGGTGCATGGCACTACGGGTTCGAGGTCAGTGGAACGTACACGTGGCCCAGTGGCAATGACTTCGAGGGTCAGTGGAACCTCGGGAAGAGGCATGGTCTGGGCATCGAGAACAAGGGACGGTGGGTGTACAAGGGGGATTGGACGCACGGGTTCAAGGGTCGCTACGGGGTGAGGTACAGCACGACGTCGGGGGCGAAGTACGAGGGAACGTGGTCGACTGGATTACAGGATGGATATGGGGTGGAAACTTATGCGGACGGAGGTGAGGAGAAATTATTGAATCTTTACTTTAATCTTGATCTAATCAAATTTGATCTAATCTATGCTGTAATCTAATCATTATAAGCAGTGGCACACGAGCTAAGGAGTTTTGGATGCTTTGCAGCCTGTTGAGTTCATTGTGCGAGAAACCCACAAAAGCCGAATCAGCGTAATCAAGGCGAGAGGAGACAAGAGCAGGCAATATTTTTAGCTATAAATTGATGTTCAGTCCTACGTAGGTCTACACTTTAGGTCTAGCTGTACATGTAGCAAGAGTTACTGTATAGTAAAAATTGATATTTAAATGCTAAAATGAACTCTGTAAACATAATGAAACAGAAACATAGCTATATGCATCTGTACATTCCATATTACACGACTCAATTTATGTAGATCTATACCCTTGGAAATTTTATCCATGTCTATATTAATTATTACTGGCAAGAGAGACATGTACACTGTACAGTGCCAGTTAAGGGTAAAAACAGAAAAAAGACACGGGGACATTTACACGCTGTTTAGGCTACTATGTTTATATTTTATAAACAACTAAATTGCATGCTTAAAGATTTAGACTTCTGTACATTCTACAGGGTGGGCCATAGAAAAGTAAACCCCTAACGTTTTTGCCAATATCTTGCCAAAAATAAGAATTTTCATATCAATTTTTGCGGGCTTAAAGGTAATTGAAACAGAACAAAAGTTATATCAGTTTTAGTGAGTCCACCCTCGGTTTTTGACAATCAAAAACATAACTCAACAAAATGTAGCAAAAACAATTCTTTTAATGAAGTCACATCTCAAGTAATTGCTATCAAATGAACTTGATAATGCTTCACTACTCGTATTCAATTGTGTCCACCACCAGTGCTCATATTTGTTCTCAGTCCCTTTGTAAAATTCTTGATGACCTTGTTGGTGTACTCCGGAAGAAAATCTTCCCATATCAACTCCAATGCGACCATCGGTTCTCTTTTCACTCTTGGTTTTGGCCGCAGATTGTGGTATTTCTACGGCATAGCTCTCCACTCATGATAATCTATCGGATAAGAATCCGGAGATTAGGGGTCTATTGATTCTTCTAGATGAAACCAGTACGATAGGCTAATATTGAAGTTGAGTCGATCTCCTATCATCAACTGAATATTTCGTAACTCTCAATTTAACTGTCAATTTCTCCGATATCACTGTTCACCAGAGTAAGTGGTGATTATAATTACTTAAGCTCCGAAACCCTGCTCATGAAGAATCTAAATACCATACATATTTTGTCTATCATTGTAGTCATGACCATTTTAATGTCTCATAAATTTCGATTTTACTGTTTTAATAAAAAAAATTGAATATGAAAAATTCTTTATTTGCAGCTTCATAGCCATCTTGCTAAATGATGTCACAATCCGTCCGTTAATTCGCAACGCATACTCTATTATAATGGTCGTCAAAAGAACAACATCAACTACAGGCATAATGACCATGCATTGTATAGCCCTAAGCTACATGTTCAAGCAATTGTTTATGCTCAATATAATATTATTGTTATTCGACGTCAACAACCTGGCCGCCTCCCATGCTCCAGTAATGCCGGACCAAATGATGGATAGAAGAGGAGGGCGACAATTTTAATCAGCTGCTGCAATAATAGCGTCGGTTTAAATCGTTAAACGGTATTATAGCTTGTAAATATATTATAACAGTTTAAGTTGAACGACACGGAGTGATATTAGCGTCGCCCTCCTCCGTTACCCAAGCTTTGGACTGGCACAGGTCTGGAGAAAAGAGGGGGGCGACGCGCATGATCTATGTGAAGACAATGGCATCTTTAATAATAACAACAAGACAATGCCTCTCAAAGCATGAAAGCACGTGCCTGCATGCATGCATACATATACATGCATGTCGACCTATTATGTATTCCGATATATTATTCTATGCCTGCCAACCAAATATCCAAAATACCTCATACATGGGATCTGAGAACGATGGGCGTAGCCGACCTTCAATATACATAATGAACATTAGCAAAATATTGCTTATTATTATTATTATTATTGTGTGTGGGTGAGCGAAGCATAGGCTATGGCACATAGGCTACATAGGCTATGTATATACATAGTATAGTAGTATACTATGAAGGAATGTGCGTATACGTATGCATGTATGATTGCACGCATACAATCATGTATGATTGCATTTATGCATATATGTGCACGTGTATACGTACATGTGGCTGTGTATTATATCTGTCACATGATTTTCACGCCGTTCACCATCATTGATAATTATTGATTTTTTCACTGATGACGTTGATCCACGTTGTCCCATGTTGTCTTATGCTGTCCCACGTTGTCCAATGTTGCCTTATGTTGTCCCATGTTGTCTTATGCTGTCCCACGTTGTCCAATGTTGCCTGATGTTGTCCCATGTTGTCTTATGTTATCCCATATTGTCTTATGTTGTCCCATGTTGTCTTATGTTGTCCCATGTTGTCTTATGTTATCCCATGCTGTCTTATGCTGTCCCATGTTGTCTCATGTTGTCCCGTGTTGCCTTATGTTGTCCCATGTTGTCTTATGTTGTCCCATTTTGTCTTACAGGGCCTTTTTTAACGTGCAGTTGTACACAAAATATGCAGTTCTAAATGGATTTGTGCAGTTGTAGAAGCACTTCTTTCTGTACAGTTAAAACTAGCAAAAACGGCAATTGTCCTCCAATTGGAAGTAATTTATCATGGAGGATGGGAAAGGAAAGAAGGGGTTGTGCAGTTCTAAAAATTCCTTAAAAACAGCCCTGTTGTCTTATGTTGTCCCATGTTGTCTTAGGTTGTCCCATGTTGTCTTATGTTGTCCCACGTTGTTTTATGTTGTCTTACGTTGTCCCACGTGGTCTTACGTTGTCCCATGTTGTCTTATGTTGTCCCATGTTGTCTTATCTTGTCCCATGTTGTCTCATGATGCGTTGGTTGCTCACTTGCTGCCTGTCGTTTGTCACTGAAGGTACCTACCGTGGTCAATGGCTGCACGGCATGCGCCACGGCTACGGCGTCCGTCAGAGCGTTCCATACAGCCTCGCCGTCCACTACCGCCCGAAAGGCCTCGACTCGTCCAAGTCGTCCATCCACACCGACCACGAGGAGGACCCGCAGATCCGCACCCGCGACCGCAAAGTCGACCAGGGCCGCGGGGGCTTCGTCCTGAAGGCCAAGTCCGACCAGGAGGGGACCGGGCAGCGCCGCAAGTCGCTCTTCGAACGGCAGGGAGGAGCGAGCCTCCGTCGGGCCATCGCGAAGACGCTCAAGCGCGACCGGTCAGGGCAGCGCAGCGGGAGCGTTGAGTCCCCGATCGGAGGCCGGCGGAGGACGTCTGCTGGCCGGGAGGCGTCGGGGTCTGTGAGGAGCACGGACAGCGAGGAGTCGGTGAGGTCAGGGACGACGGATAGCAACGCGAGTTTCGTGAGTCAGGATGAGACGGCGGATGCGACGGTCGTGGAGACGTACGCTGGAGAGTGGAAGAACGACAAGCGGTGTGGATACGGCGTGAGCGAGAGGTCGGATGGATTGAAGTACGAAGGGGAATGGTTCAATAATAAGAAGAATGGATATGGAGTGACGACGCTGCAGGACGGAAAGAAGGAAGAAGGTAATACTGACTGTCTGCCAGAAAACGTCTGTTTTCATCCATCACTAATCAATAATAATATTATTATTGTCTTTTAATTATGTCTCTTGATTATGACTTTTTCTACCACTGTGCGTGATTTGGGTGTGACCTTGGACCAGTAATTGACCATTGCTGATCACGTGATGAATGTATGTCGCACCTGATTCTACCATCTTCGTCAGATTCGCTCGGTACGTCGCTTGCTTACAACCAAAGCCGCCACTACTCTGATGCATGCTTTTATTTGCACGAGAGTTGACTATGGTAGTGCCATCTATGCGGTATAACCCTTTCACGCATTAATAAGTTGCAATCGGTCCTTAATGCTGCGGCCCGCCTGATAGGCGGCATACCAAAGTTTGGGCATACCGGTATATCAAGTTTTATACGGGACGAACTGCACTGGTTGCCAATGCAAAAACGTATTGAGTTTAAGATTCTAATGTTCATGCGTAATTGCCTAGCAGGCCAAGCTCCGATCTATCTTATGGAACTCTGTGTACCTGTGCTGTCCATCCCAGGCCGCAGATTCCTTCGCTCTGCAACGCATGGTGACCTGGTTGTCCTTATGCATGGCTTGATTTTCTGTGCTGCACAGAAGCTTGGCTATGGTCGGAATAAGTTACCTATATTAGTCTCCGTAATGAACTTCCTTGTCTTTCTTTGCCCTTTTCCCCCAAGCGTTTGAAAACCAATCTCTTTGATTGTGGTTTGGTGTCAGGTCGGAAGCGCCTCTGAGGAGTTCTTTTGAAGTGGCGCTATATAAATGTACGATTGCAATTACAATTTCAATCACAATTACAATTGTCGGTTGATTGTTTCTCGCTAAGGCAAATACAAAGACAACGAGTTGACTTCGACTGGAAAGAAGTCGAAACTTTTTCTCGTCCGATCGAACAAGATCCGAGTCAGACTCGACCTGGCTGTCACGGAGTCCGTCAAGGCGTCGGAGATTGCCTTTCAGAAGACAGGAATCGCAATCAGTCGGTAGGTGGCAACAGAGTCGTCTAACGGTCTAACCCCCATGGCAATTTAATTAAGGAATATCCGTTAGGGGTTAGGTCTACTAAACTCCACCACTGGTTGCACTCTGCTAATCATGGGCGGAGTTTATCAGAGATTAGGGGGGGCTAAGCCCCCCAAGAAGACCCAGATTCAGTTTTTTTACCGTGTAAACGGTATCTTTTCCCGGGCTTAGCCATGGGCGGAGTTTGGTTTCGTTCTTGGAGGGGCTAAAGCCTTCGGGGGTGGGCTAAGCCCGTGAAAACAAACCATTTACACTGTTAGAAAAATTAATCTGGGTCTTCTTGGGGGGCTTAGCCCCCCTAACCCCTGATAAACGCCGCCCATGGGCTTAGCCCCCCTAAGAAGGCGCAGACTCACAAGTTAGCCCCTCCAAGAACGGGAACCAAACTTCGCCCATGCTGCTAGTGCCAGTCCCAGGCCTGGATAAAGGAAGAGGGCGTCGCTGATGGTCTTTGTTACCACACAGTGACGTTAAACTGCAACTACTACTACTACTGCTGCTGCTGCTGCTGCTGCTGCTGCTGCTGCTGCTGCTGCTGCTGCTACTACTACTACTACTACTACTACTACTACTACTACTACTACTACTAGTTGACATTACCGGTATGATTATGATTGACGGTAAGAGACCTTCTTTGAGATGAAATACAATACAATGCAATACAATACAATAATAATAATTTCGTTTATTCAATAATCCGGTTGACTGACCGCAACCGATCAGAGTTTCATAGTCATGCAGTTGAAACAATTCATAAGAATGCAAATCACTGAGGACATAAATCACAAATCTGCAGCCTGCCAGGCGTATGCTCTGTGTAAAATTAAGCTGCTACCAAAGGAAATGAAGGAAGAGCTAAACCCGATCGAACCGCGTCACGTAAGCTCTTCAAGCCTGCAGAGTGTTAATAATTATTCAATACCGGTATACTGGCCAATTCCCGATATGCCCTATCATTTAGTTTACATCAATATAGTGAAACACTGAAACTTACGAGAAACCTATAGCCTACAGAAACTTGCGAAACCGATCAAAGTATGTAAAATTCAAGTTGCGATACTTTAAAAAAGTAGGCCACTATATAGGATCTATCCATTAGGCATATACTGGCCGTTGGATATTGTTAAGCATTTAAGTATAGGCATATGCGCTAAATACGGCGCCACATTTGGACACCTTTAATACGAGTCTCCAATAATTATATCATTAGTCATCAACGAGAACTTACTTACTATTGACATTGGAACGTTGCGGTATGTTAAGAGTTAAGACAACATTGAATTATGTATATTGGACACGATTATTTCAGTTTTACTCCACTGTATAGGCCTATGCTGTAAATTGTCGTCAACGGCCTTTGATGTCATACGACGACGTTAAACCTTGGAGAAATGAAAAACTTACTTACTGACGTATTTTTGCTATTAAATTTTATTAACTAACTACGCCACTGCATGGTTGCATTCTGCCAGTGCCAGTCCCAAGCCTGGATAATGGAGGAGGGCGTCGCTAATGGCCTTTGTTACCACACAGTGACGTTTAACGTTTAAACTGTAGCTATAATAGTATATTTACTAAGACAGCGCTTATCGTTGCCTGATCCAAGCCAATTCAATACGTTTAATGTGAGAAGTCTCCAGAATTAAACACCTCTTATAAGTTTCATAATTGCCTTATAACATAAGCTCAAGCGCTTAATCTGCAGTGTGTCTAACATTAAAGGTGTAGCGTTCAATCTAGTCCAGTGTTATCCAACCTTTTTGACACCATGGGCAGGGATGCCACTCATAGCTTTCTCCACCTAGATCTAGGTGTTTTCGGTCTTGTCTAGGTTTCTAGGTTTTTCAAAATTCAGAGTGGCATCCCTGACCGCGGGCCATCGAAGAACCGTTTCTTGAAGCCGAGGGCAAAAGCAAAACAACCATTATAATATAATGTAATTATTGTGTAAGCTGTATTAAAATTTTCAAGGCAATAACCTAGTCAGAATGAATGCGTAGTCGGAACTGGGTTTTGTGTTCACGTTGTCAAATAATAATTAAGTCAACCAAACGAATTTAGGACTATGCAAGCAGACTTGCGACATGTTTTTCATAATTTTCCCCAAGACTGAAAAAAAATCACTATAGCGTAGGCGGGCCATTTAAAATGATCTCCCGGAGCGCATGTGGCCCTCGGGCCGCGTGTTGGACATCACTGATCTTGTACATTCTGGGAACGAACGATCGCCAGGAAGACGATACCACGGCGGCAAAAGGTTTTGGGAGGGGCTGTCCCATGCATCCACATTTCATTAACAGAATTTAAATTCCATATTGTAATGGTAACGTTTTAAATGCCGTCGTCTTCTTAACAAAATTGCTCTATTAGTTCAGTGCTGATTGGAGTGGCTGAAGACTTCGATATATAGGCTATATATATATATATATATATATATATATAATATATATTTATATGCCCAATAACAGCAGCAGCAGCAGCAGCAGCAGCAACAACAACCAACAACAGCAGCAGCAGCAACAGCAACAATGAGACGTCTAAGATATCAATAGACAGCAATAGAGAATAAACAATAGTCAATAGACATCGAACTGTGTACGACGTACATGTATACGACAATATTTTATATCTGACATAATTATAATCTTATCACAATCCATGCTGGACACCACAATTAGCCGTATTATTTTGTTTCTTACTTGGCCAGTCGCTATTTGACGATACTATAGGTCACATCAAACATGAACAGCATCTCCCTCCTCCTTTCACCAACCTTGGGACTGGCTCCACCAGAGCACGGTTTGCAGCGGTAGAGTTCATTAGTCGATGTCTATTGACTATTGACTATTGTCTATTGCTGTCGTTATGCTGTATGTAGGATGGCGTCGGCCAAGAGTCGAATGGAGTTGGCAGAGAAGGCGGCAGAGAAGGCGAGAACCGACGCAGGAATCGCTCGACTCAGTGCCAAACAGTTCCACGACATTCCGCTCGTCATAGGTATACCAAGAATTAATTCGATCATTCATTCATTCAATAATTCATTCATTCATTTATTCATTCACTCAAACATTCATTCACTTTTTCATTCATTCCTTCATTTATTCATTCATTCGTTCGTTTATTTATTCATTCATTCATTCATTCATTCATTCATTCATTTGTTAATTCATTCATTCTTTCTTTCTTTCATTCACTCATTCGTGCATTAATTCATTCGTTCATTCAGTCATTCATTCATTCGTTCGTTTATTCATTCTTTCTTTCTGTAACGTTTATCGTTTTAAGCTTATTTTAGCAGGTATTGAAAATGTACTGCATTTAAATGATCTGTTCAAAGAGAAACCAATTCTTTATAAATGTATAATATAATTGAAAACTGTTAAATAAACAATACAATTACGCAATGTTCCTATTTACTTATTTGGCGTATCACTAATTATAATTATCTAAATGCTTATCTGTGCAGACTGTGCTCCACAGTTGAGATATATGATATATCGTTTCTGTAGTGTAAAACGGCCTTGAAATAGTTCTGCAGATCCTCTGTAGATTCACTGTATGAAAATAAGCAACCCGGTGCTATATTTGAAGAAATAGTTCTGCAGATTCCCTGTAGATTCACTGTATGAAGATAAGCAACCCAGTGCTATATTTGAAGAGGATGATGAGATACTGCCAAGCTGTGGAATCCAGATCGAATACCAGACGAGACAATATTCAATACATCCGTAGCATCAAATTATCATACTCCAATCAATGAGAATTTCCTTCCCAATTGAAAATGACCTTGAAATGTCAACCAGAGACAACGAGCCCAAAATCGTTTCTCTCCACACGAAATAACGTTTCACCAACCGTCCCAATCACAATGTAGACTTCACGGACGTTAGAGTTCGCAACTTTGAACTTCTAACTCGCCTCTACTCTCACACGAATGCCTCGTACTGTTTTACAACCAGATACGAGCATAATCCTCATCCTCACCATTGAATAAACTTCAAATGAATTGCCAGCCACAACTGAGCAACCATCTTTCTCAATGTTCATGCAAGGAATCAACCGTTTATGTCGAATTTCAATGACGTGGCTGTTTCCATTCAACTCCGACCGTTAAGCTCATTTCGATGCTTTTTATTGGTTACGCGTCGATGCAAATGTTTTCGCTTACGTAGCGTCCGTAGTAACCGCTTGACGTCACTATGACTGCCTCGCTCATATAGGCAAGATTCGTGGTCTCCTAGTTACTAATCCACTAGACGCCAAATTATTAATCTAGATACGCCGACTAAATTGTCTAGCTTAACTCCTACTTAGAATTAACACTTAATACTAGATAAGTTAGTTTGATAGATAATAGCGATTTAATACGCTACACTTTCTTTCTTTCATTCATTCGTGCATTGATGCATTCGTTCATTTATTTATTCATTCATTCATTCATTCATAGACTAAATTCACCTGTTCATAAGCTGCTCAAATCTAATTTTTTAGCTGTGGCTGGGCTGGGAGCGCCTGTGAGTAGGTTTTTTGAAGAGGCGCTATATAAATTATCGAAATGAGTGAATGAATGAATGGACATAAGCTTTTTTCCATTGCTTGGTTTTGGTTAATCGCAGTTAACGTCTTTTTCTTTGGACACCGGAATAATAGAAATCAATATTTTGAGTGGCTGGGTGCGAACATTAGTAAAGCCACCATATACCTGAATATGTAATGTCGGTTGAAGCGTTATAAAGGTTTCCAATGATATCGCTTATTAGAGACTATTTTTAGCGACATCTTTTGGTGTCCGGGGTCATTAACGCTGACCTTAAGTGACCTCATTTAATGACATGATAATTGACCAATGGTAACTTTCTCGTTTTCCGAACATTGCTTCATTCCTTACGGTGCTGTAACATAATTATTGTTCATTAATTACAATTAACATAACATTATAATACCAAGGGTTTCGCGTGGTTCAGACTTCAGAAGCATTATAATAGTCTATGATAGAACCACTGCAAAAACTTGTTCACAAGTGCAGCTGTAATACGCCGAACAAATTTCTGTCCAGGGTAGTAATGGCCTCTGTTGTCATAGACCCTGGTCAAATCGGATCCATCCACCACTGCAAATACGCCTGGAACCCTTCATTAAATTACTACAACTTGTTAGCCATATTATATTGAATTCCTCTGTTGAATCTCTTCCAGAGGTCGCCTCGAAACTCGACCCTACGTCATCACACGAGACAGGAAGTGACAGACTGAGGACAACAGACCTTCTGGACGGACCAGGAGAGGGCGGTGGCAGGGGAGGTGGGTCTTCGAAGGACAAGCGAGGTTCCAAGTCCCTCCTTCTGAACGCCTTCAGCGCGGCGCTGAAACGTCGCCAGAGCAACGAGATGTCGTCATCGATCGGAAGCAGCCCTCGAAGGTCCCTCGTCAGTTCCTCCCCAGAGGACCTAGAAGATCGAAGGATGTCGGATGAGCTGAACCGGCGCAACCGATCGAGCGTCAGAAGCGACGACGAGAGACTGAACAACAACAGCAGCGCCGACTACAGCAACAGACCGGAAACGGAAGACGATGTCGTTCGAAAAACCCACGTCATCGCTCAGCGGCTGAACCGCGCTTCCGTCGATCTAACCGGAGGGTCCTCCCCGAAGCGCCACCTCAACAGCGTGTCCTGGGTGACCCCGGAGTCCTCAGAATCAAACTCAAGACCACCCACGCTCACGAACGCCCGATCACCCACGGGACCACCACCACCCACGGCGCGCCAGGCCACCAACGAAGCCGTTTCTCCGCAGACCTCACCAGACGCGACCAGCTCCAATTTCGAAAGCGGAAGTACCGGGGATTCCCTAGCGTCATCGTTTAGTGACGTCAGCGCCGGAAGAGGGGCGCGAGAACTGTCGCTGTCGACGATCGACGAAGAGGCAACCGGAAGTCAGTGGCGGATGGGACCCTCGAGGGACCCTCCTCGTAGGGCAGGAGGAGGAGGAGGACCTGGTGTGATGCTGAGGTCGAAGCCAGTAGGACCTCCATCGTCGTCATCGCCGTCGAGAGCGGATGGTGGACCGCAGGAGGTGAAGAAGAGTCGACGACTGACTCTTCCGAGTCTCATCACAGTCACTCAGCCACTCATCACCATCAGCTCACCAGATGCAAGCCCAATGAACGGTCGGGGTTCTGTATAGTCTATCGCACTCTTAGACATCAATCAATCAATCAATCGACCGATCGATCAATTAATTAATTAATCAATCAATCAATTAATCAATCGATCAATCGATTAATCGATCAAACGAACAATCGATCAATCAGTCAGTCAATCATTCAGTCAATCAATCAATCAAGGTGCCTCTTTTCTAGTCAATCATTTAGTCAATCAGTCAGTCGAGCAGTCAGTCAGCGAGCCAGTCAGTAAGTAAGCATGTATGTCAGCCAGCCCGCCAGAAAGTCAGTCAGTCAGTCAGTCAGTCAGTCAGTCAGTCAGTCAGTCAGTCAGTCAGTCAGTCAGTCAGTCAGTGATACATAATCACATAAAATTTACAAGTACTGACATCGCTTTGCAATACGAAAATATCGGACGTCACTGCACTTACCATCCACATGCATGTAAATGTTATTATCGTTGGATGACCGTCTGAATGTAGCCTACGTGTACGCGTATCTGTCTTGCAGCTTCCGAAAGACAGCGCGGCCTATCGCAGTCACCTCTACGCCCGGCTGTTGAATCAAACCCAGGTCGAAGGTCACCAGGGACAAGCGATACCTACGCCATCATCAACGGGGTTCGAACCCTCGTCAGACACGAAGCCCAACCCTCCCCTGCAACGGCGGCAGCAGGGTCTCCCAGCCCCGGCAGGTCTCCACGGGGCGGCCCCGAAAGCGTCGGGGGAGAGGACCCTGACGAGACCCCGTCTTTACCGAGTCGCTACATTCTCGAACCGGTGACGGGGCGAACGGGTGATCTGCTGTCGCAGCGCAACCGGGGCAGCCTGCCGGAGCTTTTCGATTTGCCCGTCTTCGGAAGGGGTCTGTCGAGGGAAGAGGCTCACCTGCTGAGCGAAAGGAGAAGGGGGCAGCTGAGACGAGAGAGGGAAGAGAGGGAGAAACGATACCATCTCGACATCGTTCTCAGTCTCGGCGACATCAAGGTCGGTGGATAGATATCTTTTTGAAATTTTCAATTTTCATTTATTCAAAATTTTAGTCTGGTAGAACAAAATCTCTGACATTTGGATGGGTGGATGATAGATCCAGATTTGACAAGGACTTTTGACAATAGAGGTTGTTGTCCTCGAAAAAAAGTTGGTTGGCAGAATACAGCTCTTTTAGGTGAACTAAATGTTATGAAGGTTTCACATCAATTACATGGATTTTCAGATCATATGCCACACATAACTCTTTTAGCATTATAATCTAGGCCGTTTGTCTTAGATACCTTTTTAAAGGCGTCATTTGATGTCATATAAATCGCCATGGACGCTTCGTTGGCAATTAACATAGCCTAGGCTACAATTAAGGTACTGTAAATAATTCAAAGATTCAAAATCTCGGGCTAAATGGCGTGGCGACACTAATCATCTTTTAAATGGCAGTGTCGTTAAACATGTAACAAGGTCTTCGTTGGCAATTGAAGGGTTTATTTCCAAAACCTGTTAAGTCCACTCAACATGTAACTGAGATAAACAAGTTTTTCTGAAAAGTCAGTACCATTCACTGCAATATGTTTTTTCATTAATTGTGTTTTGCTACCGTTAGGCCTAGGCCTAGGGCCCTAGGCCTGACGTAAAAATATTTTTCGGCCATGACGAAAGTAGCCTAAATATCAAGTGACCTCTAGATGTGGAACCCGGCGTTGCCCGAAATTTTGGGTTTTCAACACTACTCCTCTGGGGTAACCGGCGTTGACCGCTAAATTTCGGTTTTTCGCCAACCCTCCATCCCGCCCCCCCCAAAGCCAAACATGACCCGCCCCTGCGGGGCGGGTGTGTCTGCTGACTATGGGTGGTGGCCCTGGTCGCACTCTATCTCTAGGTGCTAGGTGCAAGGTTTGACGTGTAGCCTAAAGCTGCGAAACTGCGCGAATCAGTGGCGGCGCCAGGATTTCAGTTTTGGGGCAACAGCAACATGCATGGCTGATTAAATCTGTAGACCTATATATTGGCGCTAACTACGCGTCGAATTAAAACGCTCATATTTCGGGTTTTAAAGTGAACTGAGAGCTGAAAATAGTCGAGTTGAACCATAAATGTGCATAAGAATATTAAAAAAATTTCGTCGCTCGAAAGTCGACCGTTTCGTAGCCTTTCTTCAGACACCACACATCCATACAAACAGAAAGGGACAAACTTTCAGCCTTATAACCTAGGTACACCTCAATGTACTGACCTGGTAGTCTGCTTTTGTTAAAACAAACAGGATTGGTGGAGGAAGCGTCAGCTGATGATGGTTGTCATAGCACTCAATCTCAGCTTGGCCGCCGTCTTCTTCAACCTTCTTTCCCGTTGATCGGCGCCCAGCCATCTTCAGTGCCATATCACCTGGGAAAAGTGTCGACTCTACGCGAGCAACTTACCTGGGAAGAGTTTGAACGTCGTGTTGACGTCATCGGAGGAAAGGCTTATGCATGTGATGATGGATCGGCAGAGAAGCGCCGTTGTTGCCACTGATGTTCTAGTATTAATATTCGAACACTAATATTGATGAATATTAATAAGCATGACGTCATCGGCAGCTCTTCCGAGCAAACCGCACCAGATTGCGAGTTCAGCAACAGACGCGTCTCGACTTCTATAGAGAGCTGCGGAAACCGGTTTCTATTTCGTTTAGCGTTTCGTTGCTCGTTGTTGTTTGGAACTAACAGTACCTAATGCATATATCTTCGTTTATTAACAATCGGAATGACCAACCGCACACCGTTACAACGCGTACAAAATAAAAGCATACCGTCGATAATTATTATATGAAGTCAGGAACTTCTGGAAGGACGTCCATAAGTTGACGCATATGAATCAAATAGGCCTAATATAATTGAGACCTGTTGATTGTTCGGCTGTTTCAGAGAAATGAATCCAAAGTCTCCGTGGAAAACGACTTGTATAGAAATAATTATAATTATAATTACACGCGTGACTTTTACAAACAGTTGATCAGATGTTTATTGCATTTTTTCGTGTAATAATGGTTTAAATTCATTCAGTTTTCATCTGCAATGAACTTGCAATTGTTGAATTTCAAAGTGCAATTTGAGAGTCGTTTTAGTTGTAGGCATAGTCTACATTCTGAAGAGAATCGAATGTGAATCAATCAATCAATCAATCAATCAAATATTTTTATTTTGCAACCAATTGAAGTATACATGACAGGTTTACACATCTTGCTCATTGGTTACAAAAATGGGAGGCCCTAAAGGGATAAAATAATCCCGCTGTCTATAGGGTCACACTTTAAGGGTCACCAACTAATATATTGAGTTGACGATGTGAGGTGGCCGTGACGAAATCTTTGCAAAATCAACATAGTGAATGACAAAATTGACAAAGCATAATCAAGCAACTAATTGAGATCGACAGAATCCACGCTTCGATTTCGAAGATTATTTCGACACCAATGGTTTTACAGAGGTCCAGCTGTCACGAGTTATTTGTTCTTGGAAGCATTATTATTCTAGTGTGCATTTTTATATTAAAGCGTACGTTTAGCTCCCTAAAAAAGGTGTTTGTGTCGATTAAACCTTGATTAATTGCCAACTGAAGAGTTTTACTATTAATTAAACTCTTTAATGGCTGTCAATAAGCCTAAGTCTTGTGACTATTAGGTAGGTCTAAGAACTTTTGTTTCTAAATTAGACCAACAATTAATTAGCCTTGGCCCATAATAATCACTGTTTATATTGTATTATAACGTCAGTAGATCTGCGTTATTGCGTGTCAGTAATGGATATATAATTAATTATTTAGAAACTTGAACAATCGCGCAATAATCTTTAACACCTCGTTTTGACATCTCAATTAAACTATAAATACGCCGATGCAGGAGATTTTCTACTTATGCCTTGATAATTCTTGAAATCTATTAACGAAGCTCACTATAGCCTATATACTATGGATGTAATATAATGCTCCATATAAATTGACAACAGTACTTCTCTTTCGTTGCGGCTTCTTTTTGGGTTGCAAACTGCACTTTGTTCTGCCATTTACATAAAAGTGACGTTTTCAATATCCAAGTTTCCTTCTTGTCAAAAACCGGGACAATTCTGCTCTTTTGCCAAAGTCGTCGGGACACCGAGACGCATCACAAAAAACCGGGACATGTCCCGGAAAACCGGGACGTATGGTCACCATAATTTAACCACATCATCTTTTGAGTAGATCTTAGAGTTGCTTTAGTTTCACCTCGAGTTTTAGTATTGTTATTAGCTTCAAACGCTAGGTGCTATAGTTATTATTAGTTTAAGCTATTTCACTAAATTTTAGTTAATAGAAACTGATATGTTTTTGTTTGTTTGTTAAGCTTTAGTCATTCATTCACTGATACATCATACATCAGTAATCAAAAACGAATTCCGGTTTTTCACCAAAATTGCATCTTGATATGGCAAAAATCATAAAAAAACAACAACGTCAGTGTCAATAAAAATTTATTAATACTGTCTGGGAGTCTGAAACCAAGTCATATGCACACACATGCACACCAACTAACACAGACAGCATATTCAGTGACAGATTTTCATTTATTATTGACACTGAATGATATAGGTGCAGTGTTACACAAAGTAAGATACACTCGTACGTGTATCAGTAGCACATTTTGATCTACCATCGAGCAGATGCAGTTTTGAGCCAGCCGGGCATACTCCACACACAATAACCATTGGCACTGTTCACAAATTAACTGTGCTCCACAGCTGTAGAACTGGCTAACGAAAAGTCCCACAATATTTAAACACCATTATCTAGCAATGCAGCGTTAAGGGATGGCACTGAGCAACTGTGTGAGCGAAGGACTTGCTCATGGTCCTAAGCAGTAGCCACCTTTTGGTAGGAGTCTCGAACCCGTACTCTCTGAGCTGCAAAGTGAGCAATCTGATCAAACCGCTATACTGTGTTCCACATTTTTTTCCACTGTCAGTTGCACAGCAACAAAGAAGTACCACCACACCCTCCACAAAGGGTACAGGAGCTTGAACATGAACCCAACGCCACTATATGTAAATGTGTATGTAGCTGGCCAGCCCACTGAAAGAGGGTGGGGGAATATGCTCAGTGAACCGGCAGCTTTAAGGACCAGCGATATATATATATATTTCTATATAAATATAATTATATATACAACGTTTATGATTAAGCCTGCATACTTTAATAACTGTTCTCATGCCTTAATATAGTTATCAGCGCTTGACTGCTCTGCTTAGGAGCCTGGAATTTCTCTCGATCAGCCCTGTAGCTGGCCATACATGCATACATAGCCTATTTTAATACTTTAATTACAAATTTACGAGAGCGTACCAAAAGTGACTTGGAAACCAATGCTCCTTGCAACTAAAGTATTAACATCATCACAATTTTGAACTTCCGAGCAAAGATGACCGGAACTTTGTCTCTAGAGTTCTTTTCAAACACATTACTAAAGCATAGTCTAACTATCGATTCAATTCAATTCCAATAACTGACTGCTCCCTTTAATATTATTATTTCAATGTAATTTTGTCTGTCTGAACGTACCAGGTTGCGGTTTGCCAACCCACTTTTGCTCATTAAACAAATAAACATATCACAAAGATTACAGAACTGCATCAACGTTAAATCTATCGATGCCGTCATCATTGCCTTGAATATCATTATCGCCATCGTCATCATCATCTTCAATATCATCATCGCTCGAACACAGAAAGGGTAACATTTAACAATGAAATAAATAGCTACGTACTGAGCATCCAATCACAACAATCGAATGAATAGAAGGGAGGAGGGAAGCAACGCTTGGGAAGAGAAGCGACTTTGATATAGGATCGAAACGATCAAGGAAGACTTGACTTCAAACAATTATATACACGGCAAACATAGCAACGTCTTTTAGTACATCTTTGCCATTTACATCTTGTGCACATAAAGAACTCTGACAAAAATATTGATGCGCTCTACATAAATAACTCCATCAAAAAACATTCATTCTCTTCCTTCATCCATCTGCCCATCTGTTCGCCCATTCACCCTCCTCCATCCATCTCTACTTGATTCATTGATTTATCAATCCATCCATCCATCTATTCACCCTACCCTCTATCCGTTCAAATAACCCACCATTCCACCTGTCAATTCATAGTCTTCTCATCTCTTGTTCTATCCAATAACAATCCATCTATCCATCCATGTATCAGTAATCGCCCTCAGTCAATCCACACATCTGCCAGGTTCCGCCCCTCTGCCAATTCACCCCTTTGTCAATCCATCATCAATCTAAATTACTAACTCCATCGAACAAAGTAGCTTGGCAAGTATCAGATTCGCCAACAAAACACCGAGATCAAATCACAGCACATAACAAATAGAAAAAAATCATCATAATTCATAATTTCTTCTTAACCCTTCGAAAATGAACTCGACAAGCAGGACAAATCTTCTAGACATCTGGAGTCCGTAAAATCCCCAAAAGAAAACAAGAAACTCAAATTTAATTTCCTGCCAACAAGCGAAGAAGAGAGCAATTTGACCCAGCAACATTCCTCCCCGAAATGGAAGATCACCAGATTTACAAATGATCTCTGCATACAGTGTGAACCCATTTACATGCTCCTAGTTTACACACCATCTTGAGCACTACACAATTTATCATGTCCACCAAAAAGGGCAATCATTTTGTATATATGCATGAAGGGTACAGGGCATATGCTTGAGCATGGGGTCCAATGATAATGTACGCACGCACAGGAAACATGGAGGGGAACGTCAATAATTATTCATCCCTTATTGGGAAACTAATTTTTCCAGATTTCGGTGTACTTGCTACCTGGATTATTTCTTTTAACATGTAGCCTTGCCGACACGCCGTATCACATGGCATGTCCCACAACAACCTTGCATAAACTGTACATCGAAAAGACTCAACACAAAAGACATGCCTCTGTACAAGATACTTGCTAGAACTTTACAATTGGGATTACAGATTGTCAGTCAGGTCCATAGCCACGCCTGCCAGTCGGGACGACCACCGTTTCGAAGGACAGTGAATGCGATTGCGCTGACGGCCCCTATCAGAGTGCAGACTGTTACCTTGACTAGAAGGCTGACGTCTCTCTTGGCAGCAGGAACGCCACGTTTCAGAGCCATTGCTTTCCGCGCTTCTCGTAATGCCTCCATCTCCTCTCGACGCTGTCGTACGGACTCCAGGTGCCTGGAAAAACAGTCAATCCCATTTACTCATTCAGTCCTTAACCCTTTCCCGCCAGACCTGGTCACCCGCGACCCGATTAACAGGATAGGTATCAAAACAATTCCGGCGGGAAAGGGTTAAACACATACACACACATTTTTTCGTTTGCTCACTAACTCGTGGTATAGTGACGGCGTCGGTGCCTTGGAGCCAGATGGTTCCAAATTCGAATCCACCTCAACCCGCCCGCATAGGGATCTTGAGCAAGTCCTTCACTCGCAATTGCATTGGCGTGAAACAAGATCCAGTGTCCAACGCAGTAGCCGGGAGCGCCTCTGAGTAGTAGAGAGCTTGAACGGCCCTATAGAAATGGAGAAATAAATAAATGACTCGCTGGTTTGCTTACTCGCTCGCTTACTTGCACAATAAATTCATCGATCAGCTCGATCAAATCAGTTGGTATGTCAATTGCTCAATCATCCGTCCATCTATTCACACATCCACCCAGCATCGCAGACATCCATCCACCCATCCATCCATCAATCCATACGTACCGTTCGTACTGCTGCCTTGCTTCGCTTTCCAGTTCATTCGGTGGGTATTGTATGAAGAGGTCACCCGCTCGAACGATGAGTAACTCAAACGGCAAATCGTCCGGTATGTGCGACAGCAGTTTATGTACATAAGGCATCTCGCATTGGCAGGACAACACGTCCTTCTCTCGGAACAACACGATCTAAACAGACAACGACAGACATTTTAAATGACTTAAAGACAACTCAAATGCCTTAAAGACAACTTAAAATGACGTAAAGACAACTTAAAATGACTTAAAGACAACTCAAATGACGTAAAGACAACTACCGGTAAACTGCCCTCAGTGTCAACAACCATAATCACAAACTCCAAATTTCGAAGGAGCTATTCAAAATCTATGCGTTAGGCAGCAACCTATTCCTGAGCACTGCAGAGCCAAGCGATTGGTGTTCAGCAGAGTTCGAGGCCAGGGAGACAAGAGAGGTCATTGTATGAAGTCCTAGACTTCATCCATTTAATCTGACTAGTACAGAACAATGAGAGTTTCACAACTCATATGCTGTTCAAAAACGGTTTAGAAGCCTTGAAGGTAAGTTGAAAGCAAGTTTCTAATACTTGAACTCATATCAAACAAGCAAGCAATAAGTACACGCAAAAGCATGTTCAGCTTAAGAAGGGCTGGGCCCGACTGCCAAAAACGATAGGTCTCAACTTTTAGAATCAGGCAAACAAATGACTAAATCAGCTCTTAGTGCCTGTTAACTGTCACATCATTTTCGTAATAAAACTTCAACAATCAAAAAAGAAACTGCTTAAAGAGGGTTGGGCCCCGATTTCCAGTAGTCCATTATGTGCCATGAGGTCCCGTTTGCAAAATGGTGTTGGGGGAGTTTCTCACTTCCAATCGGTCAGTGGGTCCCTGGACATGAAAAATCACCGAGGTGCTTGTCTGCCATGACGCCACGAATGACGTCATTGACAAATCCAATATGGCCGCCGCCGGCCATATTGGAAAATTCATCTTCTTTATTTCTTGCAGTATATGCACGTGTAATACCTCTAATGGTACTGATTCAGGTGTGTAGAATTCATTTCTGATATTGTTTTTGTAATCAGGGGTCATCTTGAGGTCGCAAGGTCATGGTCAAGGTCATTTTTTCATCTTTTTCTTTCATTTTCCATTTCTTTCAGCTTATGAACATGTAATACCTCTAATTGTACTAAATCATAGATGCTGAATTCATCTCTGATATTGTTTTTGTCATCAGAGGTCATCTTAAGGTTATAGAGTCCAAGGTCAAGGACACTGAGTTTCATATTTTTCATTTATTACGTCTTTTACACGTGTAATACCTCCAATGTTACTGATTCGGGTATGTAGAATTCATTACTGACATTGCATTTGTCATCAGGGGTCATCTTAAGGTCATAGAGGTCAAGGTCAGGTCAGATTATAGGCTACTAAGGAACCCACGAGGATCTAGTTGACCCGTAAGCTACCATGGAGGAGCGGTCCTGCTGAAAAGAAGCAAGCCAATGAAGTCTATTTTTCAAGACAATGCATATGCTGTGCAGCAACAGTCTTCTCAAAATTGTGACCGAGGTTAAGTAGGATAGACTGAAAGTTGTAGGTAGAAGGTCGGTGGTGGACTACTAGCCGTTGCTTCATGGACTGTATCGTTAAATGCAGTCAAGATGTTCCTGGGTTTCTCGAGTGCTGGATAATCCTTGAACTTCCAGTAGCTTCGCTTCTTTTCCTTGTGTTGACACTTGACAGTGCATTTATCGGACTTATACATGCTGATTGCTCAGCAGCTGATTTGGCTTGTCTGTAGCGCCTCTCCAGGTATCGGGCATGTCGACTAGATCCTCGTGGGTCCCTTAGAATAATCTACACCACCGAACCGGGTTCCATGCTGACAGCTATGGCTGTCCATATCCAATCTTATGCTGTTGACCTGCAGGGCTACATCCAAGGTGCACGGGATCCAGACATGCAGCTACTGTGTGCAACACAGTAGTATCTAACAAACTTTGGAGAGACAGACTCGCTGTTAGAGCAAGATGCAGCATTAGTAAAGAAGTACTTGTTGCGTGTCTGGGCAGAGCCAAGGTCAACTGCAACCTGTGAAACATTCGAACAGATGAGATTAGACAACTATAATACTGTATCACATACACGTTCGGAATTGATGCACTCCCTCCTACAAGCAGTGGGATCAGAATAAGCCACATACAGCGAGTCCAATTAAAGCTAAAACACCTGTTTCTACGCTGCATTCATTCAAGTTATAATCGACATAGGCCTAATTGATGCGGCAAAATCAATCAATCGTAATTTATATAGCGCCCCTTCAAGATATCTACTCAAAGGCGCTCCCGACCGAGATCAAGCGGAAAAAAGAAGTCTTCAACAGTTTGTGAAATTGAGAACAGCTTGGGAGATGTCGCATAGTCAAGGGAAGTCCATTCCAGGTTGTTGGACCAACCACAGAGAATGAACGCCTCTGCATTGTTGCAGAGCGAGTGAAAGGAACCATTAAGTCACCATGGACAGCAGAGCGCAGTGCGCGGCGGCCTATGCAAGTGGAAAGAGGGAGGCAAAGCTCACACAGATAAGAGGGTGCCCAGCCTGATAAGCATTGCCACACCAAAGATACAATCCTAAATGAGATGCGCTGCGGGAAAGGAAGCCAGTACAAGACCTCACGCATATATTGAGATACGCGGTCGTACTTGGGGAACCCACCAATAAGTCGTGCAGCAGCCCGGTGGACCCTCTCCAACCTCTCAATTCGAACCCGCGGGAGACCAGCAAAGATGGAGGCGCAGCAGTCGAGGCAGCTCAGCACAAATGCATGGACAAAAGAAGCTGCAGCTTTAGAAGTCAGAGAGCGAGCAATGACCCTGAACTGGCGCAGTTGGCAGTAGCAGCTGCGGCATACCTGATCTATATGAGATGTAAGGGTGAGTTCAGAGTCCAGGAGCACTTCAAGGTAACGCACCACCAAAGAACAAGTCATAGATGGGAATGGAAAACAGAGAACGCTCAGGTCGAGCTTAGCCAGCTGTTGCCTAGTACCCAACCAAATGAATTGGGTTTTTTGGGCGTTGAGGCGGAGTCGGTTTGACGACATCCAATCTGTGAGGGCCCCCATTGCTTGTTGCATGACCTTGACCATGACCTCATAACCTTCAGATGACCCCGGATGACAAAAACAATGTCAGAAATGAATTCTACATGCCAGAATCAGGGACATTAGAGGTATTACACGTCATGTATATGCTGTAATAAATGAAAAATATGAAACTCAGAAACCCTGACCTTGACCTCTATGACCTTAAGATGACCCCTGATGACAAATGCAATGTCAGTAATGAATTCTACATACCCGAATCAGTAACATTGGAGGTATTACACGTGTAAAAGACGTAATAAATGAAAAATATGAAACTCAGTGTCCTTGACCTTGGACTCTATAACCTTAAGATGACCTCTGATGACAAAAACAATATCAGAGATGAATTCAGCATCTATGATTTAGTACAATTAGAGGTATTACATGTTCATAAGCTGAAAGAAATGGAAAATGAAAGAAAAAGATGAAAAAATGACCTTGACCATGACCTTGCGACCTCAAGATGACCCCTGATTACAAAAACAATATCAGAAATGAATTCTACACACCTGAATCAGTACCATTAGAGGTATTACACGTGCATATACTGCAAGAAATAAAGAAGATGAATTTTCCAATATGGCCGGCGGCGGCCATATTGGATTTGTCAATTACGTCATTCGTGGCGTCATGGCAGACAAGCACCTCGGTGATTTTTCATGTCCAGGGACCCACTGACCGATTGGAAGTGAGAAACTCCCCCAACACCATTTTGCAAACGGGACCCCATGGCACATAAAGGACTACAGCATGCAACTGCTTTTATTGATCCGATAGGTATCAATTGTTTAGATTCAAGCGTAGAATTATTAAAATATCTCTTGGCCCTTGTTAACTGTTATTTTCTCAAAAAACTAAGTAATCAAAAGAGTAACGTAAAGAGTCGTTTGCTACGTGTACTTACGTCGGCTGCAAGATATATCGGCATCAGCGGATGACAAGCAATGAAGAAATCGTAAAGTCTGACGATATCCCTGAAGTCGCTTAGCACATGTCCGTACCACGTTATCAGCCAACTCAAACAAAAGACGTTCCCAACTTCTGACCTACGTTGAAAAATGACAGTCAGTTTAAAATAATGACTTCCAACCATAAAAGGTCTTTTAGAAACCTTTTATCTTCGACCCACGGAGGTCATTTACAATGATAATCAGAAAAAATTCAAAAGTACTGACATTTACAATTTATGCTTGATGTGTAAACATTAAAAATCTTCTGATCTATAAACAACTTAGACAGAATATGAAGTAAAGATCTAACACCCAATAAACAAAGATAAAATATGAAGAAAAAAATTTTAAATAAAAAAATAACTTTTTTTATTCAAAGCTCTTAGTACCGGACATGAGGAAGCTAATATTTCCTTAATCAGTGGCACAGAATAATACCAACTTAAACCACAAACCCCTTTTCAACATCCATTTAAATAATTAAACAACTTAATGAGACTATCTAAATGACAATTTCATCTGACATCAGCACATGATAGAAAATTTATCACATTGTACTGATAGGACTACACACAGAAAGGTTTAGCACTGTAACAGGTCTAGGTGGTGGTGCTGGCCCATTTAAACATCATGTTTATTCGGTATAGTTTTCTGCTGGTTTTCTTGACCTTTCTTGAATACATCAAACTTACCAAGGCCATTTTCTTGGTTAGCAAGGTTTATAGTAAATGGCTAGAGCGTCAACGTGGCACAAATGAGCGTCCGCAAATCTTTTTGCAGGAGGGGAGAAACAGGATGGTAGAAATTAATTTTTTTGCAAGGGTTTGAAAAATACAAAGGAGAAACTAAAGAACAATGGCTTTTTCGTACAGGTGTGTGTGTGTGTGTGTGTGTGTGTAGGTCTCTGTTTATGTATGCATGTCTGTATCTATGTCTGTGTCCATGACTGTGTGTTTGTGTTACTATTTCACAGTGTGTATCTTTAGCGCAATCAGTGCTTTAACGCAATGAAACTTATTAAAAACCAAAATGTAATAGTTCAAAAATAGGCATCGATTTTACAGAGATGGGTGGGCACGTGCCCCCTCTTCTTGCCCTATACGCAGGCGACAACGGACCCACTCCATTGAAGCACACACACACCTCTCCAGGAAGTCCTTGAGTTGTGGACTGGCCTTTCCAATGATCGGATGCAGATAGTTCAGCATGTAGTTCGTCTTTTCCATCGTTACTTCCATGAAATCCCTTAAAACAAAGCAGAGGCATTCAACATTTGTTAGTAAATTGTATAATATCAAGCCTAAATAATAAAATTCGTTTATTAATTCAATCAGACAAGTATAAATTAAGATTACATGATATAGCATTCATTCATTCATTCATTTCGAGAATTTATATAGCGCCTCTTCAAAAAACCTACTCAGAGGCGCTCCCAGTCCAGCCACAGCTAAAAAGTAGTATGATAAGAGGAGTTGAATTTAACTGTACAACATTCAATCTGTTCTACTGCTACGTTTTCAGCTGCCCCCAGGGAGTTGGAAAAATGGGTAAACTTTTGGGGGACAGTGGGTGTTGAACCCAAATCCTCTTAACTGTGGAGGAATGATGCTTAATAGGTGCATAATAAAAAATAATATATAATAATAACAATATAAAGTAACAATGGAATTGTTAAAGCCACTATTGGTGCGTTTGACGGAACAGATAAGAGACAGCAAAGGTCATACCGAAGATGCTTCTGGGTCAGCTTCTCCATGACCGCAAACGTCAGTTCTTCGCCAACAACGAGAAGAAACGTCACCACAACATCGTGAAAACCCTAACGAAGAAATCGCAATTATATACAAATTCACACCAACAAACATTATTAAGAAGCATGCCTAGCTTGGTATACATTGCTTGGTTTACCTTGATTAGTTCACCTGGATTGGTTCACCTTGATTGGTTCACCTGGACTGTTTACGAACATTATGATAACAGAGCTATAAAAGTCCTCTGATAAAAATAGATTTGATTAACTCTATTTAGTTTTACTAGATTGGTTCACCTGGGCTGGTTTACCTTGATTGGCTCATCTGAATTGTTTTACCTGATTGGTTCTAATCCACACTAAATAAGAGAAGCCTGTTTGGAGCACATTAGCTTCGATTAGATTAGATCGGCTTCAACTAGATTAGATTAGGTTCATAGTGAGATTAGATTAGCTATACCTGATAGTAATGCAAGTCTGGACTACTGACGAGAACCCACATGATGCAATCGATCAGCTGGTCCTGGTACGAGAGTCGAACTTCTTCCAACATTCCTTCATTCAAAATAAAACCGCAAGTAACATGTACATCAATCAGAAACATTTTGAAAATTCAGCTCTAAGGAGAACTTCGTCAGGAAGTTTTAAGCCATCACTCCTGAAATAAAGACAGACTATAATAATCACTATCATTATTATTTTTTGTACATTATTATTATTATTATTTTCATAATAATTATTATTACACAATAATTGAGTGACACCATCCAACGACCAAGCATCAAAGCATTTGAAAACCATTGTCTTTGATTGGGGTTTGGTGCTGTCAGGTCGGGAGTGCCTCTGAGCATTTTCTCTTAAGGCACAATATAAATTCATGATTACAATTATGTATGTATATTTGTTTAATTCAATAAACAACAGACATAACGCTGTAGGTTTACATTAACAAAATTAACAGTATGGCTGCTTAAACCTTATGGTCAAAACAAAACTTTAGTACATGTTTTTGAATAACATTCTTGGGATAAAGTTTAACAAGTCTTTAATGGGGAGGATGAAATTGTGAGCCCTTACTCTAAAGTTATATAATGGATCACGCTGTAGTGGAAAGAGGTTACGGAGGACATGAAGTTCATTTCACCGAACAGCTTTGAAAAGCACCTTGTCAGCCTCTTGCGCTAAAGTTTCTGCTGTAAGTGTATCAGGATGTAAGTAAGATGTATGATTAGTCTTGGGAGGCAGAAGTGAACTCTACCTGGAGGAAACCTTTTCAGAGAGCGATTGACGTCGAGAATGACCTGCTGGTAGTCTCTGTGGCTGTGCAATGTCTCTTCATCTGAAGAAGAAAAATACATATATCACAGTCATTACAACGCAAATTAAAACATTTAATTTTCAATACTAGACTTTGAAGAAAACCATGGAACTTTCAAGAGCTAATCCTCTCCAGTCAACTTTCTCTGAATAAAAAAATGCAAATTGAAATTACGAACAAATGCGGACATTTTAATATTATGAAAATTAATCAAGGAATAAATAAAAATGATTACAGCAGCACTGTATATGGAGCCATGATGTTACAAGAGAGCCTTGCAAAACAGAACGTGTTGGCTACAGCCGAGACAATTTTACCAAGACTATAATTATGTGAATTATGTGAAAGGCCTTTACGTGGATCAAGAGGCGGTTATAAGAACTGAATATGGAGACACAGAGAAATTTAAAATAAGGAAAGGAGTGAGGCAGGGGTGCATTTTGTCCCCTTTCCTGTTCAATCTGTATGCCGAGAGAATTATGAGGAGGGCTGGATTGGAGGAGGCAACAGAGGGTAAGGATAGCGGGGAAAATACTGAATAATTTGAGGTACGCTGATGATACGACATTATTGGCGGGTAAGAAGGACGACCTGGCCGAGTTAATAAGAAGAGTCAGGATGGAAAGCGAAAAGGCGGGACTATACTTCAATGTAAAGAAAACAAAAGTTATGACAACTGCAACATGGGAAAACTTTGAGGTGGATGGAGAAACGATAGAGGTAGTATCGAGCTTCACATTCCTGGGATCTATGTTAGAGAAGGAGGGAAGATGTGATATGGAAATAAGGCGGAGGGTATCAATGGGAAAAACGGCAATGAACGGTCTGGGAAATATTTGGAAAGATAAATATGTGAGCAGGGAAACAAAGAAAAGACTGGTAAGAGCACTGATCTTCCCGGTCGTCCTATATGGATGCGAAACATGGACAAAGACACTGGATATGGAAAAGAAAATCAACGCGTGCGAGATGTGGATTTGGAGAAAAATGTTAAGGATTTCATGGACGGAGAAGAGAACTAACGAATCGGTGTGTGAGGAGCTCGGAATAGAGAGAGTTGAGACACTACAGCAAACAGCGACTTGGAGGAAATTGAGCTACTTCGGCCATGTGATGAGATCTAACGGTTTGGAGAAGGAGCTGATGACGGCATGCGGTGAGGGAAGGAGGAGACGCGGAAGACCAAGGAAGAGATGGTTGGATGAGGTACAAGAAAAGTCTGGCATGAACTTGGAGGAGCTGAGAGAGGCAACAAGAGAGAGGGGACACTGGAGAGGATACATCAAGAATATCGCCAGAGCTCCAAGAGCTGACGGCACCAGGTGACCAGGTGATAATTATGTGAGTCTAGAACTGCTTACTTTGTAAGAACATTATCAGATTTAATGAGCATTATAAAATTTTAACTACTTAACGGCTGGATTTGATGATGAAAAATGGGTGTGGAAAGCTCAAGGAAGAGGAACAACAACAAAAATGGTATGTATCGGAAATTCTAAACTGCCTAGAAAACAGAATTTTCTGTTTCTGAAAATGACGTGGAACGACGCTTTTGAGATGTCGATGGACAGAGAGGAATGGAGAAACAGCGTTGCCCGTTGTGCCATGTGCATAAAAGGATCAATGGGTCATATGTACCCAGTGGCAGCGCCAGGATTTCAGTTTTGGGGGGCTGAACCCTCGCGGAGGAAATTTTCCATTCTCATCCGCAAAAATTTCTGACGACCTTTTTGAGTCATCTGGTCGAAAATCGTGGAAATATTTCAGTTGTGCATGTAAAAAAACCTGGATGGACCCCCGGGTTGCCTTTTATACGGGCTTAGCCACCCCTAGCCCCCCCCCTAGCGCCGTCACTGTATGTACCTCGGGGGGGATAAAATAATAATATGATGATGGAGGGGGAGGAGGAGAAGGAGCAGCACGAGCAAGAATAATACTAACAATAAATAACAAATGATGAATAATAATAGTATAATTGCCATCTAGTTGTTTGGAGAGCGCGACACATCAAGACAACCGTAGGACAAAAATGTAATAATAATGTTACACTCAAAGATGAAATCAACTACCTGGTTTCGAAGGAATCTTGGTGACGTCAATGTCGAGTAGAGTTGGCCATGCCTTCTGTCGAAGGTCGTTGTCTAGTAGACCACCACGACTGATGGCCAGCTGGCGAAGTGTGGCCACGTCAGGCGGTGAACTTTTCAACGCCTTCAGAATCATGTTTCGTTTGTAACGCTTCGTATGTTCATCTCGAAAAGAAAGATCATCATTTATTTACAAATGCTATTATTTTTGTGGGTGACACATCACCTGAGGTGCGACCAGAGTGCAGTGGGAATAATAATAATAATAATAATAATAGTAATAATAATAATAATGACAATTTGTATGGTGCCATAACACAGCTGTGCTGTTACAAATAACAGCAGGACAAGCATTACAAAATAAATAAATCTTTGAGTCCTAATTTGAAGGAGACAACCGAGTCAGCCGCTTGCAGGGTGGAAGGAAGACTGTTCCAGCATCTGGGGCCACCATACACGAAGATCGTTTTTCTTGAGCGATCCGAGTCGCAACCTGGAAGTGGAGAAATGTAACCCCCTTGATACAGTACTTAACCATGCAGATATTTGGGCACATCTCAATGAAGAGACGTGTAAACGAGCAAACAGATCCTAAATTCAATACTAAGAGGAACAGGCATTGAACAGCCAAGGAAATCCTCTAGAACAAGTGGTAGGTGTAAAGTGAGCCTCTGTTGTTATTGTTTGTTTATGGATAAATGCATATCAGCGTATCTAATTATTCACCCATTATACCACCCTTTTTGAAAATAAATCTAACTTCTGCTTTGACAAGAATCATGTAAATCAATCCAGCTTCTGAGTACGCAAGAATTCACGCTATCAATCCAGCTTCTGTGTACAACTTGTATTAGGACAAATTTTTCTATAAATCCCACTTCCATTTGGGCAAGATTTGTACCATTCCCACTTCTATTCAGGCAAAAATTATTTTCATAAATCCAACTTCTATATAGCACGAATTTTTATTGTAAAGTTTATAAGCCTACAACTTGCATTTGAGCTACGCTGAAACACACGTAATGGGGATAATTAAATACGTAAGAAAGCAGCTTTATCAATGAAAACATGGGTAATCTATCGTTTTAACGGAATTAATTATTTTTCTTATTTCGGAAAACGGAATAGCGGAATAAATTATACGAGATTTTTGGGCAGTCGCAGCATCATTGTTTTTCAACATTCGGGCTTCTAATTTGGCATAAATCATTATCATCGATCAGGTTTCCATTTAGTCAAGATTTCATTTAACCAATCCAGCTTCTATTTCAACAATAACAGTTTTTTATCAATTCAATTTCTATTTAAATAACAATTATTTTTCATCAATCCAGCTCCAATTTCAGCAATAATGTTTTCGCAAATCCCACTTCTATTGCGTGAAAAATTATTTCATCAATCCAACTTCTATTTAGCAAGAATTCTTTGTGTCAATCCAACTTGTATGCCATCATCGCTATATCCCATGCAATGGCGAATAATTAATTCCGCTAAAACGATAGTGGACAAAATGGCAAATAATTAATTCCGTTAAAACGATAGATTACCAAAACATGTTCAGCCAGGCAATTATTCTTAATGAATATTACCTCTAGCCGGTGAACTGCAAGCTTTTCCATCTGGACTCAAACTTCGAACGCGTCCGGCTTTCCGCAGAGAAGATGGGGTACTTGGAGGAGTGCAACTTCCAGACCTGTTTTGAGAAGACGCCCTTGCCTTCGCCACCGTTGGATTTATCCCATATAGAGCACCGGAGACATCGACATCCTCGTCTGTTGCGTCCGCCGCCCCCTGGTGAGACTGGTCATCCTGTGGTGATGGTGGGTTTTCGTCGGACAATTTACCTCGTCTTTTGCGACAGTTCATTTTCCAACTATCATGGTTAGCGTTACGTCCTGACACTTATCTGTGTCATATTTTAAAATCATACGCATTAAACATGAGTCATTTCAGGCCAAAATCTCAAGCTTTCGACATTTACATTACACCGGAAGTCAGAGACATCGCCAGCAGACAAGGACCTAATATAAATAGGACAGGAAACTCTTCGTGGGACAGGCGAGGATCCTGTGTGGCCGAGTGGGTTGTAGCCATAGAGGTGTACTATATAATGAATATATCACTAGAGAGAGCATCAAGTCTCTATATTGAAGTCGGTCTAATTAGCTCCAACCAATCACATCATAAGGTCTAAAGGCTCCGACCAATCATAGGCGGTATAAGAATTCGCCGTTTGAATCAGAGTGACGTAATTTTTTACTTCAAATCTGATTGCAGGGCAGATGCGTCATACTCTCTCTAGCGTATATATTATATATATCATGCATCTCAATGGTTGTAGCCCGCTCGCCGCGCCGGCGGAGCGGGTTCGATTCCCCGGTCGGATCTTTACATACTGCGGGTGGCTCGGTCGCAATATAAACGTGGAGTCGACGCTGAAATCATCTTCGGTATGAAAAAGAGTCGTTAAACCCATACATTTCATTTTTTCGTGGGACAGGTTCTTGGACGATAATCGGGATGAAAAAGTTTTATATCCTATTTTCATAACAAACGCATTCAATTTTTATATTGATGATCATTGAAGGCATTAGACATATTGCCGAATAATTATGTTTATAAAGTAGAAAACTGCACGTGAAAAAAATTAGAAAATCATAGTAAATATTTGAAAAAGACTAAGTGACGCGACACTTAATCTTTTTTCAAATATTAGGTTAAATATGATTTTAAAAGAGCAAAACATTATTTTCACTAATAGCCTAATATAACCAGTAACCGTTCCTCTAAAGATAATGCAAGTTCATTGGCCAGTTGCAGATCGAGTTCCAGTATGATAACTCTGTTATATCACGCTGCTTAACTCGATCTGACTCGGTAATGTAGGCTAATGTAGCCTAATGTAATGTAATGTAAATCTTCGAGAATTTCTCAGCGCCCACAAAAGCCACGTCAGGGAGACCAGCTTATTCACCGGCGCTATATCAAATCAAGTCCGCAATAGCCAGAGCTGCCGTTTTCGTTCCGGTGCCAGGTCAAAATCCGGGGAGGTCAAGCCGAGGAGACAGCGTGGTGCTACGGTGGTTGTCGGTGATGGTGGTGGTTGGGTGATGGAACTTGATTGGAATCTGGATAGGATAGGTTGAAGAGTTCGGTTTTCAGTCGTGAATGGAATGCAGCAGAGGAGAGTGCAAGCGGAGGAGAGGTTGAATTTGGAGGTGAGACTGCAGGAGAGATAGGAGGGTGAGCGAACAGGCGGAGGTATGTTGGGAGTCCGTTCCAAAGAGCTGGTGCAGCATAGACTAAGGATCGCGGTCGCAGAATTTCAGAGAGGATGATACTGGAGGCCGAGAGAGAGAAAGATATGATGATGAGCGCGTAGACCTGTGCGGTTGGATGGTGATTAGTTGACGAATGTAGGAGGGCTGCAAGGGCGGATACAGAAATTTTCGAAGGGGGGGCCAAAATCCTATGGAACTACTTTTGGGGGGGGCCACATCTACTTTTCGAGCAAAATAGCTGGTCAAAAAAAAGAAATTTTTGAAATGGGGGGGGGCCATGGCCGGATTGGCCCCCCCTGGATCCGCCCCTGGAGGGCTGAGAGGTTTGAGGAGCATTGTAAGTTAGAGAAACAATTTTGTAATGGATGCGCTGAGAAACTTTTAGCCAATGAAGAGACTTGAGAACAGGGGTTATGTGGTGATGTTTGGGAGTCTTAGTGACTGCGCGGGCAAGAGCATTCTGGATAGTTTGCAGGCGTTTAATTTGAAGAGAATCGGTGACTGCATTGCATTAGGTTTAGCGCAAATGACACCTTTTTCACTAATCTCATCCTGATTTCTCTTCCTCTTCTCACCTCCCACGCCATTTAAGCTCTAAACATCACCCATCTTATAAGCCGTCTGCCTTTTCTGCTAAATCAAAACAAATTCGATATATGCAGAGGGTCAAAATCCGGAGAGTCAGATGACTCTCCGGATTTTGACCCTCTGCATATATCGAATTTGTTTTGATTTAGCGCCTACAAAAGCTGGTTCCCGCGACCTCGCTTTTGTGGGCGCTCTAGAAATCTCGAGAAAACGACTACGATTACGATTACGATTACAACAATAAATTATTAATCTCAGCCGTGGAACAATAGGCCTAACGCCTTCACTATAGTGTAGGAACAGATAGCAAAGACCATAAAGTCAACTTTTTTTACTAACACGTTTGATTTTACGCTTTTATTTCGTGGACGTGAATCACGTGATGTCACGTGACTATAATTTTAATTTACGATGGATCTCTGTCTAGTAGTGTGGTCCTTAGCACCATGTAAAAATATTTTTTGGAGAATTTTAAACGAGGCACCCTCCTAACTTATACCTTTAGGTTAAAAAATATCAACACTGAAAATTTTGGCTGATATTTTTGAGTTTTAGGGGTCGCTACCGGACGTAACATATATCAATGTAAAGACACAGGCGAAACATGGAATATCGTATATTGTATACTATTACTTGTGTACATGTATGGTTGAATGCGCAAATTGAAATAAATTCTGGTGGGCAATGGACCGTTTGTTTGTATGCGCACTTGTTATAGCGCCTCTTCCAGCCCTCAACCGCTACTCAGAGGCGCTCCCGACTACAGCGCGGACACTGCATCGGAGTTTCACGCCGAAGCGCTGTGCAATTGCGAGTGAAGGACTTGCCCAAGGTCCCTACGCGGCGACTTGAGGTGGATTCGAACCTCAAACCTTCCGGCTTCAAGGCAACGACGCCACCACTACACCACCGTGCTGGAGGTGGACTAGTGGCCTGTGGATTGGTTTACTATTTTGGACAAAACGCATACACGGACATAAAAATGTTTTTTCCAGTTAATGTTTCCATTATTGCATCAGTCTTTTGCGACGATAGGAAAACCGTATATTTCTTCACAATCAATATAGCAGACTCTGCATCTGATTCTCATTATTTGTTTGAAGCTTATTATACTTGTTCATGAGTGCCACTCCATGCTTTGTAATGTCATTCACAACTTTCACTGAGCTCGCAGTGGCCTAATCTAACTTGAAGTTCTCGTCGTTTGACCATGTATATCAACGTTTTGTTGGAGAAAACTTGAAAAATCTCGTGTTTTCCATGACAAAATCTTCCAGTTGCATTGAGCTTATTACTGCAGGTTCCAAGGTTCTTCTTTGTAGTGGATGTTCGATCCAAGTTTTGTCCAGGGTAGTAACCATTTGGCGCTTGGTATAAATGGAAGCCCCATAGGGCCCATAAATCAAAGAACGCAAAAGCCACCAATTACTCTGAAAGATACCAAAGGACTTATTTTGCTAATTCATGAAATTTTCTTGCTGTTTTGACACTTAACATCATTTCGGCTAGTTAGCGCAGAGAGCGCCTCTGAGTAGCTGTCTTGAAGAGGCGCTATATAAATACTTGAAATGAAATAAAATGAAAGGACACCTAAACACTTCTTCATTGCAACGTCTGCAACTGTACTATTTATTTCCCTGTATTTTGTCAATGTCCTTAAAGATCTACACTCTACAGGTCAAGTCGAGGAGCATAGATGGTGCATACGGTGCTTGAGACCAGACTTTGACGTATAGCAGGCAGATGTCAGCCATACCCTTTATTCTCTTCTTGTTGACTTGAATTATTTCTTGAACATACATATCTTAACACTGTAAATGCTTTTGCCGATCAACCTCGCTCTCTGCAGCTCATGCAGCTGAAAAATCATTATGTCCTTACCCTTTGGTGACCCAAGAGAAAACATGACCACTGCCTCCAACTTAATTTAGGCCTATGTGATAGCGACATGCACTCTGCAACAAATCCTTGTCCAGCTTCTGTTCCAACAGGATGCAGGCACCATTTCTAAGTCCACTGTTCTCTGATGTGGTGTCGAAACACATAGATTTGATTGGATCAGTAATGCCCCAAGTCACAACCGCTTCATACACTGCAGACACTGAAGATTTTCATGTCCCGATGATAACTTCTGTAAAGCGAGGAGCTGGTCGACATCCACTCTAGAAACGAGGACACGAAGACGGTCCACTATTTCTTTACTGCAGTCTGCAGATGTCTTCCAACAACTTTCCATCCCAGTGAATTATTAGAGGAACTTGTGGTCGGCATTCAGCTTTCAAGTTTTCATAAATTTTTTCCGATTCTTCATTCACTGCTTAAGGATTGAAAAGCAATTGAGATTGAACTCTGCGGGATCATTGCCAAGACATTGTAGTGCGAAAGAAAGTAGGCCTACAAGTGTTGTATTTCTGTTACTCACTTTCGCCGTGGCATTGTCAAGACATTTGCCAACTTTGTGTTGTCTTTGACAATAGCGAAATTATGCAATTTACACGAAAAAACCAAAATGAAGCGAAATTGCCGCCAAAAGATGCAATGGCTGTGAATGCATTATAGAAAAATGTCAATAAAATAAGTAAGTAGGTGGCAATCATGATGTCGGAGATGTTAATAAATATGTGAGTAGTTGTCTATCAAATTCTATCATAGCGATTAACATGGTTGGAAAGCATATTATTGGAAATTACGCATAGTGGAACACAAAGCCCAAATTAATTCTAACCTTGAACTTTAACCTCTGGTAGCGACCCCTAAATGTTTTCAGATTCTCTCCAAACTTTTTCTCAATTTTTTTCTCATCAATAGAAACCAACTTAGAGGGTGCCCCGTTACAAAATCAAACTTTTAAAAATAAGGATCGACCACCCTACTGTCTAGCCTAAATCAAAATTAACGCCCTACAATTGATTTAGCGCCTATAAAACGCCCTATAATTGAAATTATTTCTTTTGGATACTATTGCATAAATGCACAAAATGGTTTGTTTTGATGTGCACTACCTACACGTGCACTGTTGTGTTCTCTTACTGCTGTATTTTTTTAGTTTTTTTAGGTTTTTTTAGTTTAGTTTAGTTTGTTTGTTTGTTTGTTGAGTTGCATAACTTACAATGTCTTACATTCAATGCACTTCGATAAACTTGCAAAAATGGAATAGAATGTCTTACACCTTGATCATATACAACTGTCTATAAACATACACTGTTATGCAGAAAGTTAATGATTGATTGATTCTTCATGTAATTAGGGCGACCCTGTTAGCGGAACCTTACGTTCCTTTGGGCTTACCCCTTTGACATCAATGCATGTGACATTTTCAACTAGCCTACTGTTTGTTTGTGCTATAATGTATGTAAACATATACATGTGTACGATGATCAATAAAGTACATTGATTGATACAACAGTGCTAATTAAGCTTGTAGGATAAGCATAATATTTATAAATCGAGACAAATAGTACCTATATATAATTTGTTGTAGCGCCGCGAGATCTTTGCCTCGCAAAGCGCTGCCTGTGGTTCGCATTAAGGTAGGCTACGTGAGCGTTATGGGGGTGCTGGAGCACCCGGGCCTCAGGACTACAGTTTTGAGGGGTCCGCACAGGGCTGGATTAGCAAAATGTGGTTACCCTGTTAATTCCTGTTCAGAACAACTGTGGCCTAGCTAGGCCCAGCCCACCGATTCGTAAGAAAAGGACACACGATACGTATACTAACTGGGGGTACCCAATTACCGTTGTCCGAGAAATTTAGGATTCGCCTATATAGCTCCTGGCCAATCCCCTACATCCTCACCCTCACTTCACCCCATCCCCCATTCCTTTTCCCACCACACTTATTTCCACATCCCACTCACCCACCGACCCTAATCCGCCGGCCCACCTTGTCTCCACCTCTCTAGGGTACTCGGCATTGCCAGGTAAATTTCGGTTTAGGCCAACACGAACCTGTCCCAACTGTCCGCTCCCCAACGCCACCCCGCCCAGCTCCAACCACACTCTGACCTCCACCAGGTGCCAACTCCTCTGAGGTTTATAACCGGTACGCCACCCGTTAAATTTTGTTTTGCTGGATATTTTGTTCTCTCCCCCAATAATATACCGTTCCCTGCCCCAACTGGCCCCTGCGGGGCGGGGTGTGTCAGGCGCGGATTTAGAGGGGGCGGAGCCGGCGTACGCCCCCCTAAACCTGCAGCAAATGTTCTCAAATTAAACTGACCTAAAACTAATATATCCTGATTCTTCTTCTCCTTACATCCCCCGCCACTTCAACTCTAAACATCACCCACCTTAGCCGTCCATCTATCTGCCTGCCTGACTCTCCGGACTTGACCCGCTGCCTATCGATTTTGTTTTGATTGAGCGCCTGTGAATAAGCTGGTTCCCGCGACTTGGCTTTTGTGGGCGCTGTAGAAGTTTCGAGATTACGATTACGATTACGATATAATTGCAACTTGGGAATAGGATGTTTGAAGTAGCTGGACCGGCAGAATGGAGCTCTCTTACCGGAGCTCTCTTACCTACTTTTCTGAGTTGCTAGCAGACGTTGCCCACGTGACCAATGGCTTTTGCCGTGACGTCATTCACAAAGTTCATGTACAGACAAAATTTACGTAAATAGAAATTGGTCAATTTAAAAATATGTCGAGTGGTCCGCCGTCAAAACGGCTTAAACAAGCAGTTTTATCATTCGCGAATAAGCCGACTGCCGTTGGTAAGACATAAGCCTATCTTAGGCCTAAATCTGAAAAGATGGCATATGATTATCATTATGATTTTGAAATTCGTCGTGCTGATTATAGCCGTCGAAAGCGTTCAGCTGCCGATATTATGGACAAAAGCAAATCAAGGATATAGAACTAGGCCTACTCATATAATCATTCTCTTAACGCTCAGTGGCGTGCGGTCCATGGATGAGACGCATCCCTTGCTTATTGAATCTATTTTTATACAAATACTAGTGTATTCAATTTCTATAATTACTATGTTAATTATCGTATGATAAATTGGCATCGACTATATTATTTTTATGTTGTCGATCCATGGTTTTTTTCTTTTCTTTTTTTGAGGACGTCAAAGAAAAACATGGATCGACAACATAAGAGAAGATCTAGAGGAAAGACACATGGATATGAGGAATGCCATGGATACCATCAAGGATAAAGCAGCGTGGAGACGCCATGTAAAAGCCTCCTCGTCGGCGCGGCCGGACGGAGGAGAGCAATGATGATGATGATGATATTATTTTTATTTGGGGGCAGAAAGGGAAAGGGGCAAATTCCCATGGGCCCGGCGGTGTGAGGGGGGCCCGGAGTGCCCGGGGAAAAAGTAAACAATGTAAGAAGTTTAACAAATACGAAGACATTCTGCATGTAGAATTGCGAGTTTGAAAATTATTATTATTATACATTTATCAATGATATTGCAATATTTCAGCATTTGCACCAGAACATTTACCATTTCAGAACAACATAGTGTCATTAAATTCCAAAGAAGATGGAAATTGTCTATTTTCATCAATTTCTGACTGGTTTTATATGAGAAACTATATATTTTTTTTAAGTTCCATAACATTTTCTATAAAAAGGATCATTATAGTTTTGCGTGATCTAATTTCATATATATATATATATATATTTACGGGAATGGATTGGTAGTATTTACGCCCCCCCCCCTAACCAGAAATCCTGGATCCGCCTCTGTGTGTGTTGGGTGGGAGCGAAGTGATCCCGGTAGCACTCTGTCTCTAGCTGCAACGTTTCAGGCGACGGAATTGAAATAGCGCGAAAGTTTGGGCTTTCGCCCCCATCCTGGCCCATGGGGGGGGGGGGGAGATTCGCCAAACCTCCACTGGGTGGTCCTGATGGCCCTCTGTTTAGGTGCAAAGTTTCATATCACTAGCTGCGTCTTACCGGAATTTATTCTCTCACACAAAAAATACCCTGCCCTCTCCCGACCCCTGCGGGGCAAGGTGTGCGTTGGGTGGGGGTGAGGTGACCCCGGTAGCACTCTGTCTAACTGCAACGCGCAGGTGAATAACACCTGAAACGTTGCAGTTAGACATTATAGTGCTACCGGGTGCTACGGCTTAATGCTTATATATATACTAGCTGAATTACCCGGCGTTGCCCGGGACATTTCGGATTTTGTTCAGTCACGTCTGACCACGCTCACACGCCCGGGAAATTTCGGTTTTCGTCCCCCGCCACGCCTGACTCCGCTCCTACGCCGCCCTTGTCACCTCACCTTCTTCCATCGGGCCCAACCCGGTCCAAGCACTTTGAGTGCCTGGCGTTGCCCGTGAAATTTATGTTTTCGGTCCAACCCGCAGCTGCCACCCGCCAATGTTTACGCTATAGTCAGCATTTTTGCGAAACCGCATGCCAAAAGATCTGCCCTCGGCGAAAAATGAGGTTAAAAATCTATTGGTTCATTGAAAACCGATCGGCCAAAATTATTGCGTCTTAAATAGGCTTCTGATACATACAATACGGTAATAGATATTAATTAACGTCAATTTTAAAACCGGCCATGACGTCATTAATGTACTGGTTTCAATCATCAATATATCATCGATGGTTTTAATGTCTGTTGATAATGATGGTTGTAGCCTATGCAAATGGCGTCTTATATTAAACACATGCGTTAGCATTGCGATAGAAAAAAAAAATTCAAGCTCGAGAAAGGGTAAGATTTTTGGATCGCGAATTCCGATAGTGTTTTCCGCAGGTGCTAAGAAGTTGTTTGGTAAATTATTTGAAAAAATCGGTAGCGCGGATGAGTAGATTTTTTATTACGCACCCGTTGCAACTTGTGTTTATAGTTTTAGATATATATATATATATATATATATATATATAAGCCGTCACAATGCGAAGTTATTGACTTTGTGCTCTGGACATTTTTATTGCGACGACATCTCTTTGTTCTAAAGAGAATATTATTACTTCACGACTTTGATTTAACATGTTGATGCTTTAATAATAATAATCTACGTTATCAATTTGTTCTACGGACTTCGCATCGTGACGGCTTATTGTGACGACATCTCTTTGTTCTAAAGAGACTATTATTGCGTCACTAATTTGATTTAGCATGTTGATGCTCGATTATCAATTTTTTTCTATACGGCTTTCGCATTGTGACCGCTTTTCCTTGTTATGCAATTATAGAGTACTAGCTGGGATACCCGGCGTTGCCCGGGAAATTTAGGATTCGACCCGTTACCGGCCACCTCACCACACCCCATCCCACTCCACAACACCCCACCACACTCGGACCTCCACCGGTAAGCCACCCGTGAAATTTGGGTTTTCGGAAAAATTCACCCCACCCCCAAAATTCATCTCCCCCCCCACCCCACCACTCCCCACCCCCACCCTACCCACCACACCACACTCCGACCTCCACCGGTGCGACACCCGTGAAATTTGAGTTTTCGTTAAAAGTTTCTCCCCCTCCGCCACCCCCCACCCTCCCCCACCCCACCCCCACCCATGCCCCACACGGCCCCTGCGGGCCAAGGTGTGTGCTAGGTGGAGACGATGTGACCCGTGTCAAATCTGTGTAACTGTGAAACTATGGCAAGAGAATGGAAACTTATAGCGAAAATTAGGGTTTTCGCACCCCACCCTGGCCCCCATGGTGGTAGAGATTCGCCAACCACTGATCCGGGTGGTTCTGATGGCCCTCTATCTAGGTAAAAAAATTCATATCAATAGTTGCGTGTTTTTGAAAAAAAAATGGGGGTTTCGCCCCTCACCCTGGCCCCCATGGTGGTAGAGAATCGCCAACCCCTCGACTTTGCGTCTCATGGTGAGACCTACAGAGTAGTGAAGGTTTGGAGTGAAAAGCTCAAAAACTGTGAGCGTGCATTCTGGACAAATATACATACATACATACATACATACATACATAGCCAAGTCCTTTCTTATAGATATAGATATATTATGTTGCGTCACTAGCTTCGTTATGGGCAAGTTTCTGCTACGAGACTAGCTCTATTAGTCTTAGTTTAGTTAATTATATACCCTACTAAAAATCTTCTTGGTCCACAGCACTATATTTTACGTCAATAACTAGGTATAGGCCTAGTAATGTTCTATATAATAAGGCCTAGTAATGTTCTATACGTTGTTTGGAAAATGGACAATAATTTATTATTGCGTAGGCTATTATGACGACCATCTTATCCAACAGGACCCCCATATGCTTGAAAGGCGTGTCGTGCCTATACTAAAATGAGTGGTTTCGAATAATCTGTTCTGATTTTTTGCCAATTTAAATATAAGAATAAACAAAATAATTACAATAATGGCCTAATGAAAATGTGTCTCTTTTGCATAATTAAGTGAACATGTTTTAATTCACCTCTGACCCCGCTGTAATAAATAAATAATGTGCGTGGTATATTATTATTGATAATAGGCCTAATACGTTATAACGTAGGCCTTCGGTCTATACTTGGATGACGTTTGCTCGCACAACTGTTAAAGACTTCCCGAGCCACTGCATGTGAATGCATCATCATCATTGTCATCAACATCATCATCGTTATCGTTATCGTGAACGCCATCATCGTCATCGTCATCATCACCATCATAACCATCATCATCGCTATCGTTATCGTAATCATCATCATTGTCACCGTCATCGTCGTCGTCGTCATCACCACCCCCGCCGCCGCCACCACCACCACCATCACCACCACCACCACCACCATCACCACCATCATTATCATCATCATCATCATCATCATCATCATCATTACCATCATCATTATCGCCACCACCGCCACCGCCATCGTCATCATCATCGTCGTCGTCGTCATCATCATCATCATCATCACCTGAAGAGATTGAAGCAGGTGAATTGTATATTAATATTTTCCTTTATCAGTTACACTTCAACAAAAACAAGTTCCGAACTCTGTAGAGTTTCAAGTTTTTCAGCTACACAGTGTGGGCCCAACACACCGCATGAAATTATCGGCACTGCACTTAGTATATATATGCCCATATTAGCGTATTACCAGCTCATTGAAAGATATTGCCATAGATGAAGCGTTCTGGCCTGGCCATATTTAATTTAAGCGAAGTTATTCAAAGCAGAGTCCTTTCAGAAGGTCGAGGAATAGGCTACGAAGAGACACGTCCAACAATGAAATCTTAAATCGTCCAGCAGTAAAGCTAAGATAACTCGGTTGTCCGGCAATGATGTAGAAGTCGTTTAAAGTGAGACTGATGAGCCGTTGACTAAGCTCTACTTCTTGTCCGACTTTCCTTTCTCGCTTTCAGCCGATGAAGATGACTCGCTGTAGATGACGTGAGGCAGATCGCCATACATGTGCGACTTTATCACCTCCTGCTTAGAATCAAAGAGAAGACATCGTAGTCGTAGTAACGTCAAGTAAAGTAATTGTGGGTGAACGATGATAAGCAAACTGAAGCTAACTTTGCTACTCCAAATCTGGTCAGGGCATCAGCTTGTTCAGGTGTCCGGACAATTCGTCCCCGGACAATTCGTTCCGGACAATTCGTCCCGGACAATTCGTCCCGGACAATTCGTCCCCGGACAATTTGTCCCGGACAATTCGTCCCGGACAATTCGTCCCCGGACAATTCGTCCCGGACAATTCGTCCCGGACAATTCGTCCCGGACAATTCGTCCCCGGACAATTCGGACCGGACAATTCGGACCCGGACAATTCGGACCGGACAATTCGGACCCGGACAATTCGGACCGGCTATAGCCTACTTTAGCCTCAGTCTATGCGTGACTTGTCCATTCTGGACTAGGCCAACCTATTGCTTTCCAAATATACCTTTAATGTCATAGCCAAGTGAGGTAACGTGTTATATTATGTTTAGGCCTACATTTGCTTTGAGAACAATGAAATAATTTTCAATTTCGAATTGAATTTTAATGCGCAGCAGTATCTCCGGTCGACATCTGTATACGGTAATGGTGTCCGGGACGAATTGTCCGGGGACGAATTGTCCGGGACGAATTGTCCGGGGACGAATTGTCCGGGACGAATTGTCCGGGACGAATTGTCCGGGGACGAATTGTCCGGGACGAATTGTCCGGGGACGAATTGTCCGGGAACCGCTTGTTCACGAGCGCTACGTCTAGCCAGCGGAGTTGTCTGTGTGTTGTCTGTTCAATTGATTACGAGTGCTCGTGAATAAGCTGGTGGTCTGTGATCAAGGCAACTATTTACTACATTGAAGTGACTCATGCTACCGTATACTGTTGTATGAGAGCACGATGCGATTTTCATACCTGAATGCAGTGTTCCCTTTTCGACTTCTTAACTCTTCGGCATAATCGCTGAGTACAAATGACATAGAAATTAACATAATTACCATATTTGCTCATTACCATCGTCATAAATTATAGGACCATTACGTAAGCTTAGATACGTTGGTTCATTCCCTCCTGCTGCCATTATAGTAGAGCGGCCTGGTGAAAAATTGTTCACTTTGTGATACAAGCATGAAATTTGGTACATACGACGAAAATGTCATAAGAAAAAGATTTGGCTATACGGCCATCGCAGATTTGGCCCCAGGCCCCAATGGCAGCCATTTTTCAAAATGGCCGACCTATTTACAGATTTTAAATTATCTCAGCTTCCAGTGCACTTAGAATCGTCATATTGGTGTCTAAACATACATAGTTAGGGGCGAGGATTCCAAAAGAGCCATTACAAATGTCCCCAGGGTTTCAATGGCGGCCATTTTCCAAAATGGCCGACCAAAATACGGATTTTCAATATCTCAGCTTTCAGTACACTTAGAATCGTCATCTTGGTGTCTAAACCTACATAGTTAAGGGCAGGCAATCCAACAGAGCCATTACAAATGTTCCCATGGCTTAAATGGCGGCCATTTTCCAAAATAGCCGACCTAAAAAAGGGATACTTCAATATCTTAGCCTCCGGTACACTTAGAATCGTCATCTTGGTGTCTAAACATACATAGTTTGGGGCGAGGATTCCAACAGAGCCATTGCAAATGTTCACCAGGGCTTCAATGGCGGCCATTTTAGAAAATGGCCGACCTAAAAAAGGATATTTCAGTATCTCAGCTTTCAGTTCACATAGAATTGTCATCTTGGTGTCTAAACATACATAGTTAAGGGCAGGAAATCAATGGAATCAAATACAAACGTTTCTGTTCACAAGATTCGCAGCCAAGGAGTCAATTGTGGGGTAAGGTGCAAATTTCCTGCTTATTTGAAAATCAGCTGTTATGGGTTCATGGTGCGTCAAGTATAAATATAGTATAGTCCAAGCTATTTATTGCATCATAATATTTCTGAAACTTCTGATTGTGTTCATGTTCATTTGGCAATAAAGCAAGTTTTGGAATAATATATATGCAATTCAAGATATTATTGATGTTCTCGTAAATGTGTATCGTGACATATTTAAGTCCGCATTTGGGGGCGCTTATCCAGACAAAGTACTGACCTCAGAATTATACAACATCATTCACGTCATTCACGGTCGCATAGGCCTCTGCAGAGACAGAGACAAGTGCACTGTAGAGTGTAGAGAAACTTTTACACATTTGCACTGTCCCCTACATCCCTTCTCACAATCACATCTGAGCAGTTCACGACAGGCACGAGACGCTTCGAGAAGTGTCGTCCACTTCACTTACCTGCATCCTTCAGTAGTTTGCTGCCATCACAATTGACCAGGGCATGGTAGCTTAGGAGCAGCTATGAACATCTGTTCCCAAACGTGACCTGCTTGGTAGGCAGCTCTCTTTGTGTGTTCAATCAGAGCAACTTGAGTTGGTGGAAGACCATTCATAGGTCTGTCTTTCTGTGCGAACAGTTGCTTCCTTGCCTCATTCACCTTCTTCTCACCATTAGCACGGCCATAGAGGAGAACCACAAGGCGCTCAATTATAATAATCGAGCTGATCGTAAACAGAGCTGGGAGTTGATGCTAAGGCGCAGAAGGCAGGAGTGACATCGCTGAATGTTTTCTAAATGTTCCAGACAGTCCTTTTTTCGCAGCCAGCAAAGTATGATAGGCCTACTGTGTCACACCCGCCAAATGCGTGTAGGAAAGGCAAGGCTACGCACTTTTCCGGACCTATAGGGCACGCGCCATTTCATAGGTTGGTAGGTATCTGAAGCTTCTGCCTGAGGCAAAACCAACCCACAATTCATCAATGCTCAGCTGCTGAACTGCTGATACGGCCAACACCAACACGTCAGAGTCAACGGTGCGTATCATCACTTTACGATAACCATGTTTGGTAGCATCGGAGACATGCAGAAAAATCTTTGTATCAGCTTTCTCTTGCAGAGTACACGGAGCAAGTCCAGATGTGTCTCTTTGCCGAGTACAGAGCACATCCTTGTGGTAAGTTGGTATTATCTGGCTTCCTGGTTCAATTCCTAGTTTTGCCATAATGTTGCAGACTCAAGAAAGACAACAACTCTGACTTGTTATCGTCATTCCTCAGTAATTCCTGCCAGTTTCTGGGTAGAGCACTAGAAGCTTCGACGCACCTTCGACTTCCCTTACCCCTCACACTGCGGGTGTGTTTGTATTCAAGCTGCCACCCACATAATCATTCCGTATAACATCAAGTCTACTCTATGCACATGCTCTAGCTGTCTTGTGCTGTAGGGCAAGAAACTACGGGATGAATAATCTGAAAAGGTGCATGCAGTGCCAGGCTTCAGCATGTTGACTATGACGGCTCCATACAGTATATAACTATATAACTATATATATATATATATATATATATGTATGCCTATATATATATATAAGACCGTTCGCAATTGGAACACATACTTGACGCACCTTGAGCCCATAACAGCTGATTTTCAAATAAGCATGAAATTTGTACCTTACCCCACAATTGACTCCTTGGCTGCGAATCTTGTGAACAGAAACGTTTGTATTTGATTCCATTGATTTCCTGCCCTTAACTATGTATGTTTAGACACCAAGATGACAATTCTATGTGAACTGAAAGCTGAGATACTGAAATATCCTTTTTTAGGTCGGCCATTTTCCAAAATGGCCGCCATTGAATCCCTGGTGAACATTTGCAATGGCTCTGTTGGAATCCTCGCCCCAAACTATGTATGTTTAGACACCAAGATAACGATTCTAAGTGTACCGGAGGCTAAGATATTGAAGTATCCCTTTTTTAGGTCGGCCATTTTGGAAAATGGCCGCCATTTAAGCCATGGGAACATTTGTAATGGCTCTGTTGGATTGCCTGCCCTTAACTATGTAGGTTTAGACACCAAGATGACGATTCTAAGTGTACTGAAAGCTGAGATATTGAAAATCCGTATTTTGGTCGGCCATTTTGGAAAATGGCCGCCATTGAAACCCTGGGGACATTTGTAATGGCTCTTTTGGAATCCTCGCCCCTAACTATGTATGTTTAGACACCAATATGACGATTCTAAGTGCACTGGAAGCTGAGATAATTTAAAATCTGTAAATTGGTCGGCCATTTTGAAAAATGGCTGCCATTGGGGCCAGGGGCCAAATCTGCGATGGCCGTATAGCCAAATCTTTTTCTTATGACATTTTCGTCGTATGTACCAAATTTCATGCTTGTATCACAAAGTGAACAATTCCTTCACATTTTGGTTCCAGGCGGCTCCACTATTATACGCTGCAAGCTACCGGTACAAGTTCTGCCTATAATGAATAAATATACATGTAATTATCATGTATGGTAAGGCTTGGTAAGTCTACATGCAAATGACTGATCGTGGAATACTGTGGTGTTTAGTTAGGTTAGTCATAATGATCGCTTTAAGGCCTATTTATTGTGAACTTCGTGTCTGAAAAATTATGACCTAATTTTGGTAACACAGCGCGTTAGACTATTTAGGCTACCCAAGCTGAGTAAAGTTTCCCCTATTAGCCCTTATACCAGACCGGTATGCGCTCGTTATAAGATGCCCGACTCGCAACCAATCAAATCTTTTGCAACATCATCTCAATAAATTCGCAACAAATCACAATCTAATCAGTGGCGTAGCAATAGGGCGTGCAACCTGTGCACTGCACGAGGGCCCCCGGCTGTCAGGGGCCCCGGGCCCCCCGGAGTCGGAGTCAATTTTTTACTTTAAGGATATTCAGAATGTAATCAAACCTACATCTACAGCGTACACACCCAGTAATTTTTTGGGTTTCAGCCAGAATGTCCATGATTAGGCTACCTTATTACAAATATCTTTGCTCTTTGCAGTCCTTGGCCGGAAGTAGTTGTACTGGCGTATAAACATAATTGTGTCATGGTCTACCCTGACGCGTTTAAAATTTATTATCTTTTGTAGCAAAATGTGAAATTTATAAAAGATAACTGCATGGCCTATTTACTTGGAAATTGTATATCTTTAGACTCCCGTACTGCACACTTTCTGTTCCCCCAAGTTAGGCCTTAGCTAAGTCTTATTTAAGTGGCGCTGCTAAGCGACAAGCACGAGAAGAACGGGTAAAGAAGACCGCCAAAATGCAAACAATTTCCGCATTTATGATGCCTGCGGACAGCGAGCTTGCACCGATGACTACATCAAACATGGGGGCAGAATCGAATTCTGGTTTGATCAGTGCAGAGATGGTGGTTGACATGGATATTGACACTGAGCCGAGTAGGCCTCGAACTTCAGAGGCTATGGTGTGTGTGTGTATTCGTTTAATAAGCAAAAACAGGTTGGCAAACCGCAACCTGGTACATTGAGATAGACAAAAATTACATTGTAATAAAAATATTAATGTTATAGGGAGTAATCAGTTATTGGAATTAAATTGAATCAATAGTTAGACTATGCTTTAATAATATGTTTGTAAAGGACTCTAGAAACAAAGTTTCGGTCATCTTTGCTCGGAAGTTCAAAATTGTGCACACGAGCCCTAAGACCAGGACGACGGTTGTTCTTTGGCGGGAAAAGTTATTACGGTAGCAGTTACATCAATGGATTCAGGCTTGACACCTCAAAAGTGGTGGATATTTTTGCACAAGAGAAGGGGCGCAAACGAGCATTTTAGCATGTCGGATTTAAACCCCCGTAGTAGTTTAGCTGTAGCCTAGACTTGATTGAGTCATTTAACACTTGGCAAATTCGTTACATTTTCCCGTTCTTTTAATCAACAAACCCAGCAGCTTGGAGAATTTAAGTAGGACCTATGGGTGATTGATGATTGATACCGGTACTTCAGGAGATGAAGCAATTTTTTTAATTACTTTTGTAGGGTATTCTAGTTCAAATTTTCGCTGCTGATATGAAGAAGAATATGTTTTATTAGATAAATTCGTTAAAATAACAAAATGTGGCTAGTTTATTTTCATTTAACTTTGGTGTTAAAAAAAGACGATCTGAGCCGTTTTGCACAGCTTTGTTGTTTGAAATGGAATGGGGTTTCAAGCATTTAAGGGCCCACCACCTATGCTCTGCACAGGGGCCCCCCAAGACCTTGCTACGCCACTGAATCTAATCATCATCTAAAAATTCACACCTTAACTAATCTTAATATGGCAATCCTATTCTAATCCTATTACTCCTATTAAACTCAATTTAATCACAATTGATCCTAATTTTTAATCTAGATCAATTCGCAGCGTCTCTAATCGGAGTGATTGTCTGCAGATTCTGAGACTTCAGGTGGTTGTATACGTACGATGATGCTGAGGATGACCATAAGAACCACTGCGATGCCAACGACTCCAAGAGCCGTTACTATGGCAATGTACTGCGTCGAGAAAGTCTTTGACAGATCCTCATCCTTCTTAGATTCTCCAGTTGCTCCATCCTTTCCAGCCAACTCCGTGATTGCTGGAACAGAGAATCATGAAGTAACGAATTTTCTCAATAAAATCAAATCTATTCTGACCTTGTCTAATATAATCTTCTCCAGTGACGTAGACAAGGGGGATTTCGGGGTTAAACTCCCCCATTGGCCTAGGGAAAAGTTTTTTAAAGGTTATTTATTCACTTAAATAAGAAAATCAAAACAATTACTTGTAGTAACAATTGTTTTTCTTGCTCTATTTCCTTTGTTACTTTATTCTCTTTTTATTTACTGTAATACTATTGGGTTGGTGTCAGAAAGGGCATTCGGCCAGGCCAAAACCCAAACCCCCATCATAAATTCCTGGCTACGCCACTGATCTTCTCTCTCATAATCATCAGTTCCTGAGGCCAAGCATTTGGCGGCGATGTGTACGAATAAATGACCTCCATCGCTATCGGCCATTTGTAAGGTACATTGCTCCCCTTAGTGTTAGTCCAGAAGATGTTTTGCCCTCATTCATATTGTCTATCTTTATTAACTAATCATGCTCTGCCTTTACTTCTAATGTTCATGCTACAAGAAATCAAAATATTGGTTAAAAAGTCTTATAATAATCTGAAACCCATTGACAACCATCCTTAGCTTGTCTTCTCTGCTTCTCACCCTTCTTCTCTTTCCAACCCTTCTTGTTCCATTTAACCATTCTTCTGGTTTCAACATTTTCTCACTCTTTTCTGTCTCTTCTTCCCCAACTACATGTACTTAACCCTCAGCTTCCATAATTATCTCTCTTTCCCCTACTCTCCGTGCCTCTCACCCAATCATCCTGCTTCCTCCCTTGCTCTTTCGCTCCGTCTCTTCCCTTCTTTCCTCTTTCCTCCCGCCTTGACCCCACATCATTGAGATCTCCCTCAATCTTACTCATGGGCGGAGTTTGGTTTCCGTTCTTGGAGGGGCTAAATTTTTGGGGGCTGAGACTCGGTCCAGAAAACGAGAAATATTTTCCCAGCCAAAAAGTTGATGGCTTGTTTTTTAGTCCTCGGGCTGGAATCTGGGCGAAAAATACACATTTTCCCGGCCAAAAAAGTTGGTGACCTTTTTTTTAGTCATTCATATGTTTCGCTTAGGGGGGGGCTAAGCCCGAGAAAAGATACCATTTACACAGCAAAAAAATTACTCTGGGTCTTCTAGGGGGCTTAGCCCCTAGCCCCTGATAAACTCCGCCCATGATCTTACTTCCTACATCCTCCATCCGTTTGACACTCAATCTCCACTTTCCTTATTCTAGCCCTTCCCCATCTCTCCTCATCCATTCTCCATAAGTATCGAATCTATCTTCTCATCACGCTCTCAGTAGGTTATATTCCCTCTTCCTTCCTTCCCCTCCCATAGCTCTACCTCTCTCATTCCATCGCCCATTCTTCCCTGCTTACCGGGTTTTTCAGCTGCCGTCGTCATTTCCGTTGCCTTTCCATCGACTTGAGCATTCAGAGGATCATGTGACTCCAGCTCCACTCGCTTTCCATGTCCCGATAGGAATGGCACATGTGTTGTCAACTGCGGACGACCCACGTGATCGTAGCCTGGGAACTTGACCTTGACCGCTGCAGAGTCCTTGGAACGTTCATCGACTTCTCCGTAGACTGGACTGGTGAGAACGAGGACGTCCTCGCTAGACATCTCCGACTCCGGACGACGACCAAAATTGTCGTCCAATGATCTAGACTCCATATCATCCGACCTCGGATCAGATCCTCCTGTAAGAACAGGCATCAGACATTGTATCAAAACATCTGCAGCATGCATCTGTAAAGAAGTAATAGATGTGAAATTGGACACCTAGATACATACATGTACAAGCATGCATAGATGGCATACTATACGTAGTATTATGCATGCATAGAGTATGTGCATTGCTATAGGTCTACACGTACGTATAACTTACTTTACAGGGTTTTCTAAAGGAGTTTTCAGAACTGCACAACCCTTTATTTCCTATTTGCCACCTTACCTTTACTACCTTTACTTGCTGAGGCGCAAGATAACAAAAAATGATTACGATACATGTAGGCATTCTATGTTGCAAGACCAGATTACCGTCACATGTCTGAAGGCATTCGTCACGTGTGTCAAATCTGTTTCCGTTTCCTGAACATCCGCCATAGTAGAACAATTCGCAGGATCCCTTCCTTCGATTGTAAAACCACTTGGCCTGTCAAGACGAATCACAATAGCAATAATTATATCATTGGCAGAAATAATATTTCTGCCAATATATATTATAGGCCTAATATATATTATAGTGAACAATATTGATCACAATAATTGAAACATTGATAGCAATGTTGTCGGAAACAGCGATAAAAACAGAGCGATACCTTTGCTAAAAGATAGCTCTACAGTTTGCATCAGCAGTAATTGAATTTATATATATATATATATATATATATATAACAGGCAAAATGTAAATTATATTGCATAAAAGTAACATGTAAAAGCATCAGTAAAATATATTTAGTAACATGGTAACAGTACTAGGTATCGTCTTGATCTGTTCTATTCCCTGGACTGATCTTGCCCAACATCGGGTGTTCCTGTGGTTGGACCTAAGGCCGTAGCCAGGATTTTATTTGGGGGGGGGGTGTTTAGGCCTACCAACTTTTTCGACCCAATTTTCCGATGACCCTTTTTTAGTCATCAAAATTTCTGATGATCTCTTTTAGTCATCACATGCTTTCTGTATAGGCTTTTCGCCCGAAAACCGTTAACCGCTGCGTAAAACGATCTAATTCAATGCATTTTTCTTCTAAAATCGCGATCTTCTGCGGCTTCTGGACGGCCAATACATTGCTCACCGTGTAGTTCTTACATTATCTGCCATTAAATGCATTATATTATTTTTACATTTTTCATTTTAGGGGGTGTTCAAACACCCAAAACACCCCCTAGCTACGGCCTTGGATGGACCCTCCATTTTGGAAATTACTTTCACTCCCTACTGATTGCGAAACTAATGGCTTTTCCTCGTCAGTCTCTCTTTCTTCAAAAGCGTTTTCTTTTTCACGGAGTTTCCATGCTGAGAGCTCCTCTGAGTAGTCATTCTTCAAGAGGCGCTATATAAATTCATAGATACGAGTAGTAGCAGCAACAGCCATGGCAATAGTAACAATATTATGGCAATGGCAGCTTTAATAGTAACATGCATAGCAATAGTAGTATTGATGTAAAAATGGTTGAGTAGGTATACTGGTATAGTATTGTTACCTGGTATCCAGCGCAAGGTCCAGGTTCAAGAGGAAGTTTGCAAACAGATGAAACCGGATTTCCTCGTCGTCTCTCATTCAAGTCTTCGTTTGGAACTGATCCAAGGGAGCCGCTCCTTGAGTTTCTGCAAAGTAAAGGATAACATCCTGCGATATTATCCTGACTCGATAGACAATAGACCTATAAATGAGGACAAAACATCTTCTGGACTAACACTCAGAGGAATAATGTACCTGAGAAGTGGCCGATAGCGATGGAGGTAATTAAATTTTATTCGTACAAATCGTAATTGTGCGTTAGATATCATCTTAAAATGTCTTTATTCATCTACCAGCCTGTCCCGGTCTGTCTGTGTATCTGGATCATTTTCTCCCTGTCTGTCTGTGTTTCTGTCTGTGTGTCTGTCTGTCTCCATCGGTCTATCTATCTCTCTCTGACTGACTGCCTGTCTGGCTGTCTGACATTTTGCTAATGGCAGCAATCACTTCTAACGAAGACACGTTTTAACTACATGGAATTTGCTTTGCAAGCAGCCATGCTTACATTTTAAAACTATGTATGAATATACACGACTACACGTATTATGAATTTCGTCGTTTGAAAATTAGGTGGATAAACACTTGGAAACACGTTTTTAAAGGGAACAAGTTTTGTCTGTATCGATAGAAAAAGTTAAACAAATATTTTGGCTGCTACATAAGGAGTTATCTGAGTTGCATTCTTACACGAATTCTCGGTTGGATCGAGGACCATCGAACTCGGAAGCAGGTGACCAGTCTCGCTCATCAGTCATCGGGTCTCGCGAGATCTGAACGGAACGTTGCCTTGGAGACATCTGGCGAGGAGAAGAAAGAGGAGGAGGAGGAGGAGGAGGAGGAGGAAAGTATCCGCCATTTTGGTTCGTCTGGAATCGAGGTGCTTCGATCTGGAACCTTGGAAGCGACAGACGACTCTGGCTGAAATATTGGTTTTCCTCTGGAGATGGTTTTGGAAAGTGTGGCTGGTCGACTGGACGACTGAACTGATCTCCATCAACAAAGATCTGGAGGAATGTGAGACGATCGGAAGGTGAGGATCGGCTGCTGCTGCTGCTGCTGCTGCTGAAGCCATTGTTGTTGTTTCGCCTGCGTTGAGCTGGACGCTCTTTGTCTTGTTCTTGCCAGTTCTTATCGCGACCCATGACGTTTGGTCTCTCAGCGCGTCCATCTTCTCTGATTCCTTTCCGGTGATTGTCCTCGTCTGCGTGGCTTGGTTTTCTGGAATCCTGTTCCATCTTACCGACTCCAGTTCTTCCTACGGCCAGGTGTTCCGCTAGAGGCCGAGTGAGGTGGAGGACGTGGAAAGGGATCTCCGAGTTTATCTCGGAGTTTATCTTTGCTCTCGCGGGAAAACCGTGGTGAGATGTTGAGAAAGAGGGATGGAGTTGATTTTGTGACTGGCGAGGAAGTCCGCTGCGATCCAAGGAAATTGCCATTCGATCTGGTTTCATTCCGCGAGGCAAGAGAACGTTTGCTGTATTATAAGAATCACGACTTGCCAGTCTTCTTTCCATCTCGAAGTCCTGTATCTTCTTTGGCCGTTCACGCGATTCGAAAATCATGGAATTCCGTCTTAAGGTCATTGCATTTGGTGGGCTGCCGTCTGTTCTCGGTCCCGCTGAGTCTCGGTAGTTTGAGGTTTGACCTGGAGGCGGTCTGGGTTTTTCCATCATCTCCTCACCATCAAACCAGAACGGAAGGCTGAGTCTTCCTGGTTCGACGTCCGACACGACGATGGCTTGTTCGATCCATCGAAAGTTCTTCAGCTCCTGAGACATCGAGGGAGGACCGTCGTTGTTGTTGTTGTTGTTGAGAAAATGTCCGAATCGTTGGAAGCCGATGGCAGGCGATTGGCGATTCTGTCGACTCCTGGTTCGCTGGACAGCCGGATGTCGTTCCTCCAGATGTGGCCGATCCATTTCTGGACGTTTGTCTGCTTTTGTGTTGTCGTCTGTGGTCCGTCTGGATGTCTGAATTGACGACGTCCCTGGATTTCTGCCAAAAGGTATCGGATCAAAAACTGAGATGGGAGATTCACGTGGCTGATGCCGGAAGAGATTTCGAAGAGTTTCGATGTCGGAATTGATCGTCGCTTTCTCTGGTAGGTTGTGTGGTGCTCTGAATCCCGAGTTGCGTGACCCTTGAACGACCGATTGCCGCTGTTGCTGTTGCTGCTGTTGCTGATGCTTCGGTGATTGTTCATGTTGTTCACTCCCTCGTGATGCTTTTCCTAACAGATGAAAGCGTTTGTCTGAAGACGAACTCACCTGTCTGGCTCTACGCTGCTCCTCTGGCTTTCCAGAATCCTCGATGTATGTGTCACCCAGCAACACCTTCTGGTCAGCGACGTTGTCCCCTGGACTTTCATGACGAAATGGAGGAAACGCCAGGGAGCGTAGAAAGGGTGGAGGAGGAGGTGGAGGTGGAGGCAGTTTCCGCCGGAGCATATCCAAAAAGAACTGAAGACCTTCCGATTGTTGTGGAGGCAGTTCCCCCAAAGGTGCAGTTGCAGGCAACCATTTAGGTTCAGCGAACCGTGACGGTGTTCTCGAATTTGGTGGACCGTCTTGGAAGCTGTTCTCTGCCCGCGATCTGTCCGCATTTCTTCTTCCCGTGCAGGTCATAAAGCAGGTGTTCATGGTCTGAAAGTTGTTGGGGTTCCCTCCACATCCGCTGTAGGTGAATGACTGACAGGAGCCATTGAACGGGTTGAAGTACCACCTGATCAGCTGCTCGGGGCAATGACCCCTGACCTTGTGCAGAGAACAGAAGGCTGGGCGACGGTAGTCATGCTCAGACTTTGAAAGTCGCAATGGCGGCGCCTTGAATTTCGGACGCACCGCCGGGTTTCCACTGGCAATGTTCATATTTCCACCTGTTGAAGGGTTTTCTCTGTTCTGAGGTATTCGTCCATCCATGGAGAAAGGTCTCGCAGCAGGTTGTGGTTCATTTGCAGCTGGTGATTGAGCGGCGGTTTTAAAGTGAATGCTTCTCTCTGAATGGTTCGACATTTCAGGGCTTCTGGGTTCTTTCGTCACCTCGACAGACGCCGGATGGTCCAGACTGTCCAACAGAACAGCTGTCGTTTCTGGAGCATGCTGGGTAACTTCGATGGTTCTTCCACCTTCTTTTCCAATAACATGTTCTTTTTTCGTCGGATCCTCGGACGAACCATCGGTCCTTATTGCAACATCGAACGACGGTGAATGGACTCTTCCACCCGGTGACCTGGTTACTGGACCAACTCCACGGACTTCAGATGTCATGGATTGTAAGGGCACGGTGTTTGTGATCTGGATAGCGATGGTTTCCGGTCGAGACGTCTCCTTCGTCGCCTGGTCGTTCATCTTCCGCTGAAGAGAATCCTCCAGGTTTCTGCTAGTAGACTGGTCTGACTTAGTTGCCATCATCGGAGTGGCTAGGCCCCTGTTCTTTTCTGGCGTATCTGATTCTCGATCTGAAGGCGCTGGTTCGTCGTTTGTCGCGACTGGTCCATGTGGATTTTCTGGTGTCAGACGAATTCCGACTTGTGGTTCCTGGTCATCGATGCTTTCCTGTTGTACCTGTTCCGTTCCCGTGTTTCCAATGGAAGCAGGTATAAACTTGGGTGTGAATTCCCTTTGAAGTTCCTTTGTGTTTGACTGCATCGATGTTGGCAGCACAGAAGTGATACCCACTTCTCCGTTGTTCGGCATCATACGAGGCATTCTTGGAGTTCCAAAAGAGGGATTTTCGTCTGGTGTTTCTTCCCCTCTGTTCTGCTCCTCGGGTGACTCTTTGGGTAGGCTTTCCACCGCCTCCTGTTCCAGCTCCGTCTGTCTGTCAGGATTGTGGAACATTTCTGGCTCTTCAGGGTCATCATCCTGGTCAGCTGCAGGTCTCGATCTTTCTGTCTGTCCTCGTTCATCATCGTCCGAAGACGGTTTCTCATTTGACGGATCTTGCTGACCTTCTGTCGCCATCAAAGGAGTGGTTAGGTCCCTGCTCTTTTCTGTTTTATCGGAATCCGGAAATGAAGGTACAGGCTGGCGATTTGCCGCGACTGGTTCCTGTGGCTTTTCCTGTGCCTTCAACGCCGTCCTCGAACCTTCTTTGAAGTCCTTGTCCATCTGTCCAGAGGTACTATTTACGTCTTCCTCTACCTTTTCTGAACCTTCTTTGAAGTCCTTGTCCTGTCCAGAGGTACTCTTCACGTCATCCTGAACCTTTTCTGATGGCAGAGGAAGTGTAGTTTTCTGATTAGGAGCCTGCTGAATACCAGCTGCTACAACTGGGGTAGCTTCGACTTCTACGCTTCCAGAAGGTTTCTTCTGAATTCCCGATGGCGTTAGTGGTGGAGAGGACGTAATTTCTGGCGTTGTGTCTTTGGCTTCTGCTGTCCTTACCAGCAACGATCCTTCTGTCGTCAGCTTTGCGTTGTGTTGGTTGCTATTAACCGGATCGACTGGAAAGGTGGACAGAGTTTCAGCAGAGCTATTTACTTCTGGCTGTGGCTCCGAACTATCCTCCGCTGCTAGTAAAAGACAAGACGCCAAAGAACACACGTAAACCTTGCAGAAAATTAAAGTAGGCTATAGAAAGGTGGGGATGTGAGTTGAAACTGGGAAGGCGATATTGGCGTATCTTGGCAAGGAAATGTAAGTTAAGGAGATCGTGGAAAGGTTAAGTTGAGGTGAAGGGACGTAGAATGAGGCGACAAGGTTGTCCAGCAATTGAAAACATGCTATTGAATTGCGTAATCAAAATACCAGATCCGTAATTCCAATTATAATGCAATCGAATTTTCATTTATTTCGCTGATTTGCAATAGCATTTCAATTATTGTAATACTGATTGAAGTGCTGATTGAAGAGCAACATACGATTTGCATAGTTTAATCTAGGCATTTGGGGGTGGGATCATCTCGCTTGTGCTGCATTACCTGATATATCAACACAGATTCGCTGGCACTCCTCTTGCGTTTCGAAGGTGCTGCCAACACCTGGACATCCCTGGAAGAGGAATCGTCGGCAGGAACCAGTGTTTGCGTCGAAGAACCATCTGTTCTGCTGCGAGCCTCCGCAGTCTCCCTCTGGTGGTGGCATGATGCATGCTTCTGGTCTGATCGGTAATCGCTCCTCAGCTAAATTGTGAACATCAGAATCACAACTGATAGAGAACGTAGAATGCTTTGGCAAGCGTCAGCAGTCAAATCTCCAGCAGTCGAAACTGAAGAGGTCAAGAAAGCTCAAAAGTCAGAGCTACAAAATTCAAATCTTGTAACATCAATGTTTAAAAAGTGAAATCTGCAGAAGCCAAGATTTCGAAAGCCATATCTCCTAAAGTCAAAATTGCAACGTTGCATCTCCTGCAGTAAAATCTCAAAAGTCAAAACTCTTAAAGTTAAATCTCCTATAGAGTCACATCTCCTAAAATAGAATCTCAAACGGTCAAAACTTGAAAAAGAGACTCCCAAAAGTGAAATCCCGAAAATGAAATTTCAAAATAGCAGCCTCTAAAAATCAGCTCTCCGAAGGTCAAAATATTGTCGGAGTCTCCCAACAGGAGATCTGCAGCGCTTGAGAAACCCTAAAAAGTTGTCAATGTATTCTGTCGCTTACCGAGGAGCAGAGTGAACGTCCAGACGACCGACACGAAGTACGTCACAAGGAACAACATTGCGATCTAAAAGACACAACAGACAACTCAACAAATCTAAATCGATCAATCAATCAATCAATCAATCAATCAATCAATCAATCAATCAATCAATCAATCAATCAATCAATCAATAAAGCAATCAAGCAATCAATCTATCAATCAATCAGAATTATATAGCGTCCCTTCAAGATCCCGACTCAGAGACTCTCTCGCTCATAGGATATAATTGAATTTGATTTCATTTGGTTGAATAATTTATGCATACATGTATATACATAATTACATTATGACATGCATACATAAATTATGTAGGCCTACAGGTATTGTATTAAGCTTACATGAGTAGCCAATAGCATACATAGGCTAATTCTTATACATGGGTCTTACACTTACACATGTATACAATGCAGAAACACATGTTCGTGCATTTAAATTAATCTATTTTAAGTCATTACAGGTTAAGTTAATTTAAATCTCAATCGTATGTCGGAAAAATTTACTATTATTACTTAAATAAAGGAGCAAAGAATTTGGTCATTGACATTGAGAAGGAAATTTGGTTAGACAAAAATTATGGCAGTGTAGGCCTATCACATTGTTCCCAATTGCCTGTCTCTGTTCCAGAGACAGACAACTTAATGAAAAAAGCGTTTTTTAATAAGAATGCTTTATGATGCTCAATTTCATGTAAACCAAAGTGCGGCTATGCAGTTGGATTAATAAAGAACATACTTATACCTACTTACTTTCTAACCTAAGCGTTTGCCCCTCCAGGCCTCCTGCAAAAATTTCTGCGGGCACCCATGCCGAAGCCCCTTAGGATAGACGTGCTTTGTATAGGCTGCTATTGACTCCGTTGTATCGCATGCTGTCTGTTCTTTTAGCAGTTAAGATTGATGTTAAGACAACTGCATAACTGTAGGCCTATACTGCAATCGGTTGCCGTATGTCAACCGGATTGTTGGATAAACGGAAATTATATAATGTGAATGAATAATATTTATAATTACCAGAAATGACCAACCTACGAATCATGGGTCGTCTACGATTCCATTCGTTTCCACAAGAACTGTTCTCATCAACTGAGTCAACACGAAAAGAGATCCTCGCTACAACTGTCTTCTGCAACTTCAAACTATCAACTGTCCCGTACGAAATGAAAACGCTACCTATCGTCCTATCTATCTCAGTCGTGGTAAAATAAACGCCAGCAAAACACACACACTCGAGACACACATACCATCACGTACGCATGCCCAATGACACTGATTGACCCCCGGGCGTCGAACCGCCATGTCGCCCCGACGATAAAGCTCCTGAGAATATTTTAACGTTGAACATTTTAACGATGATGTTGGTCGTAAAATGGACAATGAGTTCTCTCTGGGCTTCAGAGCAATATCGAGGCTGGTCAGCATCATATATCCTGCAGCGATGCTTTCAAATAGTCAGGACAGCGCACATCTATGCATCCGAGAAACTTCACCAGGTAAGCATCGTATACACGCAAGTTCACCAACTGCTGAAGCATTAATAACACTGTCACGCTCACAGTTTGACAGGATTGACGCATTTGAATAACAATGGCAGAATAATAATTATTGTCATTGACAGACAGCAGCGTGTTGTTGTATAGAAAACTTCAAGCACGTTCACTGTCCTTACAATCATCAAAATGCAGAAAATGATAATTATTTTCTCTTCATTTAAATTTCTTGTCGACAAAATATTATGGGAGGCACGTGTACCGTTTTCTAATTAGACATCATTGTCTATAGACCTATACACGAACAACAGAAGAGACACTCCTTTGGATTTCTGGATCTTTCAATGGGCAATAATTTATTATTTCGATCTGGACTTGGAGCAGATATTGATCCTACATGTCTACCGATTTTGCATCGACTGAAAGTTCTGTGAATAAGCCACTTCTCGCGACTTGGGTATACTTGAGAGACCCAGCCTTAACTCAAACGCAAATTCTTAGGGGTCTACCTATCAATGAAACTAGCTCCTACCCTAAGTTCCTAGTCCTAACAGCGTCCCTAAAGCCTATAGGAGTAACATAAATTCTATAGCAGTAACCGACACCTTAACCCTATCATGGCCATAATTTCTATAACCATAACTAACCGCAACTCTAACCCAGCAGAAACCCAGACCCTAACAGCAACCCTACCTTCAACCCTAACCATAACCATAACAGAAGCCCTAACTCTAGCCCTAACCGAAAAACCTTAACAGAAGCCTCAATGGAAACCTTAACTCTAACCCTAACCCAAACACTAACCCTTGCCATATAACTTTTATATAAATGTCCGAATGAATGAACTGTTATAACAGTGACCCTAGCAGTAACCCTGACCCTTAGGCCGATAGATGTAGCCTAATTGATGATAGGCTCTGAAGGTCGTGTAATTATGTAGCCTACAAGAGAGATGGTCATGCATCCGATCTGCAAAGCTGCTTTTACATGAAGAGGTCTGGGTTCGTGCAGTGAGTGTTTATGGATGACTAGCCTATATTTTCTTATGGTCCCATCGTAATATTTCCCACTACTTGCTTTATTTCTCAGAGACTCAGAGCTGTTTTAAAGGAAATTTTTGAACTGCGCAACCCCTTCTTTCCCTTCCCATCTTCCATGGTAAATTACTTCCAATCGGAGGACAATGTGTCAATGACCTTTTTGCTAGTTTTAGCTGTACAGAAGTGCTTATACAACGTGCACAAATCCATTTAGAACTGCACATTTTGTGAACAGCTGCACGTTTAAAAACTGCTATTTTTCTTTAATTTTCTAAAACTAAGTTGCAGGGTAATCACTAATCACCGTGATTGTCAGTGAAGCGTGATCGGTTTGTCTCACGCTCCTGGACACACATTCCATCCTTACTAGTAACGAACGTCTTTCCACATTCACAAAAAGTGAGCAAAAAAACTGCTACTGCTGGCGCCTCCACGGGGGGCGTGTCCAGTCATGACGAATTTTCTAAAAATATCACAGCGCATCATGTGATTAATTTGCATATCAACATCGGCATTTTTACAGCGAGGAGCCACACACGGCTTTGACGACTATAGCATACAATGCTCCTTGACAATGCTCTGCATTAGCAAGATCCGCCCATGCTTGGCCTAGTCCTTCTATTGCAGTGCAGTGTAGTCTGCAGAAACGCTTTCGTGCAACTCTTGTTGTAGTAGGCTAGGCCAAGACAGTGTACGTCGTGTGGGGAAAATATATTTTCAGATACAAATATTTGTTCACGAATAATTACTAACATAAGACTAAAAAGGTGTAGGCTATAAGTTCCCTGTTCGGTGATATCCAGATATATTTTTTCTGTGAGAATCGGCGTTTTGAAAGGTGAGTGAGAGTGCGTAAACGTTCTGAGCTTAATAGTCGTATTGAAAACAAAGGTAAGTGAAAAATCGATTGTTTGCGACTTACATCTACAACTGTCAACCTTTGTATACGCTCTAGGCCTACACGTGGACATGGTATCATATAGCGTGGGGCGCGGTGGTTAATGTAAACTGTACTCGGATTTCATATATAGGCTATATAGCGGCCATATGGCCCATGCTCATTTTTCAATGGATTGATCGTGGTGTAGAGGTGGCGTTCGTACCATATGTCGGAATTCAGAGGTTCGAATCCACCCTCTAATCGCTGCGTGGGGACCTTGAGCAAGTTCTTCACTTGCAATTGTTCGTGCGCTTCGGCGTGAAACTCCGATGCAGTGTCCGCGCTGTAATCGGGAGTGACTCTGAGTAGTTAGCTTGGAGGGGCGCTATAGAAATGGGGAAATAAGAAATAAAATATGAATGTCAAGTTATTCCTACCCTAATCCATCCATATCTCTTGCCCTAATCCATTCAATCTCTTTTATTCCCTCTAATCCATCCAATCCGTTTACCCTAAACTGTCCAATCCCTTTCTCATAATCCATCCAGTTTCTTTTCCTTAATCCATCCATCTCCTTCCTCAAATCCATACAATCCCTTTCCCTTAATCCGTTCAATCATTCGTATACTCTAATCCTCCTACCTAAACCATGATCTAATCCTCTTCCTACGGATCGATCTTCATTGTCCGTATCAAAATCCACCTATCTGCTCTTCTTCAACCTTTCCCTAATCTCTCTGGCAACCGGGCTCTGATCTACACTGGGCCTCCCGTACGACACGACACGGCACTTCGCTCGTCAATAAGCTAGGTTTCCAAATTTCGATTATGATAGTGGGTTTCGGAAACAATCAACTGAATTGTGACCACGACAAACAATAAAAACAACAACAACAACAGCAACAACAACAACAACGACAACAGCAACAACATGCGTCACCTCTCCAAGACAACTCATCAAAGTTATTCCCAAACTTATAACAATTAGACGACATTCGAATAGTCTTAAAAATAGTATCTTTTGCAAACTGGGGACATACATGTAGTTAGCAGAAGATGCTCATGTCACCAGTTGGATGGGACCGTGTTGCACACTGTAGGAATAGGTTACAAGGGAACTATTAGAATACCAGGACACCTACAATAGTGCTTCAGAAAGAAGAAAATTAATATGCAGACCTTTGCACGAGAGACTATATATACGCTAATATAAACAGTAGGGCATCTTTTCTCTCTCTAGTCTATAGTATGTCAAGCAACTGGGCTCTGATCTTCCCTTGACATGTCGAATGACATTCATAACTGGTCGGCCCTCATTTCGTAACAGGGTCCAATCTAATTGATGCCATTAACTTTTTATATGTACTATATCTCCAAATAATTTTGGTAAAAGCTACCGAAGACTCTTCTACTTGAATATTTTAGCGGCCCATAACTGTTACGGTAGCCTATAAGTTTACGAATGACTCTGATACTTCGTAAGCAACATGGTGCCCTACGCTTCGGCCTTAAACGGCGTTTTGGAAAGTTGTGGTGTAGGCTACGATTAGGATTATGTCATGTCTTTCCGCCATCGTCGCTCTGCGACGGTTGGCTGCACGAATGGATGAGCATTTTCCACAGTGTTGACTATCTCCTGCCATGTTCATTAGCCTCCTCCCCGAAAGTCCAGTCCATTTCAAGATGTTGTCTATCCGTGCCGTTTTAGGTCTTCCTCTTTCTCCCTCCATCAGTTTTCTCATCAGACTGTTTTCTATGCTTTCCTTTTGCTGTCTCATGACGTGTCCGAAGTATCGTAACTTTCTTGTTTTTACGTGGGTCAACAGTTCTTGCTTTGTTCCTGCTATCGAGAACTCCTGTTCGTTGGTCAACTTTTTTGTCCACGGGACAAAAACTAGGATTATACGGTTGTTAATTAGGCTAATCTCTCAGCCAGCGGAAATGATTCAGCCTCACACGACACATCAGATGAATTATAACAATCGCGTGTGAACGTACAAGCACACACTTACACATAGGCTACAGCACACACTTACATAAACCGGATTTCTCTGTTAATAATAGACTTATCGATCTGTGGCTGATGCATTGATGACTCGGCGGCCATCTGTCGGCAACGATGAGTAAAGAGCAAAGGCCGAGTAATAAATTGTGTCAAGAGTAGGCCTAGTGAGTCTCGTATTGGTATTGGATTTAGTCTGTAATTTGGTTCATGATGCTTATGCGATTGATTGAGCATGACTCATTCAACACTTCATGTCCTTTGGACAATCATGTTCTTTGGGCTTTGAAGAGGTACCTCCGGGGGTGCATACTTTGCGTTTTAGACGTCCCGATACATACATCCATACATGCGTTATATACAATACATGCATACATTCGTGCATACGTACATACGTTATATACATGCATGCATACATACGTATGTGCATATATAGGCCTACATACAGTGTACATATAAACATACATACATACATACATACATACATACATACATACATACATACATACATGCATGCATGCATACATACATACATACATACATACATACATGCATACATACATACATAGACCTACATGCATGCATACATACATAGACCTGCATTCAAATGTGGGCCCACAAACATGCTTTCATTCAAATCCTCTCAAAGAGAGGCCTATACATGTAGGCGGATATAAAGGGTTAAAGGTGGGCGTCAAGTGAAGCCTTGTAGGCCTACATGGCAGGCTTTTGTGTATAGACTTGCCTGCGGTCAAATACAGAGTTTGCCTACGTATGACGTAGGCTACACGCACTGGTTGGTACTGTTATCTCCTGTTTGGCGTTAGGAATGATTGATTGATCTTCTTTTAAGAATTCTACCGCGATAAAATAATCGATATGTTGGTTAAACAATATTCATCTTCGCTGCCACGAACGAATATGTCAATCTAGAGCAGTGTCAAGTTTCAAACCCAGTTCTGATTTTGTCGACTTTATGAAGGGTTTCCTAGAATGGCTATTTATTATATGATGGACATTTACTGTCTAGTCTACTGCCTTCTCGTATTCAATAATTTACTGCGAGGACAGAGATCTGTAAACAAGTTGAGCATTGTGTTTGAGACTACGGCTAGGCTGCGGTTGACGGCAAGCGTAAAAATATCTGTAAAACGAACAAAGGAATCTGACGCAGTACTTGATATCTTTGAAAAATACACGTATCATTTGTGTGTGTGTGTGCGCGCGCGTGTGTGTGTGTGCCTGTGTGTGCGTGTGTGTAATTTTTGTGTGTATGGTGTGTACCAGTGCTTCGAAATAAAATGGCTAAAATCAACCTTAAGCAATTCTGTATTAAATGCACTGGCACACCGGTATGGAATTCTCTTCCTGAGGACATAAGAGCTGCTGTATCCATCAAACATTTTAAAAGCAAATTAAAGGACTTTTTATATAAAATATGTGTATATATAATTATATATACATTTCCATGCGTTGGTATTATTTTACTTTAGCGTCATTCTTTATAGATGCCTGAAACGTGCGGGTGATATTTGGTCTGTTCTGGAGTTCAAGCACAAAACCTACATTTCTTAAACACAAAATTCTACAGCTATGTGATATTGTTAAATTACAAATTACAACTTTGATGGATTTTGTTTCCTTGGTTCTGAATCCATGACCATGGCACTTGGCCATCTAACAGTCACCGGTGTGCCTGCAGCGCCAGAATCAATCTTAAGCAATTCTGTATTAAATGCACTGGCCCACCGGTATGGAATTCTCTTCCTAAGAACATAAGAACTGCTGTATCCATCAAACATTTTAAAAGCAAATTAAAGGACTTTTTATATGTGTGTAGGCTATAGCCTAATGGAAATTTTTGAGCGAAATGCATAGGCCTATACGTGACTTTGCGATGATTTCAATATCAATATCAATATCTTTGGGCTCAATGCCCGTAAGAGTCCGACGCCACTCTCTGTCTGAGTCTGTCTCGCGTCATGCTGCCCAGCTTCAACAGGTCCGGTCAGCAGGTCTGCTCCATACCATTAACATCTTGGAGCAGCTAGACCACCTTGTATGATTGAAGAGAATATTGGGAGAGGCATGAAGGACAACCTGGGTCAATGCCCGTATGTGTCCCACGCTCTCCCCCAACTCTCTCCACCGGTCTGTCCTGACCGGACTGTGCATGTCTGCTCCACATCATGAGACCTTGAAGCATCTGGGTCGCTCTGCCACTTGTGTCGTGGTTTTTGCGGATTTCAATCGTCTTGGTCTTTTACTGCCAGCGTATCGCCACCCATCTGGCAAACCTTCCTCCTTTGTCCGGGCTTAGGACCGGCACAGGGAATTAAGTTGTTGGTTCCCTGTGGCGGAGGATGGATGCAGTTTAACGTCGTACCTAGGACCTGTTTTCAGACGATGACTTGACGATGATTTCAGACATTTATTAATAGTGTGTGGCCCTCTGTTATTCTTCTATTTTGGCGAAGCGCTTCATAATCAACTTAACTTGATATTATGTGTATTGGTGACTCATTATCTTGTTGGGAATTTCTTGATCCTCCACTTTTACCTATGCAAGAAGTAGATTTGTAAACGAGCCAGGAGAGTCTATAAGCAGGTCTTTTAGATCTTTGTCGACTGACTCATTGACCTGCAGTGTCCTGCACTAATGTTAAGTTTATTCTTGTTGAATTTTTGTTGTAAATGTATGTTACTGCTATGTGAACGTTGATGTGACATGCAAGTCAATAAACAATAAACTATGAAACTTATACCACAATGATGACAGTCCACAAAACCTGTTCGCGCATGCAGTTCAACCCAAAGCAAACTGTGCTGCAGTAGGCCTACATTCTATTCTTCGTTGCTTACATAACGGGAGCCGAACTTAAAAGTAGCAACGGGAAATATCGGTTTCTATCACACAAGACTTCGAACTTCATTTTCAGTTTGCTGATAAAATAATAGTAAAGAAAACAAGAGTGTAGCAAAAAAACCAGGGAACATCCGCTTCATGTTTTCTATATACACGGTCGCAATAGAAATAATAATTTGTTGGGGGGGGCTGAACATTTAAACGCTCTAAACGTACTCCGAGATATGAGGTCAGATTAGATATCCTAATGATAGACCTAACTAGTTCAATCGTGTGTGGAGATGTTAATTTCAATTCAGAGTCAACAATAGGGGCCTCAGTATGGCCACAATCATAGCCTATAGGCTACTACTGATAAAATAATATTCTTGTCATGACAGCAACTAATTCTCTTCTCATAACTATGAAGCCTTTTCTCACACGTAACTAAACCTACATCGCTCACTTATGTAATTTATTGCAGAATGTGAATTCTAAAGAACACTGACGACCGACGCCATTTTGTCTTCCAAAGAATAAGCGTCACACGAAATAGTAGTCAACTGAAAAACATTCCGCATTGACGGACGACATTTGCTTCCGATAGTAAGTATGTCAGTGGCTCAGATTCGCCCTTCGGTACGTCTCGTTTTCAACATTCACGTGAAAAGTCTCTACTTGGATCGGGAGAATCGGGTCGTGGCAAGAAGGTCTGGATCGGATGTAGACTGCTCCGGATATGTCTTCACGAATCGACCGTTTTTCATCGGGGAGAGCCTCGCCGTTCGCATCCACTCGCTGTCCGAGCGATCGAAAGGGGTTCTGGGCTTCGGAATGACGAGCTGTAATCCGGACCCTCTGGTCCTTCAAGGTCTCCCCGAGGACTGCGACCTGCTCTACGACAGATCCGAGTACTGGGTCATCGACAAGGCGCGATTCGCAGATCTGACTCCGGGGGATGAACTCGAGTTCCACTTTGTCGAGAGTGAAGACGGTGGAGGTGAGTGCTGCTCGATTAAAAATGCTCAAACTGGGGGGCGGGAGGGAAGGGTGAGTAAGGTCAGTAGAAACTTCAACTTCAGGGATGTCAGTCATGGGGAACTCCCTCCCCTCAGAGATTCCTAGATTAAACTGTTCTACTGTCTCCTCCGAAAATTTTTGAGCTGTTATTGACATGTACATAGACGATATCCCCTCTCCAGAAAAACTCTTTACGTGACATTCAATCCCCTCCAGAAAAATAATTGGACAGGTCTTCATTACATGCAGTATGATTATCATTTTATGTCGATATTTAAATTTTTTATGTTATTCGCAAATTTGAAGAGGAAGATTAAAGAAAATGTCGCCAGAAAACTCCGCTCAAAACAGTCGTTCCCCCACCCCGGCCCCGAAACGTGAATCCCCCCATGCGATTGAACTTGATAAAACACTGTAAATCTATTCAATGACCTGCTTAATATTGGAGAGCTTAATAATATATAGGAGAAACCGTATACAATGAGCTGTTAGTTAGGAGGGGGTTGTGCAGACTGCCAATGAGTTAACTTTGACCCTTGCTAGGCGTACAATTATCTGTTAATAGTATATCATGCAGTGATAAAAAGAAGTCACAGCGTCGAACCTATCCGACCCCCTATAGGACCAACTGATGGCTGCCAGACTTCAGACTACCTCGAGCCAAACCCGTCACAACCCCTGCCATTTACGCGTCCATGCATGACTGCATAATCCGCAAACTTATGCATACACAGCCTAATGCGAATTCGTACTTCGCCCATTTCTGCCACTTAGCTGCGTCCTGTCTGGTCTTTTCATCGGCTTAGTGCTGTGGTTCCCAACCTTTTTACGGCTTAGTGTGTTGCTTCCCCGCGTCGGGACCTGCTTCGCTCAATTCCCGCGGTTTTTCCCGCATAGGTTCCTCCTCTGTGTGGAACGGACTTCCTGCATCAGTTCGCTCTGACATCATCTCTCTTTTTCCCTTCCTCGTCTTTCTTTCCCCTCAAATCCTGTCTTTTCTCTCGGGATTGCCAGCACTATTATAGCAGTGCTTGTGAAAGGCCTTTGCTGAGGAAGCGCTT
>OX457040.1:8659111-8771611 GCA_949752735.1 Lumbricus terrestris | reverse complement strand
TCATTATAATAGTCTACGTATATCTTTAGCGATTTCGTAAAGACTCTATGATTTAGTGGGTACATCGATAGTCTATAATTTTTTTATGTAAGTCATTTTACTTTTTCGACTAAAACTTAGCAACAATACAGCACTCTGAATACATTCATTAGCACATTCATTTGTCAATTAGTTAATTAATTCGCTTGCTCGCTATTTCATTCATCCATTCATTCATACATTCGTTCGACTATTCATTGATTCATTCGTTCGTTCGTTTATTCATTCATAGGCCCTATATTCATTCACTCATTCACTCATTCATTCATTTACTCGTTCACTCATTCGTTCGTTCATCCATTATTTCGTTCCTTCGCTTGTTCGTTCGCCTAATCATTCATTCGTCTATTCATTCATTCATTCATTCATTCATTCATTCATTCAATAATTAATTTATAATACTTTAGTATTCGAAGTTCATCTGTATTTGTTATTGCTTTTAGAATCAAGCTCAAGCTACCATCTTTCATTACCAACGGACAATGTCGGAGGTTCGAACAACTCACAGCGAGGTGACATTCCGCTAATGCGATCCAGCAATTCGCCCATTTTACCTCAGTCGCCGAAACGGAATAGACCCTTGCATCAGACCGCTCAAGTCTTACCGACCTCAGCGCTGCAAGAACGCAAGACCGACGTTGCAATACCCCAACGGCCGAACCCTGCGCCTCCCATACCCCCCAGGCCATCGACAAAGCAACCCTCAGTCGCCAAGTCCTCACAATTCGTGTCCACCCCCATTGTATTAGCCAACAAGGGTCAAGTAAGCCAGCTAGTAGGGAAGCTGGGTTCGAAAAAGACCGCGCCGATCGCTGCCGTCGATAGAACAGTAGGGAACCAGTCGAAGAGAGTAGCCCCGCCTCCTCCGGTTGTCAGTCAGAACCTGGGGTCACGTGACGCCGCGCAGAAGACGACGTCATCGGATAATGAGTGTGCCGTCTGCATGGAGAAGGACGTCGACTGTGTTCTCTACACGTGCGGTCACATGTGTCTCTGCTACGCATGCGCAGTGGAACTGAAGAATCGAACGAATTCGGAATGTCCTATCTGCCGGAAGACGATAACGGACGTCATCAAGACATTCAAAGCCTAGAAGTAATGGAGGGAAATAGACTTAGAAGACTTATTTTCATTTCCTCTTCCACTACCCTCTTGATTTTGACTCACCCAGTGGCCTCAACCAATGGTAGGCAAAAATAGTTTGGAGAACGATCATCTACGTGCTTCAAAGTGGAGAAATGGGGGATGGTTAAAGTACGATATGGACATAAACGGGTGTTGTTGAATGTTGATTTCCAATACAAATCGGACGGAGTGCAGACATGGGGCGGTTGTTCTCCCCATCCACATGGGGTTAGACGCCTTTGAATTCATCTCCTTCCCTATAGAGCGAATGACTCACCGTGTATAAGCTTACTGCTTGGCAGAATGATTTTTATCTACCATTGCGTTGAGGATTGACTGGTTATGTCTGGACACCCTCTCTATTCGCTCGTGAACAAGTTAGCTGGGGCCTTTCCTTGCATTGTATTGTACCGTATTGTATCTGACCAATTTTACGATGCACTTCTCTCAGTAAAAGCCTTTTATATAGCAGCGCTCTAAGTGTGATCAAGCCCGAGAAAAGATGCTGGATTTGAGGCGAGAGAAAGATGGGGGTAGGACTATCAGAGAGAAAGGTGGAACAAACTGATGATATAAGTTCATTCCGTAGAGAAGGACCTGTGCAAGGAAAGCATATGGATTGGGGCGCGGTGGTGCAGTGGTGGCGTCGTTGCCTTGAAGCCGGAAGGTTCGAGGTTCGAATCCACCTCACGTCGCCGCGTAGGGACCTTGGGCAAGTCCTTCACTCGCAATTGCTCAGCGCTGCAGTGTCCGCTCTGCAGTCGGGAGCGCCTCTGAGTAGAGAGAGAGCTTGAAGGGGCGCTATAACAAGTGCACATACAATCATACATACAAACAAATTGCGCCATGACGGTCCTGAGTCTCCTGACGCGAGGAATAAAGAGGCCAAGCCCGATCAGAGGATCCAAGGGGACGCAGCGAAGTGGCAGAGAGTGGGTCTGACCACATCAAAGCCCATGCATATTTGAGGGGGTTTATTGCTCGACTCTACATGTCTTTGGGATCTCTGCGCCATTCGTTCTTCTTCACAGAGATGCAGGGCTTCATGTCTCCTCTGCATGAAACTCTATCAGGCAGAAATGTGTTTTTCACTGTCTTCGGCTCTTCGGTCCGGAATGGGCCCCGTCTGGGTCCGTTCATATAGAGCCCCTTGTAGTCCAAGTTACCCGAATAGTCGCTATATGAATCCAAGCAATGAGTGTATAGAATCTATAGATGCATGAATGTATTTGTATTTACGTGTGTAACGCCCTCGGGAGTGTAGGCTGCAATAATGGCTATTATATTATTATAGGCTATGCAACGTATGCATGGGCAACCACTCTACGTTGACTCGTTGCCGAGATGACAAATACGATATGTTCAAAAGCAGAAACTGGCAATGAGTGAATTTGCAACAAGCTTCTGTATTCATAAAATCGAAAACAGCCAATAATTATTCTATAAGAGCTTTAAAAATCACTCACGTGATTGTGTAGACTTACCGTATTTTACGAAACATCTTTAGATGTTGATATACTTTCGCTGACTGTAACAATTTATTACAAGATATCTTTCGGGTGCCAGGGAGTTGACTTATAGGCCTATTTAGTCTTTCCTAAAACTCGATGCGTGGAGCTATCTCCATTTGTACAATTCTTTTACATTGTTTCTCTTTTGATAAAGAATTTAAGTAAATAATTATTGACTATCTGCTGAACTTGAAAATCCACTTCTTAATACTTAGTCCTTCCTGTGGCGGTCTGCACATCGAGATCATTATAATGTACATATAGCCTATTGCATGCTGTTTTGACCCTCCACCCCCCCCCCCCCCCACACACACACACACACACACACACACACACACACACACACACACACACACACACACATACACACACACACACCTACCTCTCAGACCCGTTGTTGACAGTTCGCCTCAGGTTATTGGTGACTCGAGAGAAACCAACTTTTCGACGCTTTGCCCTAGCAACCCAACGCTTTAGTGAATCAAAACATATCAAATCAAAATTATTTTCATGGATTCAGTAGCAAATGCGGCACATTTATGGTATCCGGGACCGACGTATCGGTTAGGTTCAGGTTTAGGCGCCGTGAGGGTCGGTTAGGCGTCGTGAGGTTCGGTTAAGGTCAGGTTAGGTGTCTTGAGGGTCGGTTAGGGTTATGAATAGGGTTAGTACCGAATTTCGGTCCAGGATACTATAAGTTTGCTCCATATACATTCACAATGCACATTTTGTAGCAAAAGTGTCGTGTATTGCAAACAAAAACTTCACCGGAGAAAGTCAAATAGACTCGAGAATGTAGCCTAGGAACAGCACAGGATAGTGCGGATCGACTCATGCGAAGAAAAGCCCAAAGACTTATCAGGGACTAGCTGAAGTACCCGGCGTTGCCCGGGAATTTTAGAATTTGGACCGTTCCCCGTGGTGGCAGAGATTCGCGAACCCATCCACTGGGTGTCTCATGCCGAGACGGGCACAGTAGTGAAGGTCTGGAGTGAAAAGCTCAAAAACTTTGGAAATGCATTCCGGTCAAACACACAGAATCTTCTCTTTATTTATAGATAATTAATCAGATCATCCTCACTATGGTAAGTTTGAGGCTTGAGTGAAGAAGAAAGGGGGATAAGAATAGACAGCGTGACTTATTCTGCATCATATTATAGGCATACCGTATAGTTATAGCTTACTTACAGGTAGCAGGCTCTATATAAATGTTAGCGTCACTGCATTCCCCGCATACACATTGCTCCTTGGGATCTCGACGGTTTCTGAACCGAAAAGAAGTAAAGATTTGTTGTGAAAGTCATATATTAAGAACCTACAAGACCACAATTGTAGCTAAACAAAGAGTGATTAGTTAATACGAGTCAAAGACAAACGGTTAATTATTTTACGTCACAGTAGGCATATGTAATTTCATGACGTCAAAGCGTCGTCCGTGTTAAGTCTTTAACCTAATTAAACAAATTCAGAGAGAATAAGATAATTAACTATTCCTGAAATTCGTAGATATAACCAGTCAATTTATAAAGTGTAACTCGCTCGACTTGTTTAGAATTTGCCTAACACCATCGATCACCGTTTCTTGCAATCTTATTGAAGACGTTGATTCTGGCGAGAGGAGACGCCGCTTGTTTGTCCACACTGAGTCTAGTCCTACGTACGGTCCAATTATTTCTGCCATGTCGAACAAAAGAACATCTCCTGAATCCAGCATCGACAAGCAGACGAATGAAGACTCAGATTGTAAGTTAATTTTAAGAAGTATTTACTAGTTTGGGCCAAACTGCAGTATCGGGGACCGTATGTGTCGGTTATGGTCAGGCCAGGCGTCGTGAGGGTCGATTAGGGTCAGGTTATGCGTCGTGAGGGTCGGTTATGATCAGGTTAAGCGTCGTGAGCGTCGGTTAGGGTTAGTGTTAGGGTTGGTGTCGTCATTAGATTCTATATACTATACTAAGATATTGTGTATGCTTTGGTCCCCGATACTGCAGTTTCGCCCTAGTTTGATTCATAGCCCATGACCTATAACCTTCGACCCCGATCACATGACCGTGTAACTTACTGTCAGGCAGCTGAGACTGTCATCCATGGAAAGACTTTCATAGTTATAAGGTTCACTGACATTTTGAAAGGACGACAAAAGAACTTGCGACTCTAGAACGGTGTGTTAGAATTAGATGACCCATCATGACCGTTGAGACCGTTGAACGGTCAAGCAGTTGAACGGTCAAACAGTTGAACGGTCAAACATTTGAACGGTCAAACATTTGAACGGTCAAACAGTTGAACGGTCAAACATTTGAACGGTCAAACAGTTGAACGGTCAAACAGTTGAACGGTCAAACAGTTGAAAGGTCAAACAGTTGAACGGTCAAACAGTTGAACGGTCAAACAGTTGAAAGGTCAAATAGTTGAAGGGTCAAACAGTTGAACGGGCGACAGATGACCGGTGGACAGTTGATCGGTAAAGTTTGAAAATTTAAAAGCAATCAAACATTTACGAATCTCTTTCATTTTGAGACGACACTTGGGTAAAATTGAAAGCAACACTCGGGAGCGGATACGTTAGGAAATGCTTCAGAAGAGGTGTTCAAAGTTCATGGCTGCCTTCCCAATCGAGATCGATCAGGATCAATAATATTGCAGGCTAATAATAATTGCGGGTGTGTTAGTTGAATGAGACGACGAACCTCCGCTAGAAGTCTCCCGTATCATTCAGTATGTTTTTGTAAGTGAGGAGGCAGCAAGGTCCGACGACAGATTTATTCCAGGTCCAAAGATAAAATATATCGTGTAACGCTTCTCTCTTCCTCTCTCATTCTCTTTCTCTGTCTCAGCCTCTGTCTCTGTTTGTCTTTCTGTCTGTCTCTGTTTGTTTGTCTGTCTCTGTCTGTCTGTCTCTGTCTGTCTCTCTCTCTCTCAGTCCCTCTGTCTCTCTGTCTTTCTCTCTCTGTCTCTGTTTGTCTCTGTCACACACACGCGCGCGCGCACGCACGCACGCACGCATACGTACACGCACACGCACGCACACACACTATAATAATAATAATTATTATTCAGTCTCACTAGAGCAGTGTCGTTTTCACAGAGTGTTGGCTGCACCGGGCATCTTGTGAATTATTGATCATTAATTATTTAGTCGGCCAGGTAATAGAAATTGCCGGTTACATTGTCATCTGCTCTATTGTTCTGTTACCGCCTGTTAAAGTGTCGCTGGTCGAGTATCGTCCATTCAATCGACTATCGTTCAAAATGTTCATACACCATGATAGCTAGAAAGCCTTTATGTTCTTTTTGGACATTAATAGCTGATTAGGCCTATTCATTCATTCATTCAAGTATTTATATAGCGCCTCTTCAAGGAAACTACTCAGAGGCGCTCCCGACTCCAGTACGGACAAACAGAACAGTTTTTAAGTGCTTATAGAATGTGTCAGAGAGTGATCTAGGGAACAGGCGCAGCTCAAGTGGGAGGGCATTCCATACCACTGGGCCAACCACAGAAAAAGCACGACTCTGCATGATGGAGGTACGAGCAAATGGGACAAAGAGTACTTCCCTAACAGCCGAGCGTAGGGACCGACCAGTCCGAGCACTTAACACAGGCCGACAAAGATCGAGTAGGTAAGATGGAGCAAGACCTAGCTGGCAGCGCCATATTAAGGACGAGATTCTGTATTCGATGCGCTGACGGACTGGGAGCCAATGCAGAACCTCCAGCATGTAATTTGTAACATGACCAAATTTGGGCAGATGACCAATGAGGCGTGCTGCAGCGCGCAGAATACGGTCAAGAGAAGATAATCGACCAGATGGTAAACCAGCATAAAGGGATAGGCAATAGTCAAGACGAGCTGAGACAAAGGAATGTATAAGCGTAGTTGCAGCACCAGTTGAGAGAGAGCGAGCGACAGTGCGAAGCTGGCGCAGCTGATAGAAACAGGAGCGACTGAGACGATTAATGTGAGGTACAAAAGTAAGTTCCTGGTCTAGCACAACACCAAGGTCACGGACTGAGGTGGAGAAAGTATAGTCGGGAAATTCAGCAGAGAGGTGAATCAGATCAAGCTTAGACAGCTGCTGCCTGGAGCCCAGCCAAATGAATTTAGTCTTAGCAGGGTTTAGTCTAAGACGGTTTGATGCCATCCATGCTCTCAGGGCAATGAGCACCTGACTCATAGCCCTAACTGTAGAGGAAGCGTTAGATGAGAGGCAGTGCATGTATGCCTGTGTGTCGTCAGCGTAGAGTTGGCTAAAGGCACCATGTTCTGCAAGAAGCAGGTCGAGACCAGTGGTATAAATTATGTATAAGAGTGGACCAAGAACTGAACCCTGAGGTAAACCATATGGGGCAGGGACCCACCGAGACCTAGTCGAGCCATGGACCACACTTATAGTGCGCCCATGCAGGAAAGAGCCGATCCACTCCAGAAAATTACCAGACAACCCAAACGAAACATTCAACCATGGTCTACAGTATCAAAAGCTGCGCTGACGTCGAAAAGGGCGAGCAAGGTCAGTTCCGATCTGTCGATGGCTCCATAGATGTCAGATAGGAGTCGGAGCAACAGAGTTTCGGTGGAATGAAACCTTCTGAAGCCGGATTGGAAAGGTGTAAGTAATTTGTTTCTCTCCAGGTACGCAATGAGCTGACCCGCCACCATCTTCTCAATGATCTTGGATAAGAATGAAACGTTTGCAATCGGTCTGTAGTTCACCGGGTTGGCCGGGTCCAAGTCGTCTCCTTTAAATGCTGGGATCAAGATAGATTGCTTTTGTGACGATGGCAGGATACCTTCCCGAATTGATCGGTTGCACAGGACCGTAAGGAGTGGTAGCAAGACGTCAACTAGCTCCTGGAGCAGAAAGGTCGGTAGAGGGTCCAGCTCACATGACTTGGCAGGAGAAGCAAGAATGAGGCGACGCACTTCCTCACTGGTGACTTCGTCCAGATCTGGCAGACAACAGTCGGTGGGAGGGTAGTGAGGAGGAGCAGCATTCTCCGTGGAGTGACGAACGTCGAGGATCTTGGTGGTGTATGACGCCAGGAAATCGTCTGCTGTAAACTCCGTTGATGAGTGACCAGTGCGGTCACGCCGACCACCCAGAAGATCGTTGAACGCTGCCCACAGACGCTATGTAATTATTATGATGTCTGTACACCGATATAGATAGGCTGAATGTAATTTTACATACATAGTTTTTGCTGCTTCAAAGATAAATAAGTTTTATAGAAAACATTAGTGTACAATGATATAGGCCTACATTATAATGTCAATCAGAACTGTATACGTATACAATTCCTTACGCATCTCTCTCTATGTACATGTATATATAATATAAAATATACCACGTGAAATATTAGCCTCCCTTTAAATCTCAGTGATTGCTGTTTAGTCAGTGGCAAAGTATGCATTAAGCGCGTCCAAGCAAAAAGACGGCTAGACAATAGACATGGCCATATTGCAGTCTCAGAGTGCTGCAATAAAAATTTTGTTTGCCAGAATTATTAGGCCTTAGCAATATAATAATAATAATAAAAAAATAATAGTAATAATAATAATAATTATAATAATAATAATAATATAATAATAATAATAATAATAATAATAATAATAATAATAATTATAATAATTATAATAATAATAATAATAATAATAATAATAATAATAATAATAATAATAATAATAATAATAGCAATAATAATAATAATTATACAGTTACAGTGTAGACACGAAATAATAGTTGCGGATAATTGCTTCTATCTATCTTGTAGCATTCGAACAGGATGAAAATGCTAAACGTGCAAAACTCACATCACCAAGTGACACAATGGTAAGCTATGTTGCTATTGAATTTAAATGCAACACAATTCTTCTTCTAAACTTTATTATGTAGTGTAGTTTACAAACCCACAATTAGGGTCAATTAGATATCTTCCGCTGCAATCAGTTTGATCATGCATCACAAAGTTGTCACTTCCTACACAAAGACAAGGACAGCAACTGCTTAGCAATTATTATAGATCCCCTTCAAGATAACTATTAAAAAGTTATCGTAAGTTCGTAACTTGTCAATAAGGTCAGATGATCCTTAAAGATGTGATCTTTCTAATCGTGGATGTGTGCGGGTTCGGTTGTAAGGATATCTCTATTTTTTCAACCGAGAGATCGTGGCTTTAACTCACTACCAGGGTACAAAATGATGTGTGTCAATATTTCTGCACCGTCGGAGCCCGTAACCAACATAGCCATTTTATAATGAATGGCCCTAACCGAATATATAGACACTTCGGCGATCGAGATTCTTCGCCCACCCGCGTATGCTGAAGCTAAAAAAATGAAGTCGTTGGCACTTCTTACCTATGACATCCCCAGGACTAGCTTTAATGGAATTCTCTTCATCATCTGCTACCTTGTTAATATTATGCTACCAAAAAGTTCTTAACTATGCAAAAAGTCTTGACAAATGGCTGATGTGTTTTCGCTTTTACCTGTAGTTGCATGATCTACCGGTGGAGTTGATTGAGAGTATCCTCGTTAAAACTGTTGCTATGGAAGTGATGGATATGACTCGGAAGAAAAGTCTGTGGAAAAGAGCAGCTAAACCAGTGATTAGTCGACTAACAACAGTCTGCTTGCAATGGACCAGCATCCTAACGACTAAATACTTTCGAAAGGAACTTCACAGAATCTTTGACGGTAGGTATTGATGTGTGCCATGGTGCTTTTCATCACATGAGCAAAGTAGCTTTTGTTTCAGAAGCACTATAAACGATTATCTGGTTCTTCGTTCGCGGACTGCTTTCCGACAGCGTCGTTCATTCTCCGTGGCTGGTCCTACAACCTGGAATGGTCTCCCTGTTACACTGAGCTTAATTCCCAGGGGTCACTCCACTCTGTTCCTTAAGAACCTACAAACTGTTTTATTTTGCCGTGGATGGGTCGGGAGCGCTTCTGAGTGGCCTACCCTGAAGAGGCGCTATATAAAAGTTTCTAAATAAATAATTAAATAAATATATGAAATTAGAATTGCGGTCAATGTGTAATTCCTAACCTAAACTGACGTATGTTAAAGTTTGTGGACATACCATTGCGGCATTGCCTTGCCTTGATTTTCAGCTGATAAACAGCGCCGCAGATAGGAATTCGACTAGGCATATAAGGCTACTTAACTCGGTGCTGTTCTCTTTTCGTTCGGAGCTCCATGTGTGTGAAGTGCAGTCATTGGCAACTTTTCTCTGATTTAAATATTTCTGCAGAATCGTCCTTTTTTATCAATTCTTGAGATCCCTTAAGAGCATTTCCCGAAATGGTGCTAGACAAAATTACCAATTTGCGTTGTCATTAGACCCTATTGAGCTTTGATGCAATTAAGTTATTAGAACTGAAACGGCGACACATTGAACGATGTGATATTATGAACACTTCATGTTCACCGATTCCGCTTGTCTTTTGCTCATAATAGTTGCCTTTCATAGATGTAGACTATCCAGAGGTTAGCGAAATCATAATGACAACATTGGCTGTTGCCGTCTATTTAAGTTGAAAATGCCTCCTTGTATGTAATTATTCTGTATCGTTATTTTCGCCAAAGTGTTTAACTCGCGAACTCATTTTGTGTAATGATTGCAACTATTTTATTAGCTGAGAAGGCGATTCGTTTGGAAATTGTGCAAAAGTATCGGTTCACGGATCACGTCTACGAAGCAATCACGTTTAAAGATGAATTGTTTGTCATCTACAATCCTGGATATTATGATATCAACAAACGCTACCCTATTCGTGTTTACGACCGCAACGATGTGACGAAGGTGAAAGACGTCATCCCACTACCAAGAGTAGAACCGCAGGACATGGCAGTTTGCAACGTTTCAAACTGCCTGTATCTACTCAACAACAAACCATGGAACTTATCAGTCTTACGCCTAACAAAGACGGATGAACATCAGTACAAGATTTCTACAATTATTGGTTTACTGAGGCGATATGATACAATGACCGTAGCCGCCAATGGGAAATTGGTCCTTTCGTGGCAGCGAAGAATTGAACAACGGGCACTGATAACCGTCTATGATCCGAATGGTCAGTTGCTGCATGAAACATGGCTGACCTCGGATGTGTATAGTCCCTTCTCTAAAGTAATTCCAAAGTCAAATGGAAACTTTGTCTTGGTTTCAATGAACGACCAACGGAAGACGAAGCTAATTGAGATTGATATGAATGGTAGCACTATTCTACGCCAATACCAGTCGTCACTCCGAGCAAGTGGAGCTGTTTGTCAGGCAGACAAACATGGGCGAATTTCGATTGGAAGAAGGTTTAATGGAATCGAGCTCTTGGATTCTGAACTGCACCTTCTGGAGTACACAAGACTTCGACCGGACGAAGACCAAATCAATTACGGAGACAAGATGCACTACAATACAGAAAGGAATGAGGTTGTTTCTGCTGTCGATTGGTACTCTGTCACTATCTTCCGCTTTACAGAAGAATAAATCACTGGAAAGATGATTGTGGGGACATGGTCAATTTGCATATTCGATAGCTCTTAGATTTTTCGCTCAATGGTCGCATTTATGTAACTGTGTTCAAATAATAATGTTTCTTTTTGACGATTTGCATATGATGGTTTGATATTTCGTGTAGGCTAAATGTCGCATTTTGGTAACTGTGTGGAAATAATAATGTTTCTTTTTTGACGATTTGCATTTGATGGTTTTTGATATTTCGTGTAAAGGTCGCATTTTGGTGACTGTGTTGAACTAATAGGCTAATGCTTCTGTTTAGACGATTTGCATTTGATGGTTTTGATATTTTGTGTAAATGTCGCATTTTGGTAACTGTGTTGAACTAATAGGCTAATGTTTCTGTTTAGACGATTTGCATTTGATGGTTTTGATATTTTGTGTAAATGTCGCATTTTTGTGACTGTGTTGAACTAATAGGCTAATGCTTCTGTTTAGACGATTTGCATTTGATGGTTTTGATATTTCGTGTAGGCCTAATGGTCGAATTAAACTACTGCTTTTTATTTTAAAGATCTGTGTTCAAAAAGGCAACTCATTCTGTTTCAACAATCTGCATTAAATAGCTTTGATACAATAATGATTATTGTGCATAATAATGGTCGTATTGTATTTGATGAATATTGCCTTTCATTATAAATTACTAGGCTTAAATACTTAGCCAATTAGAAATGTATGCCTACACTGAGACTTTGTTTGCTCTATTTTCTGTAGGCCTACTTGTTTGGAAACCAAAACTAACTTGATTCTTATTTGCCTTTAACATTGTTGTCATGCAATTATATTAAAGGCGCTAAACGACTCAGCAGATTCGATTGGTTTGATTCAGTGTTTAACCTTCTGAAACTTATTATTCCGCATGTGGGCCACACATAAACTTGAGCGGGAACAGAGGACCGCTCCTTAAAATGTGTGGTGGGCTGGGACGAAGAGTCTTTTATCCCCCAAATATGCATATCGTTTCAAATTTCTACAGATTTATCGACTGTTTATCATCATCATCATCAGGAACCATGGGCTCAGCGCCCGTAGGTGTCCACTGCCATCTTCATCAAGCTCCTCCATCGACCTCTGTCCATCGCCGCGTGACTCAGCTCTTGGAGTGATGCTCTCCCCCACCTGGTGATGTCATCCAGCCACTCCCTATGCGGTCTCCCTCTTCGATTTGTCCCCTCCATCCTGTTTATCCATAATGATAAATTTTGCTAAGTTGACAGCTTAATATGCTACTATTAGCCTACAGCTTGGAAATTAATTAATTGAAGTCTTAAACCACGTCTATGAGTAATCAAATCACGAGTAATATTTTAAAGACGACTGCTTAAAAAAAGATACGGTAAAGTGTACAAATTCAAGCACTGTAAGCGATTATTGGGACGCGACACTCTGAAGTCCTTAAACTATGACAATCAGCATAGAAAATAATTTTGTTAGGATTAAATCACGGAGAAATTTAAATACTTGAGATGTGGGAGGGACATTTATTGAGCTCTTAAACCGTGTCATTCAGCAATGAAATTAAGAGAAATATTTGCTAGATGACGACTTATGATGCTAACATTTCAGTGTGGAAATTTACAAAAAATTAGACAATGGGCGGGGCGCTTTCAATCAAATCCTAAACCACTACTATCGGCACTGAAATTAAAATTTCATTAAAATGGCAGCCTGAAATGCTATGCAGTGTGCTTAGGCTACCATTTCCATAAACTACTCTCGTGGTCCTACCTAGAAAATAATACGCCCAACGAGGCGCGCCACCGAAAACTGCCAAAATTGGATTGCCATGTGTATAACGCCTCTGATCAGTGTACACTGCCAGAAGCATTACATAAATTTATAGATAGAGCACAATGCAATACAATGAAATAGGCCTACAATGTGGACCTACGTAATAACGATGTCGTTTTAGTAAGTGCTCAAGGAACAAAATATTTTGAAATTTGACAGACTGAAATTTGAAAGATAACACTGAAGAGAAGCCATTAAGTTCAGTGTTCATTAAATCAGCGTTTCATCTAGTCCCACTGCTTTGGGGAATTCAGGTTTGGGGGAGGGGTAAATGGCTCTTTGGGCGAGCGGAAACCGCTCAGCCAGAAATTTTCTGACAAACGTTTTAGTCTTTGACTGTCTTTCAACTAATTTTCCTCCCTGAAACATGCAGTTACTTCCCCAAAAAGCTGATGTCCTTATTTTTGAGTGGACCTACTTCGATGCTTTGCAGTCAAATTCTTCTACTGATTGGAAACTTCACATCACTTGTATAAATCTGTCAAATTTATTGGGGCGGGGAATGTTGCATTATATACATTTTATGGGGGTGGAAATAATTCTATATACATATGCGGAACACCTACCGATTTTTCTGGCGAATTTTCATTCATGTGGGAAACTCCCCAAAGATGTCTAGATTAAACACTGCATTTAGTTGTACAAATAAAAATATAGTATTTGTACATGTATTAACATTAAATCAGATCATTATAATATGATTGCATCGTTTATTAAAATAGTAAATAATATTACTAAAAAAAGTGGGCTTATGTAATAGTAAATTTTATCGTGGAATACTAAAACAGTTCATGTGATGAAATAATGTAGATAGTAACTAATAACTGTTACAATGCTGTAAAATGTTGTATGGAAGAAGTAATTTTGGGGAAACTTCTTCCCAGAGACGCCTAGGTTAAACACTTCCCTCCATGACAGGTGTCGCGTGACAGAGTCTCCCCCCTAAAAGTCTCCCCCGGAGACTTTATTTCGAAACAGATTCTCCCCCCGGAGGATCTGTTCTAGAATAAAATCGCCCCCGGAGACTATATTCTGAAATAAAGTCTCCGTTAGGGAGAGAATATTTCCGCCGTCCACGAAATAAAGTCTCCCCCGTTCAGCGTAAAATTGGCTACAGTTGCTTTAAATTTAGATACGAGCAGGTTAAACGGTTAGTTTACGTTGCCAGATTATATAACAAGAAAACATATAATACTTTTACTTCAGAAACTTTCTTCCAATACAGAGTTTCAGCCAGGGGGAGACTCTGTTTCAGGAGGAGACTTTGTTTCGGGGGAGACTTTATTTCGTGACACCGGCCTTTCCTCTATCGACGTAAGTTTTGGCCTTCCTCTGATTCCCCCTGTTTTTCACTGGGCGCAAGTCGCGCCCACCATGTATATGGATAGAAACCCTGCATTCGACTCCTACAGACCCTAATAACTTTAACTTTGCGAAGCATTTTTATAGTGTCAGTATATTCGTGTCTCAGACAAACGGTCCATTGTTTTGTTTGACGTCACAATACGAAATTTCAGGACGTTGAGGCTTTGTCCGTGTTGGGTCTAACTTCTAAGACTAAACATTCGATTACTTCTTTAAATTAAATAAAATCTGTTAAGAAACTTAGACCTAGTAAATCCTGGGAATCGTAGATTTATTCTGTTCATTTGAAATTATCGGAATTTGCCCAACACAAGCGATCGGCGTTTCCTGCAATAATTATCATTGAAGACGTTGATTCTGGCGAGAGGAGGCGCCGCTTGTTCGTCCACACGGAGTCCAGTCCTACGTACGGTCCAGTTATTTCTACCATGTCGAAGAAACGAACATCTCCTGAATCCAGCACCGACAAGCAGACGAATGAAGACTCAGATTGTAAGTTAATTAGAGGAAGTATAAATTACTAGTTTGATTCATAGATCATGACCTATGACCTTCGACCCCGATCACATGACAGTATATCTTACTGTCAGCTGAGACTGCAATCTATGGAAAGACTTTCATAGTTAGCGTTCGCCGACATTTTGAAAGGATGGCAAAAGAACTTGCGACTCTAGAACGGTGTGTTAGAATTAGATGACCCATCATGACCATTGTGACCGTTGAACGGCGGCCGGTGACACGAAACGGAGTATCCCCCTTGAAGGCTATCCGGGGGATGAATTAATCTATCCCCCGGATGGAATTAACCGGTCTATATTATCCGAGGGGATAAACCGATCCATCCTCTTTTTTGAAAAATGCGCATAATAAAATAATTTATGCTGTAATCAAAATTTAAAGTGACTCTAATTGTTTTATGTGTCCTAAGCAATGCTCAGATAAAGGCAACTCGAATTTATTTAGTGACTCTGAGTGTTTTTAAGTGTTTTAAATGTTTTAAGTGCTCTAAAAACAGGGCAAGACAAATTATCTTGTAGGAATAAACATACCTGTTAGTGTCATTGTTCAAAAGAAAGCAGATGAAAATTAATTTGCAGAAGAAATTACACGCGGAAACGGGTTTTTCGACTTTTTTTAATTTGGGGGGATACAATTAATATGGGGGATACTCTATTTCGTGACACCGGCCAAATAGTTGAACGGGCGACCGATGACCGATGGACAATAATCAGGGCCGTAGCAACAAAGAGCGTGGCCCCCTCCAAACATTATGTCCGGGGTGGCGGGGCTCCTTGTATACAATACAGAAACTGGAATGCGGTGACCTATTTATTTCATGAAACATATAGGGTTGGTATTGCATAGACCTGCAGTGTACATGTAGGCCCTATATTCCGTATTTACCGGGTACTTCACGGTTTTATCAGTAAAACTGACATGGCATGTGCAATAGCGTCAATAAAATGTCACTTACCAAGTTATACCTTAACTTTTTTGCCACTTTTTGGGACCCCCTTCCGTCCGGGGCCCCCTCCGGTCGGAGGGTACGGAGGGCGGTCGCTACGCCTCTGACAATAATTATAATTGATCGGGGATGTTTGAAAATTTAAAAGTAATCAAACATTTACGAATCTCCTTCATTTTGAGACGACACTTCGGAAAAAGTGAAAGCAACATTCGGTAGCGGATACGTTAGGAAATGCTTCAGAAGATCTGTTCAATGTTCACGGCTGCCTTCCCGATCGAGATCGATCAGGATCTATAGGCTAATAATAATTGCGGGTGTGTTAGTTGAATAGGACGACGAACATTCGTTAGAAGTCTCCCGTATCATTCAGTACATGTATGTTTTTGTAAGTGAGGAGGCAGCAATGTCCGACGACAGGATTTATCCCAGGTCCAAAGATAAAATATATCGTGTAACGCTTCTTTCTCCCTCTCGCTCTCTCTCTCTCTCTCTCTCTCTCTCTCTCTCTCTCTCTCTCTCTCTCTCTCTCTCTCTCTCTCTCTCTCTCTCTCTGTCTCCGCCTTTGTCTATGTCTCGGCCTCTGTCTCTGTTTGTCTTACTGACTGTTGTCTCTCTCTGTCTGTCTGTCTCTCTGTCTGTCTGTCTCTCTCTGTCTCTGTCTCTGTCTCTGTCTCTCTCTCTCTCTCTCTCTCTCTCTCTCTCTCTCTCACACACGCACACACACACACACACACACTAATTATTCAGCCTCACTAGAGCAGTGTCGTTCTCACAGAGTGTTGGCTGCATCGGGTATCTTGTGGATTGATCATTAATTTAGTCGGCCAGGTATTAGAACTTGCCGGCTACATTGTCAGCTGCTCTATTGTTCTGTTATCACCTGTTAAAGTGTCGCTCGTCGAGTGTCGTCCATTCGATTGACCGTCGTTCAAATATCCATATATCATGATAACTAGAATGCTTTTCTGTTCGTATTGGACAAAAATAGGTGATTAGGCCTATGTAGGCTAACAGGGCCGTAGCAACAATGAACGTGGCCCCCTCCGAACATAATAGCCTATGTCCGGGGCGGCGAGGACCCTTGTAATGCAGAAACTGGCATAAGCGGTTTACGTAATTCGGTAGCGGGCTTATTCTAAGTAATTTCGTTTCGTGATTATTATTAAGCTCTAAATCTGATATTATTTATTCTCTAAGAAATTTTCTAGAACTGGCATCAACAGTGGCGGCGTTAGGGGCTAGGGGAGGGGGATATAGGCCCCCCTATGAAAGGCTAAGCCCCCTAAAAAAAGGCCATGCAAAACTGAAATATTTCCACGATTTCGACCGGATAACAAAAAAGAGTCGTCAGAAATTTTAGCTGATGAAAATGAAAAATTTCCTTCGGGAGGCTTCAGTTCCCAAAACTGAAATCCTGGCGCCGCCACTGGGCATCAAAGTGCCCTGATCCAGTAATGCACATCCGAAAATCAGTCGCATTTTCAGCGTTCAAAATTTGCCTCTTAGAGCCCCTTGCAATGCAGAAATTGGAACGCGGTATTTATATTTTATACAATAAAATTATAATGGGTATTCTTATTATGTATAGCCTACATAGGGCTACAGTGTATAATATGTATTCCGTATTCATAATGTATACTGCTGCTGAAGTCTTTATGGCAGTGCTTTCCAACATGGATTGTGCAACAGTGTCACTAAATGTCACTAGCTACACCTTACATTTTTTGCCACTTTCGGGGCCCCCTTCCTTGCGGGGCCCCTCCGGTCGGAGGGTACGGAGGGCGGTCGCTACGCCTCTGTAGGCTAATTATAATGATGTCTGTACACCGGAATACATAAGCCGAATATAATTATTTTACTTTCATGGTTTTTGCTGCTTCAAAGATAAATAAGTTTTATTGAAAACGCTAGTATACATGTAGGCCTACTTTATAATGCCAATCAGAACTGTATACGCAGACAATCCCTTTCGCATCTCTCTTTGTATATTGTATAAATATGCCACGTGAAATATTACGTCCCTTTAAATCTCAGTGATTGCTGTTTAGTCAAGGTCAAAGTTTGCATTAAGTGCGCGCAAGCAAAAAAGACGGTTGGTTAGACAATTATAGACATGGCCCTAATGGGGGTCCAGCCATTTGCGCGCAAGACGTTTGCGCGCAGTCATTTGCGCGCCCACGTTTGCGCGCAACGTCATTTGTGCGTTGAACGTTTGCGCGCCGTCATTTGCGCGCCGTCACAAAATGCAAAATAAAAATCATATAAAAAAATCTGTATTTGTTTACGAAATTACTACTCTAATTTAGCATTAAGTTAAACTACAATGTAGGTATCAATGTTTTCTACGAAATGAGCGTTAGGTATCAATGTTTTCTACGAAATGAGCGTTAGATATCAATGTTTTCTACGAAATGAGCGTTAGGTATTAGGCTATTGCGGACTTGATTTGATATAGCGCCGGTGAATAAGCTGGTCTCCCTGACGTGGCTTTTGTGGGCGCTGAGAAATTCTCGAAGATTTACATTACATTAGGTATCAATGTTTTCTACGAAACAACTACATAATAGTCAACACATTGAAATGTTATGCGCAATTCCTTTGCGATATTCCTACAATGTTATGTTGCCGTAACGTAAACAGGAGTAGGCCTACACATCAAAGTGCAAATAAAATGGGCCTACCCATCATACAGGAGTTCGCTGTTTGATCATACGAAGACGGCAGACATAATAGTACATTAGTACAAGTCAATCCAACCTGCGCGCGCGCAAACGTCCCGCGCGCAAACGGCGCGCATTTTTTGCTGCGCGCAATTGACCGCGCGCAAATGACGGCGCGCAAACGACGGTGCGCAAACGTTCTGCGCGCAAACGACAGGGCGCCCCCTAATGGCAGTCTCAGAGTACTGCAATAAAATGTTTGCCAGAATTATTAGGCCTTAGTAGTAGTAATAATAATAATAGTGATTTTAGTAGTAGGCCTAGTAGTAGGCGTTGTAGTAGTAGTAGTAGTAGTAATGATAATAATAATAGTAATATTAATAATTATAATAATAATAATAAAAATAATGATAATAATGATAATAATAATAATAAAACTTTTTCTTGAATAAATGATAATAATGATAATAATAATAATAATAATAATAATAATAATAATAATAATAATAATAATAATAATAATAATAATAATGCTGATGCTGATGATGATGATGCTGATGATGATGATGATGATGATGATGATGATGATGATGATGATGATGATGATGATGATGACGATGATGATAATAATAATAGCAATAAAAATGACTATTTGCCGATAATTATTGCTTTTACCCATCTTGTAGCATTCGAACAGGATGAAAATGCTAAACGTGCAAAACTCACATCACTAAGTGACACAATGGTAAGCTATGTTGCTATTGAATTCAAATGCAAGACAATTCTTCTTCTGAACTTTGTAAATAGTCTCAATAGTGTATTTTATAGACCCTCAATTAATTAGGCCTAGCCTATAGTTTCTCTTCCGCTGCAATCAGTTTGATCATGCTTCACAAAGTTATCACTGTCTACACAAAGACAAGGACATCAACTGCTCAGAAATTATATAGATCCCCTTCAATATATAGCTATTAAAAAGTTATCGTCAGTTCGTAACTTGCCAATAAGGTCAGATGATCCTTAAAGATGTGAACTTTCTAATTGTGGATGTGTGCAGGTTCGGTTGTAAGGACATCTCTTTTTTTCAACCGAGAGATCGTGGCTTTAACTCGCTACCCAGGTACAAATTAATATGTGTCGATATTTCTGCACCGTCGGAGCCCGCAACGAACATAGCCATTTTATAATGAATGACACTCGCCGAATATATAGACACATTTCGGCGATGGAGATTGTTCGCCAACCCGCGTAAGCTGAGGCTAAGAAAACGAAGTCTTGACACTTCTAACATATATGACATCCCCAGGACTAGCTTAAGGGACCTCTCTTCTTCATCTGCTACCTTGTTATATTCTACCGAGGAGTTTTTAACTATGCAAAAAGTCTTGACAAATAGCTGATGTGTTTTCGCTTTGATCTGTATAGTTGCATGATCTACCGATGGAGTTGATTGAGAGTATCCTCGTTAAAGCTGTTGCTATGGAAGTGATGGATATGACTCGGAAGAAAAGTCTGTGGAAAAGAGCAGCTGAACCTGTGATTAACCGACTGACAACTGTCTGCTTGCAATGGACCAGCATCTTAACGACTAAATACTTTCGAAATGAACTTCACAGAATCTTTGACGGTTGGTATTGATGCATGCCATGGTACTTTTCATGACATGAGCAAAGTAGCTTTTGTTTCAGAAGCACTATAAACGATTACCTGGTTCTACTTTCGCGGACTGCTTTCCGACAGCGTCGTTCATTCTCTGTAGCTGGTACTACAACCTGGAATGGTCTCCCTGTTACACTGCGCTTAATTCCCAGGGGTCACTCCACTCTGTTCCTTGAGAACCTAAAAACTGTTTTATTTTGCCGTGGTTGGGTCGGGAGCGCTTCTGAGTGGCCTACCCTGAAGAGGCGCTATATAAAAATTTAGAAATAAATAATTAAATAAATATATATGAAATTAGAACTGCGGTCAATGTGTAATTCCTAACCTAAACTGACGTATGTTAAAGTTTGTGGACATACCATTGCGGCATTGCCTTGCCTTGATTTTCAGCTGATAAACAGCGCCGCAGATAGGAATTCGACTAGGCATATAATAAGGCTACTTAACTCGGTGCTGTTCTCTTTTCGCTCGGAGCTCCGTGTGTGCGAAGTCCAGTCATTGGCAACTTTTCTCTGATTTAAATATTACTGCAGAATCGTCCTTTTTTATCAATTCTTGAGATCCCTTAAGAGCATTTCCCGAAATGGTGCAAGACAAAATTACCAATTTGCGTTGTCATTAGGCCCTATTGAGGTTTGATGCAATTAAGTCATTAGAACTGAAGCGGCGACACATTGAACGCTGTGATATTGTGATACTTCATGTTCACCGATTCCGCTTGTCTTTTGCTCATAAAAGTTGCCTTTCATGGATGTAGACTATGTAGAGGTTAGCGAAAGCATAATGACAACATTGGCTGTTGCCGTCTAAGTAAGTAAGTAAGTAAGTATATTCTTTAATGTATCAGTTGCAAACGCACTCTGATCTACAAGCACATAAAAACACGATACATAAAAACAAATACAAGACAAATATGGCAGCCATCAACGGCGCCAACTAAGACACAACATACAAAGCATATAGGCCTACAATTACAAAGTTGGCAGCCAGAACGGCGCCTATCAGAAACTCTGGTCTACGATGTTACAGAAAGTCTATTTAAGTTGAAAATGCCTTCTTGTATGGATTCCATATGCCATATGGCATATGTAAGTATTCTGTATCGTACGTTATTTTCGCCAAAGTGTTTAACTCGCGAACTCATTTTGTGTAATGATTGCAACTATTTTATTAGCTGAGAAGACGATTCGTTTGGAAATTGTGCAAAAGTATCGGTTCACGGTCGCCGTCTACGAAGCAATCACGTTTAAAGATGAATTGTTTGTTATCTTCAAGCCTGGATATTATGATACCAACAAACGCTACCCTATTCGTGTTTATGACCGCAACGATGTGACGAAGATGAAAGACGTCATCCCACTCCCAAGAGTAGAACCGCAGGACATGGCAGTTTGCAACGTTTCAAATTGCCTGTATTTACTCAACAACAAACCATGGCACTTATCAATCTTACGCCTAACAAAGACGGATGAGCATCAATACAAGATTTCTCCAATCATTGGTTTACTGAAGCGATATGACACAATGGCCGTAGCCGCCAATGGTAACTTGGTCCTTTCATGGCAGCGAAGACAGGAACAACGTGCACTGATAACCGTCTACGATCCGAATGGTCAATTGCTGAATGAAACATGGCTGTCCCCGGATGTGTATAGTCCATTCTCTAAGGTAATTCCAAAGTCAAATGGAAACTTTGTCTTGGTTTCGCGTAACGACCAATGGGAGACGAAACTAATTGAGATCGATATGAATGGTCGTACTATTCTACGCCAGTATCAGTCGTCACTTCAAGCAGGGAGCGCTGTTTGTCAGGCAGACAAACATGAGCGAATTGCGATTGTCAAACAGTTCAGTGGAATCGAGCTCTTGGATTCTGAACTGCATCTCCTGGAGTACACTGATCTTCAGCCCGGTGAAGATCAAATCAATTACGAGGACAAGATGCACTACAATACAGAAAGGAATGAGGTTGCAACTCTTGTCAATTGGCACTCTGTGACTATCTTCCGCTTTACAGAAGAATAAATGACTCGAAAGGATGATTATGGCGAAAGGGACAATTTGCATATTCGATAGCTCTTCGATATTTCGCTCAATGGTCGCATTTCAGTAACTGTGTTGAAATAATAATGTTTCTTTTTGACGATTTGCATTTGATGGTTTTGATATTTCGTTTAATGGTCGAGTTAAACTACTGCTTTTATATTTAAAAGATCTGTGATGGAAAAAGCAACTCATTCTCTTTGGACAATCTGTGTTAAATAGCTTTGATACAATGCATTGACGTTGGAGGCTCAACGTCAGGAGGAGTGGTGCCACTGGACTTTTAAACCAGCCCTTGTTAGAGAGCATGCAGAAAAAGCATTGTGTGACACATTTATATAAGCGCATATTTATTGCTTAATGACTCGGCAGATCCGAGCTGTTTGATTCCTGTTTGAACCTTCTGAAACTTCCTGCTGTGGTCCGCATGTGGTCCGCCGATAAGCGTGAGTCATTTAAGTTTCTTTTGCAATTTGCAGTGCAACAACGAAGGGAGATTGGTTGTCTTCAGCTCGTTGTCTTTCACTCTGAACGGCTCCGTTATTGACAAATCACTGGGAGTCTCCAAGGGAAAAATATTTCCGACATTGTAGGAAACTACTGTCTTTTTGTCCAGGTCTCTGCTCTTGTGAATAACATCATGCATAGTCGTCCAGTCTGTGGTCCAGGTCCATGCAACATGACAACCATGTAGTGCAACTTCGTATATTCCATCAATGATCGTCTGCCATCCATTATCTCAAAATCGTCTATGCCAGCTTATATCATATACTGTATTGGCCGCGTTTTGACTGGGGACTTGTGGTCCTCAAGGGTTGTTTTCCATATCTCTTACTGACAGGTAGGCCTAGGTTTTTTAATGCACTTATTGACCATAATTATTTGCCGGGGACTCTGACCGGGTTTACCCAGGGATTATTTACCTGAAATCCGAAATTGGAGTTCTACAAGAAATCAGGTATTCATCCTTTGTCCATTCTTGGGACTGGCACTGGTGGAGTGCAACCAGTGGCGCAGTTTCCTTTTCTTTCATCGTATTCTTCATGCACAATCCTTGTCATCGTTGACGGGGGAGCTTAAAGTCATGGAGCCTTGGTTGAACTTATAAAGTCGTGGTACTTCTTACTGGAATCTATCGGGAACTCATTCGAGGGCGGGGTTGGGTTAGGGCGGTGAAAAAGAAAAAACACCGTTGCAAACTAGATGGTAAAAACCGCCGCCGGTCTTTCCTTCATTCCACGGCGGATGGCAGCTTGCATCATCTGACCACTTCCACTGTGGTTTCGTCTGCAAGATAGCCAAGTTCGAATTAAATGTAAAGCTCCAGAAACACTGCACACACAGCAAGAGATTACATATTATTGTGACGTCAAACAATGAACAATAGGTGTATCTGCAATTTCAGGACGTTGAGGCTTCGTCCGTGTTAGGCCTAAATCTAGCTTAAACCTTTAATTACTTCTTTAAGTTAAATAAACTTTGTAATGAAACTAAGACCTAGTAATTCCCGGAAATCGTAGATCTAATCGGTTCACTAATCAAGCTACAGTACGCCCTATCTATTCGGATTTGTTTAGAATTTGCCTAACACCATCGATCACCGTTTCTTGCAATCTTATTGAAGACGTTGATTCTGGCGAGAGGAGGCGCCGCTTATTCGTCTTCAGAGTCCAGTCCTACGTGTTCAATTATTCTGCCATGTCGAAGAAACGAACATCTCCTGAATCCAGCATCGACAAGCAGACGAATGAAGACTCAGATTGTAAGTTGATTAGAAGAAGGTTTGACTGTTGTATGATTCAAAGAAGTTCATGACATGTCACATAATTATATACCCTGCGACCCCAATCACATGCCCGTCTAACTCACTGTTTGACGACCATGACATGTAGATCTAAAGACTTCTATACTGCCGTCATAAGCAAGAACCACGTAACTCAAAAAACCTTGTTTTGAGATAAACTCAAAAGACTAAATTCTGTTCTGCCAAGTAGAAAAAATATTTCTATTCTTTTCTGCTATAAACTAATAAATGTAAAAATACACCCATTTTTATAGGAAAATCAATTTTTAATATTTTTTATCGTAAATATGGAAAAAAGTAACTTAAGTAAGTTAGTGTGTTCTTGCTTAGCATTACAGACCGGCAATTGTAACCGATAAATGGCAAAACAACGCATCTTCATAAAATCGTGTTTTATTGTGGAACAATGCAGAAATTTACTCACACATTGATCCGATATTATGTAAAAGAGAGTCGGAACCAGTTTGTGTAGCTACTAGACTAGTTTGTACAGCTGTGAAGCCAGTTTGCACGGGTATCAGGCATTATTTTAAATACACAACACCAGTCTGTACAACGGCGTTAGCTAGTTTGTACAGCCACCAGATATATTATTAAAATATAAGAAACTAGTTTTGTAGCTCTAAAACCAGTTTGTTCAGTAATCAGGCATTTTTTATGATACGAAACCAGTTTGTACACATCTGCGAAACCACGTTTTATAGTATCAGGCATTATTTTAAAATATACGAAACCAGCTTGTACAGCTGTGAAATCAGTTTGCACAGCAGCTGCTGTCAGACAAATTATAAATGATATTAAACCAGTTTGTGCAGCCGTGGGACCAGTTTGTACAACGCTGAAACAAGTTTTACGTCTATTAGAGATAGTTTTAAGAGACCAAACAAGTTTGCACAGCTGTCAAAATCGGTTTGCACAGCTATCGGGGTAACATTTTTAAAGATATTAAACCAGTTTGTACAGATGTGAAACCCGTTTGTGCAGCTATGAAACTAGTTTGTGCAGCTGTCAGGCATTATCCTAAAGAAAAAAAAAACAGTTGTACTTCTGTTACACCAGTTTGCACAGCTCTCAGACAACATTTTTCAAGATACGAAACCAGTTTGCACAACCATAAAACCAGTTTTAAGCAGCGAAACCAGTTTGTTCAGCTATCAGACATTATTTTTTAAAAGATGCAAGACAGTTTCTGCAGCTGTGAAACCAGTTTGAACAGCTGTCAGGCATTATCCTAAAGAAAAAAACACTTGTACTTCTGTGACACCAGTTTGCACAGCTCTCAGACAACATTTTTCAAGATACGAAATCAGTCTGCACAACCATAAAACCAGTTTTAAGCAGCGAAACCAGTTTCTACAGCTATCAGACATTATTTTATAAGATGCGAAACAGTTTCTGCAGCTGTGAAACCAGTTTGTACAGATAAGAGACATTATTTTAAAATATACGAAACCAGTTTGCACATAATGTGAAACAAGTTTGTACATTTGTCAGGCATTCTTCTAAAGATAAGAAACAAGTCTGCACAGCAGCGAAACCAGTTTGTAGGCATCAAATATTATTTAAAATGAGATTGAATCAATTTGTACAGCTGCGGGACCAATTTGCACAACTGGCATACAGAATTTTAATATATATGAAACCAGTTAATGCAGCCGAAAAACCAGTCTTTACAGCGGTGAAACCAATTTTACAGCTGTTAGACAGAATTATATAAGACCAAATCAGTTTGTGCAGCTATAAAAACAGTTTTCACGGCAATCAGGAATCATTTCGAACGCTATGAAACCAGTTTATGCAGTTCTCAGACAACATTTGAAAATTATGAAACCTAGTTTTCACAACTGTAAAACCAGTTTGTACAACTGTAAAACCAGTTTGTACAGCTGCCAAATCAGTTTGTACAGCTATCAGACATTATTTTAAAATATACAAAACCTTTTTGTACAGCTGTGTTTGTTCAGCTATCAGACATTATTTCAAACAATATGAAACCAGTTTGTGTAGTCGTGAAACCAGTTTTTACGGTTCCCGGACAATTCGTCCCCGGACAATTCGTCCCGGACAATTCGGACCGGACAATTCGTCCCCGGACAATTCGGACCGGACAATTCGTCCCGGACAATTCGTCCCCGGACAATTCGTCCCCGGACAATTCGTCCCAGACAATTCGTCCCCGGACAATTCGTCCCGGACACCATTACCGTATACAGATGTCGACCGGAGATACTGCTGCGCATTAAAATTCAATTCGAAATTGAAAATTATTTCATTGTTCTCAAAGCAAATGTAGGCCTAAACATAATATAACACGTTACCTCACTTGGCTATGACATTAAAGGTATATTTGGAAAGCAATAGGTTGGCCTACTCCAGAATGGACAAGTCACGCATAGACTGAGGCTAAAGTAGGCTATAGCCGGTCCGAATTGTCCGGGTCCGAATTGTCCGGTCCGAATTGTCCGGGTCCGAATTGTCCGGTCCGAATTGTCCGGGGACGAATTGTCCGGTCCGAATTGTCCGGGTCCGAATTGTCCGGTCCGAATTGTCCGGGGACGAATTGTCTGGGACGAATTGTCCGGGACGAATTGTCCGGGGACGAATTGTCCGGACACCGGTTCGGGTTCGTGCTTAGTACGTATCTGCGACTAACTCCCTATCATACTAAGCAAAAACAACGTAAGTCAAGATACGTGGTTCTTGCTTATGATGCCATGCGGTTTCTGGAGATACGTGGTTTTCACACACGCTGGTTCCCTGTGATGGAATCGAGATAGGAGTTTCTCAATTTTTTCCAAGGTGTAGGACCATTAATAGATGCAGAATCTGCATCTAACTCAAAACGGCCAAATATTGAGTTACGTGGTTCTTGCTTATGACGGCAGTATAGTTTGAATGATTAATTCATATTGACTATTTATAGGTGAAAATAATTATATGATGTATGTACACCAGAATGCGGATTGGAGCTAGTTCAAAAAGAGTAGGCCTATGATTACTTACTTAGTTTATCGTGGCTGTAATGATTCAATAAGCTTAGCCTACGTTTTATACGAAACATTCTGTAATAACAGTAATATATTTCAGAGCTGAACACGCAAACAAGTTACGCATCTCTATGTGCATAATGTGATAATATTATATAGTCTATATAATTATATATATCGCGTTAATTAGAAATCTCAATGGCAGGCGAAGCCGTTATTAGTTAGTGTGAAAATTGCTCAGTAGAATGTGCAAGCACATAGGGCCTACGCTGCTCGACGTGGCTTTATTGCAGTCTAAAAATAAACCTGAATAAAATTTATGTCTCAATTATTATATAGAATAATAATTATATTTTAATTACGAAAATTTTAAAGCCGAAATTATATTTACGGATAATTGCTTTTATTTATCTTGTAGCATTCCAACAGGATGAAAATACTAAACGTGCAAAATTCACGTCAGTCAGTGACACAACGGTAAACAACATTGAATTTGAATGCAAGAATATTCTTCTACTCCTAAACTTGATAAATGTCCTCAATGAGTGTAGTTTTAGATCCATATTATCTACATGTACTTCTATAAATATAATCAAATAGTTTGATAGGCCTGCGCATTTAACCCTCGGGCGACCAAGGGGGGGTATCCACCCCCAAGGTTTTTCCAAGATCAAACTTGTTCCGTTTGGAATAAAATTTTGACGTTTTAGGTAGCTGTAGAGGATTCATTGGCACACATTTTGAGCTTAAATTTTTGATGATGCCCCATAGTATCCCATACCGTTCAAAAGTCATAGCCTATCCGATATACCCAAGGTATTGTATTGTATAAAAACATTTATAAAGCGCCTCTACTAGGGTGAACCGTTCAGAGGCGCTCCCAGTGCGCAAGGCCACGAGAGAAGAAATAGGTTTTAAGAAAAGAAAATGAGGAGGAGGGATTACCTGTCAGAAGTTTAGATCGAGTAGAAGGAGAGAGCGTATTCCAAAGAGAGGGGCCAATTGATGTAAAGGAACGGGACTGAGCCATAGCCGTTCTAGTAGGAGGTACTAGAAGTTCAAATCTGTTTAAAGAGCGGAGTGGACGATGCGAGGAGGCTGAAACTGGCCTGCGAATTCCATTGGTTAGATATTTTGGAGCAAGACCCCGCTGTGCTTTAGAGTCCAAAATGAGAATTTTGAACTTAATGCGCGCAGTTAGAGGAAGCCAATGGAGCTGTTCAAACGTAAAAGTAGAGATATGAGAGTAGCGTGGAAGGCGTGCAATCAGATACCAGAGGGGGGGGTGTGGATACCACCCTCTTAGATTATCGACGATAACTTTTCCGCCCTTTAATATGAAGAGACACAAATTATACCATTCTATAGAGGGAATGTGGGGCTACATTTCCATGCTCATTGAGTTGACAACCGGAAGTGTTCAAAAAAAATTAAAATGTATATAAAGGTGTTTTATTTTCATAAAATTTTCATGTTTTTTCTATTATAACTTATCCATAATTTATTTTTTAATAGAAATAAATTATGCCATTCTGTAGAGGGCATTTAGGGCTATTTTCTGATACTAGCCTAAATAATTTGTCTTTTGATGACCGGAAGTGCTCAAAATAAATTAAAATGTGTGAAAATGTTGGGTTTTTTTACAACGCAAGCCTATATGTCGGCGTAAACGTTTTTAGCACCTACAACATTTTTTGTTTTGATTGTACATAAAACAGACTTATTACTAGTTTTTATAGTTGAGCATTGGACTTTATTATATGTAAACTATTCGTGTATATATAACTCATGTTTAAAACAAGCAGAATCTAATATTTTGCTTATGCGTAAGTATACGTTTTGTGGAATCGACGGGTACCCATGGTAAAAAATTCATAATTTCGAGGTGCATTCATATTTTATAAACCTAAATATACCATTTTGTGCAGAAATGAATGCTGAATCCATTGGTATATTACAAGTTATGATATCTCAAACCAAACCTAAAATCCAGGGGTAACCACCACCCCTTGGTAGTCCGTGTTACAAAAAGGCTTGGTAGCCTGAGGGTTAAAATTAATCACTTTCTACACTCTACACAAAGACAAGGACAGGAATGGCTTAGAAATTATAAAGCTCCCTTTCAAGATAACTATTCAATGGTGATCGTAACTTGCCAGTAACGTCATCTTTCTAATCGTGGGGTATGTAGCCTACGGTTCGCTGTTAAAGATCTCTCCGTTATTTTTCAACGGTGAGTTCATGGCTTTAAATCACCACCAGAACGGATATTTGTGTGGAAATTTCTTTTCATACGAAAATTGAACATTTAAGCGATTAATTTTGGAGACCCACTAGCATAATGCTAAGGCAAAGAAAATGAACATGAAGACACTTCAGACCCATATCATCTCCAGGACTAGCTTAAGGACTTCTTTTCTTCCTCTGCCTTGTTAATTTGCTGCCGAGGAGTTCTTAACTATGCAAGCAGTCTTGAAGCAGATATGATATTGTGGTTTCGCTTTGACCTGTAGTTGCATGATCTACCGATGGAGTTGGTTGAGAGTATCCTCGTTAAAGCCGTTGCTATGGAAGTGATGGGTATCACTCGGAAGAAAAGTCTGTGGAAAGAAGCAGCTGAGCCAGTGATAAACCGACTAACAACTGTCTGTTCGCAATGGTCCTGCATCCTAGCGACTACCTTCTTTCGAAATGAACTTCACAGAACTTTTGACGGTGAGTAAGCTATAGGCTACTGGTCATACATGATATAGTTATTAGCTGCTGCACTGTTCATGACAGGCGAAAATTGCGGTCAATGCGAAATTCTTAATCGAAACCGAAGAATAATAACGTTTATGTCTCGGATGATTGCCTGCTGCCTGATTTTCGACTGATAAGCATAATCTTCAAGGGGATAATGTCTATTGCCTAGGCGTATATTTAAGTAGGTGCCTCTTTTGGCTTGGAGCTCCGTGTTTGCTTGGTTCAGTTATTGTCAACTTTTCCTCTGACCTGAGCATTTCTGACGGAATCGTTATTCTTTATAAATCCTTTAGCTCCCCAGAGAACTTCTCCAGAAGTGGCTCTTTACAAATTTGCACCATCCTTGTCATTGCTGAGTCTTGATGTTTTTAAGACATAATTATTCTGAAGAGGATGAACGCTGTGATTTGGTGAACACTTAAAATTCACCGATTCCGCTTTTCTTTTGCTTTTAATGGCTGCCTAAATGCTTCGATCCAGAGTTTAGCGACAGATTATGACAACATTGGCCGTCGATAGAAATTATTTTGGCCTATGGTTTCTTTATGGATTATAATGCTGTATCGTTATTTTTTTTTAGCCAGAGTGCTTAACTCGTGATCTCATTTTGTGTAATTTGTGCAATCATTTTATTAGCCGAGAAGACGATTCGTTTGGAAATCGTGCAGACGTTTCGGTTTACTGATTTCGTCCTCGATGCCATTGCGCTTAAAGATGAATTGTTTATTATCTACCTGCCACGATATGATGACATATGTCGCTACAACATTCATGTTTACGACCGCAATAATGTGGCAATGGCGAAAGACATCATCCCACTACCAGGTGTGGAAGTGGCAGACATAGCAGCGTGCAGCGTTTCAAACTGCCTGTATTTGCTGAACACCAAAGCACATCACTTGTCAGTCTTACGCCTCACAAAGACCAATGATCATCAGTTTAATATTTCACCGTTGATTAGTGGTATGCGGAGGCGATATGACACCATGATCGTAGCCGCCAACGGTAACTTGGTCCTTTCATGGCAGCAAAGAAAGGAACAACGTGCCGTAATAGCCGTCTATGGTCCGAATGGTCAATTGCTGCAAGAAACATGGCTGTCCTCGGATTTGTACAGTTTCTTCTATAAAGTTATTCCAAAGTCAAATGGAAACTTTGTTTTGGTTGGACCTAACGACCAATGGGAGACAAAACTGACGGAGATCGATATGAGTGGTATCAGGCCTACTATTCTACGCCAATATCAGTCGTCACTAAAAGCAAGTGGAGCTGTCTGCCAGGCGGACAAACATGGGCGCTTTGCGATTGTCAAACAGTTCAGTGGAATCGAGCTCTTGGGTTCTAAGCTCAATCCCATGGAGTACATTGGTCTACCGCCGGATGAAGACCAATTCAATTACTGGGACAGAATGCACTACAATGCAGAAAGAGATGAAGTCTTAATTCTTCCATATGTCCACGTTGTGACCGTCTTCCGCTTTACAGAAGAATAAGTGTCTCGAAGAGATAATTGCGGCGAAATGGACAATTTGTATTCGATGGATTTGATATTTCGTTCAATGGTCGCATTTTGGTAACTGTGTTGAAATAATAATGTTTCTAGGCCTATTTCGACGATGTGTAGGCCCTATTTGATGGTTTTATAATTATGTCGTGTGATGATCGCATTTTAGTAACAATTGCTTAGTTTATTTCAAATATCTGTGTTGGAATAAGCAACACATTCTGTCTGGACAATTTGCCATAAATACCTTTGATACAATATACCTAATTATCTTGTAGAACAATGGTCGTTGTATTAATCGATATTGTCTTTATTTTAAAGAACTGGACTTAAATAATCAGCCGGTTTCAGATGTAGGCCTACGTTGAGACTTTTTGTTCTAATTTCTATACTTAAAAAAAGTAAAACTAACTTGTTTCTTATTTGATTTTTACGCTGTTTTCATGCAATTATAGGGTGACATGAAAGTTCGTTCACCGTTTTCAAAATGCGTTATCTCAGTAACGGCTTCATATTTCTTTATAATATTTTGTCAGTGTATACATCAGTCAAATGAAAGATACGGGTACAAATTTGATTATGATCCGTTCCGTTTTCGCCATTATTTGTAAGAAAATGTAAAGACGACCAGTTTTTGCGGGGAAAACTGCGTTCATCAAATTAACACGTAGCCTACAGTAATGAAATGTGTTGGCCTAGCCTCGTGTATATATACAAGCGTGACAAGACACTGTTGTTTCCTATGTATAGGGCATACAGACGACGTAGACTGTTAGCGTACAGTGTCTCCTTTCTGCGTAATGATAGCAATGACTCTATCCGGCATAGACTGGATCATCGTCTGAAGTGTCCCAACTGCTATCGATCTCCACGTTCGTTGGAGGCGACGACGAAGTGGCTAGACGACAACCTCCCGTCACACATAGCCGAAGGATTGGCCACCCAACTCTCTGGACCTCTCTCCTATTGAGAACTTGTGGAGTATTTTCTCATTCAGCGTTTAAAAAGATCCTGAGACAAGGAACGTTGATCAGCTCAAACGTCTCCTCCAACGAGCGTGGAGGAGATCGATAGCAGTTGGGACAGAGAGACTGTTGACATAAATAATTTTGTTTCAACTTCTTCTTTCAATTCAGGCTAGAATTATTCCCTTTAGCGAGGGGTCAGCCACTCGGATCCTTTTCCTTCGCTTGTCTCTGTTTACAGTGTCTTCTTTCTTCATTTTGAGCAGCTTCAGGTCTTGTTGTATCACGTCCTCTCATCTTTTCTTCTATTGTTCCCGACTGCGTCGACCATATTTACCTCGGCTTGCATGATTCTTTTGACACAGCTATCCTCCTCCTTCCTCATGACATGTCCATACCATCTCAGCCTGGTCTCTCGTGCCTTGTCAGTAATGTTACGCATGCCACTTCGAACTTCTTCCTGATGTCCTCACTTCGTTTGTAGCAGAGTCGGGTGGTTTAGCCTAACTTCGTTAACTTCGAGGTTAACTCCTGTAAGTTATTGTTCCGCAGGTGGGCTACCTATAAACATGAGCGGAGACTTTGGGGGACAGAGGGCCTCGCCTACAAATTTGTGGTGGGCTGGGATGGAGACAACTCTATCCTCCCAATATTCATAAATATCATAATTGTCCGGGGGTAATTGTCAGGGGGATAATTGCCCGGTGGTAATTGTCCAGGGGCAATTGTCCTAGACCCGTCACTTTCCTATTATAGTTAGACCTTACATTTTTGCCACTTTCGGGGGCCCTTCCTTGAGGGGTCCCCTTCAGTTAAAGGGTACCGAGAGCGGTCGCTACGGCTCTGTGCTTATTAATCATATTGCAGCGCTCGATAAATTCAAATAAATTAAAAGATAGTTATAATTTATGAGAACGGGCATGTAACGTTTCCGTTTTAAGCTTATTTTAGCAGGTATTGAAAATGTACTGCATTTAAATGATCTGTTCAAAGAGAAAACCAATTCTTTATAAATGTATAATATAATCAGAAACTGTTAAATAAACAATACAATTATGCAGTGTTCCTATTTACTTATTTGGCGTATCATTAATTATAATTAACTTATTGCTTATCTGTGTTCCACAGTTGAGATATTTGATCGATATCGTTTCTGTAGTGTAAAACGGCCTTGAAATAGTTCTGCAGATTCTCTGTAGATTCGCTGTATGAAGATAAGCAACCCAGTGCTATATTTGAAGAAATAGTTCTGCAGATTCTCTGTAGATTCGCTGTATGAAAATAAGCAACCCAGTGCTATATTTGAAGAGGATAATGAGATACTGCCAAGCTGTGGAATCCAGATCGAATACCAGACAAGACAATATTCAATACTTCCGTAGCATCAAATTATCATACTCCAGTCAATGAGAATTTCCTTCCCAATTGAAAATGACCTTGAAATGTCAACCAGAGACAACGAGCCCAAAATCGTTTCTCTACACACGAAAAATCGTCTCACCAACCGTCCCAATCACAATGTAGACTTCACGGACGTTAGAATTCGCAACTTTGAACTTCTAAATCGCCTCTACTCTCACACGAATGCCTCGTACTGTTTTACGATCAGATACGGGCATAATCATCATCCTCACCATTGAATAAACTTCAAATGAATTGCCAGCCACAACTGGACAACCATCTTTCTCAATGTTCATGTAAGGAATCAACCGTTTATGTCGAATTTCAATGACGTGGCTGTTTCCATTCAATTCTGTCCGTTACGCTCATTTCGATGCTTTTAATTGGTTACGCGTCAATGCAAATGTTTTCGCTTACGTAGCGTCCGTAGTAACCGCTTGACGTCACCATGACTGCCTCGCTCATATACGCAAGATTCGTGGTTTCCTAGTTACTAATCCACTAGACGCCAAATCATTAATCTAGACACGCCAATTAAATTATCGAGCTTAACTCCTACTTAGAATTAACACTTAACACTAGATAAGTTAGTTTGATAGATAATAGCGATTTAATACGCTACAAATACCCCTCCTTCAAAAGTCTGTAATCAGGCTTTACAATCTCACCTAATTATCTATCAACTAAATTTCTATGAACTTCCATATTCTATCTTACACAACAATACAACATTACTGAACTTCTTCTTATCTACATTATTATAATACATTACTGATATATTTAAGTACTATGTAATTCCTCTACTCAAATAATCAGACATAACATTATTGCTCCCCTTGATATATCGTATCGTAAAGCAATAATTTTGAAGTGCTAGACTCCACCTCATGACTCTCGCATTTCTCATTCTCCCTTCCTTCATGTACTGTAGTCCGCAGTGGTCTGTCTCAATCACAAACTGCTTTCCACACAAGTACCTGTCAAACCGACTAATTCCCCACATTATCGCTAGACATTCTCTCTCCTCAACTGAATATCTCGTCTCTCTTTCCAATAGTTTTCTACTCGCATATGCAATCGGGTGGTTTACTCCTTCATACTGCTGTATCAGGACACAACCTATTCCTCTTCCCGAAGCATCAGTTTGAATCACGAATTCCTTCTCCAAGTTTGGTAACTTTAGAATCGGTGTTTTAGCAAGTGCTGCTTTCAGCTTACTAAAACTCTCTTCTAATTCCTCGTTCCAATCAACATTATTAGCTGCTGACTTCTTTGTTAAGTCACTTAATGGTGCCATCAGTTCAGCACAATGAGGAATAAATTTTCTGTAATAGTTTATTGCTCCCAAAAAGCTTCTTATTTGTTTCTTCGTTTTCGGTTGTGGCATCTCCACAATCTTATCTATCGATTCTCCTTTAGGACTAATGTCGTCGTTGTTTAACGTATGACCCAAGAAATCTATACGTCCATAGCCTAATGAACATTTCTTTGGTTTCAAAGTCAGGTGAGCATCTCTCACTCTTTGAAAAAATTCTCGTAAAATCTTCATATGTTTAGTCCATCCTTCTGTATGAGCTAGTATGTCGTCAACATAACTCTCCAGATTCTCGGTTCCATGCAAAATCTTCCTTATAAGTCTATTGTAGCTTGAAGCACTGTTTACCAATCCAAATGGTAATAAAAAAAAAATTGTCTTTTTATTATTCCTAATTTCTCAACCTAAAACACTTTATCATTTTGCACTTACTCTCACAAAATAACACTCATCTACTTAATTTGTATTTCCAAGTGATGATTTACTCTCATCTCCTTCCATCAAATTAACTTCTATTTACTTGAACGTCTCATCAAGAAGTCCACTCAAATACTACTTCTTAACTAGTTTCCTTTTTACTTCATTTCTTAACTAATCATCTATTTATAAACCTTACACTACTACACTACTTGACTCTTCAGTCTACTTAATGAACTATTCTCAAACTTCATAACTACTTAACTGAACAATTCAACTCAACTTAAACTTGTATTGTATTTTAGTTACAACTGTCTTAACTAACTATCCCATCCATGGATTCACCTACCAACTTTCATCTATGACTTTCTTCCTCTTGCCTTGACCACTCATTTGGTCCACACTTGAGTTTAATGTACTACCTTTATATAAGTTCAACGTTTTACCATTTCTCATTTCTGATTCTCTAGGATTATTCTCTTCCCAACTGTATTTACTTAAATCCTTATAAGACTTCCTTTTTATTCCTTCCGATGACTCGGTCTCTCTACCATAGTCATTATTATTCTTTCTTCCATTTATCAAATCCTTAGGATATGACCTCTTCTTGTCATTCCATGTTCTTCTTCTCCATCCATTCTCATCATAGTATACTCCGCTTGTTTCTCTCTGCTTACTCACAGATTCTTTACCATATGTTCTTCTACAGTATGGTTTATTTCCACAATACCTTCCCATAGTTTCAACACTATCACTATTGTCTCTGCATCTCCAATTTGATTTATCAGACCTACTATTGTCTACTCCACTGTTCCTGTTGAACTCTCTAGACCTTTGTCTATAATTTCTCCTATTATCACTGTTCACATATCTCTCGTTCCAACTTACACCTCTTCTATTCGCTTCTTTATCATATGTATCTCTTCTATACATCCATCCATCTTGTCTCTTAGACTGGATCTCATATCTCCTGTAATTATTCACATTATTCCTCCAATCCACTTGCTGTCTTCTACATCTCTTCTTATTCTCATTAACGTCACGTGATTCACATTTATCACCTGTGACCACATATCTATCCGGCGTCTCTACCAACTTCATCGTTTCACCTTTGTAACACTTTCTCACCTTTGGCCTATCCAACAGGCCATTTTCCTTTACATCGAGAACTTCGTCCGTTCTCTTCTCATCACCATTCCTTTCAGATGCTTTATCCCAGTAACTCTTCAATGTCTCATCTGTCTTCTGTAATTCCTTTATTTCTTTTGTGGTTATATTTAGGTCGGGCATTTCTGTGACCTTGAGTGGTTTATATTTCACCACCTTCTTCGACTCAGCTCTCGTTTCTATCGCTGCTGTCGTTTGATGTGCGTCACTGTTCATGACGTCATCACTTCCAACTTTCTCTATTACGTCATCATATTCCGTGCTCATTTCATCACTCTCGAATCTTACTTTCTTCTTGGCATCTTGCCAACGTGAATTAGCATTCACAATTCCCTTGAGTATTCCTTTATACTCAACTTTTTCTTGTTTCTCACTCATAATCGTCCCATCCACTTTCTCTCCTTTGTCACAATTAATCACATTTTCATCCGTGTTCTCATTCGTTACGGTATATTTCAACCCTCTCACGCGTCCAATAATTATCGGCTTTACTGGTTCATCCATAACCATTGCCTCAACTTCACCAGTAAAATACTCGCTCTCAATGTTTACATTGGCTGTAGGAAAACACCTTAAGCTCCCATCAACTAGGATGCAGTGCGTTTCCTTCCCAGTCAAATCACTATCCTTGATTAGCGATCTCCTCACGATACATGTACTCGCTCCAGAATCGTAAAGACAATTGGCGTCTACGCCATTGACCTTCGCTTGACATTCGTCTATACTTTCAATATCAATGCAACCATCTTTCCGTTCCGTAACTACCGTACTTGCTGCCATGTGTTTCGGTACTTCTTCTTTAACTTTCCTATCCTGGCGTTCTACTGTTCTGTCAATTTCATTCGATTTCGTATTTTCATTCGTCTGTACAGCCCTGTACGCCCTATTCTCGTAAATCTGTACGGCTGCAGCTGTGTGTTTAACAAACCCTTTGGCTTTATGCACACAATCAAATGCTTTATGACCCACCTTACCACATGCAAAACAAGTTATCTTGTGTTCCGCTGCCTGCTCTCTATCTCTACTAAATCCTCTATTCACATTTCCACTGTGATTTGTCTCTTTGTTCTGTCGCGTTTCGACTCTTCCTCTGTTCATGTTTCCTTGGAATTTCTCTCTCGATTTCTCTTCAAATGGCTTTCCATTACCTCTGTCATTATTGAATCTCCCTTGAGGTTTTACAGAATTCTCTGCATATCTGTACCCATGAGCTTCGATGTAAGATTCTGCACACGTCAATGTGTCTTTTAAGCTCATTTTCCTTTCTCTTTAATGAACATCCTCAACTCGTTACTGCAAGTGAGGAAAAATTGATCTTTTAGCAGTAGATCCTCAATTCCTTCGTAGGTCTGCTCAAATCCAGCTTGTAGCAACCATTGCTGCAAATATCGTTGTAATCTGTAAATGAAATTTGAAGGAGTCTCTCCTTGTTCCATCTTGCTAGTCTTAAACTTGTTACGATACCCTCCTTCTGTTAATTGGAATCTTTTCAGGAGATGCTTCTTTAAACAATCGTAGTCTTGTGTTTCTTCAGCCGACAAACGCTGGTACACTTCTAATGCTTTTGATTCTAGATGTCGCGCTAGCATCAGCGACCATACATCTCTCGGTATCTCGTATGTCGTACACGTACGCTCAAATCTAAGAAGATACGCATCGAGACAGTCCTTTGCCTCGTTAAATATCGGGAATTTAATATTCTTCATTCCCTTATGACTTTGGTTTACTTGGTGGTTGTCACTCATCGTCATATAAGAATCTCCATCATCTCTGTTTCGTCCATCTCTCGATTCCATTTCTCTCAGTCTCATTTGAATCTCAAGCCTCTTATGCTCTAAAGCTTCATTCGCTTCTCTTGCAAGCCTCGCCTCGTTCATCTCTGCTTCACGTATAAGCCTAGCGTCAGCCATCCTCGCTATTTCTATTTCTTTTTCTCTAACTGCTGATTCTGCCTCTCTTTTAGCCTTAGCTTCAGCTAATCTAGTCGCCTCTCGCGCTAGCTCCAATTCATTTTCTCTGGCTGCTTTTGCTTCTGCAATTTTAGCCGCCTCACGCGCTGATTCCAACTCACTCTCTCTAATAGCCTTTGCTATCTCTCTTTCTTTCGTCCTCTGTTGTCTAAATTCGTTCTGTCTGTCTCTGACGAATGCCTTCAGCTCTTCACCATCCAATGAGAGTGAACGTCCCATATCAATCCACTGTTGCCAGTCTGTGACGGCCATTCTTACTTACTCACTTTTGTCAAGTAGTAATAAATTTAACGCTCAACTATGCGCTATACAATTTCACACTCGCTTATAATAATTATTAAAATTATTAAGCGTCGCACTAATGCTCCCTCTTATCGTGATACAATCTCTGGTGTATGTTACGCAATAAGGATTATCGCACCGACTCTAATGCTTAAATCTATACACGCGCGGCGCTGGCGTTGCGCTGTGCTTAACAATTTCCAAATAGATCGTCATTTTAATTAGCTTTGTCTCTTCAATATAAATGTCAGTAAAGTTCAATCTAATCAACAATAATATTGTCAATTTTATCCCGACGCAAGCCACCCATTTGTAACGTTTCCGTTTTAAGCTTATTTTAGCAGGTATTGAAAATGTACTGCATTTAAATGATCTGTTCAAAGAGAAAACCAATTCTTTATAAATGTATAATATAATCAGAAACTGTTAAATAAACAATACAATTATGCAGTGTTCCTATTTACTTATTTGGCGTATCATTAATTATAATTAACTTATTGCTTATCTGTGTTCCACAGTTGAGATATTTGATCGATATCGTTTCTGTAGTGTAAAACGGCCTTGAAATAGTTCTGCAGATTCTCTGTAGATTCGCTGTATGAAGATAAGCAACCCAGTGCTATATTTGAAGAAATAGTTCTGCAGATTCTCTGTAGATTCGCTGTATGAAAATAAGCAACCCAGTGCTATATTTGAAGAGGATAATGAGATACTGCCAAGCTGTGGAATCCAGATCGAATACCAGACAAGACAATATTCAATACTTCCGTAGCATCAAATTATCATACTCCAGTCAATGAGAATTTCCTTCCCAATTGAAAATGACCTTGAAATGTCAACCAGAGACAACGAGCCCAAAATCGTTTCTCTACACACGAAAAATCGTCTCACCAACCGTCCCAATCACAATGTAGACTTCACGGACGTTAGAATTCGCAACTTTGAACTTCTAAATCGCCTCTACTCTCACACGAATGCCTCGTACTGTTTTACGATCAGATACGAGCATAATCATCATCCTCACCATTGAATAAACTTCAAATGAATTGCCAGCCACAACTGGACAACCATCTTTCTCAATGTTCATGTAAGGAATCAACCGTTTATGTCGAATTTCAATGACGTGGCTGTTTCCATTCAATTCTGTCCGTTACGCTCATTTCGATGCTTTTAATTGGTTACGCGTCAATGCAAATGTTTTCGCTTACGTAGCGTCCGTAGTAACCGCTTGACGTCACCATGACTGCCTCGCTCATATACGCAAGATTCGTGGTTTCCTAGTTACTAATCCACTAGACGCCAAATCATTAATCTAGACACGCCAATTAAATTATCGAGCTTAACTTCTACTTAGAATTAACACTTAACACTAGATAAGTTAGTTTGATAGATAATAGCGATTTAATACGCTACAGGGCATCAACATTTCTTGTGCCTAAAAAATTAGGGAATGTAGGCAGAAACGCGGACGAAAATACATGTAGGCTAAAGCTGGTAGAATGAAGAACCATGATGCCCATAAAATTCCACAAACCTCTCCCCTCCTCGGCGTACGTCACCCCAAAAGCCTGCACAAAGTTTCCGCCGATGCCATAAATATGGTTCATTTGAGTTTCTTGTACAGTTTGTAGTGCAATAACGAAGGAAATTATTGTATTGGATTACAACAAAAGTATTTAATCCCTCTTCCGTTTCACATAAGATTTTAACGAAGGAGACAATTTGAGATATTTCATAGGTCTACAGGTTAGTGTCAAGTTCTGCAACTAGGCCTATTCCGACAGCTAAATTCGACTCCTGTAGGTCCTAATAACTTTTGATCATTCGTTACTTACTGATTGTAAACATACAGCGTTGTGTCAATTTGGAAAATAAATGAAGATCATTTTTGCAATTTTCCTCGGGATTTAGAGATTATCATTATTTCTGAAATAAACTCTGGTGGGTCAGGCCTCGCTTTCAGGGTGTGAGGAACAAGTAGGGCCTACTTTTGAAAGCGACCAAGTTGTAGCGTTGGATACAGAAGAACAGACGTTGAAAAGAAAGTTTGGCTCACGTCTGTCCCCACTAATAGAAGAGATGAAGTCTGCGGCCGACGGGTTAAGCGGACCGAATGTCTCTGGCCACCGGATGAAAGATGTACGAAGTGGGCAGCCCTTCGTAGCCTATTATATTTATTATTATTATTATCATTATCATCATCATCATCATCATCATCATCATCATCATCATCATCGTCATCGTCATCGTCATCGTCATCGTCATCGTCATCGTCATCGTCGTCGTCGTCGTCGTCGTCGTCGTCGTCGTCGTCGTCGTCGTCGTCATCATCATCATCATCATCATCCTCCCCCTTCTTCTTCTTCTTCTTCTTCTTCTTCTTCTTCTTCTTCTTCTTCTTCTTCTTCTTCTTCTTCTTCTTCTTCTTCTTCTTCTTCTTCTTCTTCTTCTTCTTCTTCTTAGTAGCGAAGCCTTTCAGAGAGTGTTTTACAAGCTCCTTAAAACTTTTTGCTTTCCCGTGGTTGGACTGGGAGCGCTTCTGAGTGAATTTCTTGAAAGAGCGCTATATAAATTCTTGAAATGAATGAATGAATGAATGAGAAAATTCGCGTCTCAGACAAACGGTCCATTGTTTTGTTTGACGTCACAATACGAAATTTCAGGACGTTGAGGCTTCGTGCGTGTAAGTCCTAAGTCCAAACCTTCGATTAACCTACTTCTTTAACTTAAGTAAAATCTGTTAAGAAACTAAGATCTAGTAATAATTCCTGGGAATCGTAGATCTATTCTGTTCATTTGAGATTATATCAGAATTTGCCCAACACGATCGATCAGCGTCTCCTGCAATATTATTAAAGTTGATTGTGACCAGAGGAGGCGCCGTTTATTCGACGGCAGATTCCTGTCCAACGTACGGTTCAGTTATTTCTGCCATGTCGAAGAAACGAACATCTGAATCCAGCGACGACCAGCAGACGAATGAAGACTCAGATTGTAAGTTTGAGGAAATTTGTTGATCTTTCCCCCTTCGACCTAAATCAATTGACCGTCGAACTCACTCTGAGGTGACCACGAAATTAAGAGACTTTCATGTAGTTAGAATGCTTAGAATTAGAATGCAGTAGAATGCCTTATGATTCATATTAGCTATTAAAAGCTGATTATATATGATGTCTGTTATTACACCGGAATGCGGATTGCATTATGGTTAAAAAAGTGTCGGCCTATGCCTCCTTACTTAATTTGTTGTTGCTGTACTGATTCTATACGCTTCATATTAATCTGGCTGTAATATCGTTCAGTGCTGTAGGCTATACGCAGACGATTCCTTAAGTTACGCGTCTTTTTGTGAATAATAGGCCTATATAAATATATCGCGTTAATAATAATCTCAATGGTAGGCCTAGCAGCATGGGCGGAGTTTGGTTTTGTTGGGTTTTTTTGGGGGGGGCTAAAAAAACTTAGTCCAGAACGAGCGGCGCAGACAATATTTTTTTCTCGTCGGATCAAAAAAGTCATCAACTTTTTGGTCCTTTGGTTGAGAAGTTCTTGGTGGGGGCTAAGCCAGGAAAAAGATACCATATTTACACGGTAAAATGAATCTGGGACTTCTGGGAGGGGGCTGATAAACTCCGCACATGCTTATCAGGTTATCGTCAGTGAACCCTGCAAGCACGAAGGCTGCTCGACATGGCTCTAGTGCAGTCTGAAAATAGCCTACTGGAATAAAATTCTTACCTCGATTATAATATAGAATAATAATTCTATGGGAATGACTACACGAAATTATATTTACGGATAATTGCTTTTACGTACCTTGTAGCATTCCAACAGGATGAAAATGCCAAACGTGCAAAGCTCACGTCACTGAGAGACACAACGGTAAACCATATTGCATTTGAATTATTTAAATGCAAGGCAATTCTTCTCCTCCTAAACTTTATAAATTGTGCAGTTTTTATATCCATATTTCTATATCTTCGTCTCTAATCACAACGATTGATCAGCATTTAAAATTATCTGCCCGAAGACAGGAATAGCTTAGAAATTATATAGCTCCCTTTCAAGATAACTATTCAAAGGTGATCGCAACTTGCCAGTAGGATAACGTCATCTTTCTAATATTGGAATGTGTGGGGTTCGCTGTTAAAGATCTCTCCGCTATTTTTCAACCGTGAGGTCGTGGCTTTCGATCCAGTGGCGGCGCCAGGATTTCAGTTTGGGGGGGGGGCTGAAGCCTCGCGGTGAAAATTTCACATTTTTATCCGTCACAATTTCTGACGACCTTTTTTTTAGTCATTGACCGAAATCCCATGAAAATTTTCCATTTTCGCCGTCAACATTTCTGACGACCTTTTTTTAAAGTCGTCAGCCGAAAATTGTGGATATTTCAATGTAAAAAATTCGGATGTCCCTTTTTTTAGGGGGCTGAGCCTCTTGTAGGGGGCTTAGCCCCCCAGACCCCTAGCGCCGCCGCTGTTTCGATCACCACCGAAACGGATATTTGTGTCGATATTTCTGCTCCTATACCAGTTGAACATTTCAACGATGCACTTTGTCCGCCCATCTTAATATGCTAAGGCAAAGAAAATGAACCAAGACACTTCAGACGAATGACTTCCCCATGACTACCTGTAGCTTAAGGGACTTCTCTTCTTCATCTTGACCTTGTTAATCCTTGTTAATATGCTTCTGAAGAGTTCTTAACTATGCAAACAGTCTTGAAGCAAATGCGATTTGTTTTTCGTTTTGACCTGTAGTTGTATGATCTACCGATGGAGTTGATTGAGAGCATCCTCATCAAGGCTGTTGCTATGGAAGTGATGGATATGACTCGGAAGAACAGTGAGTGGAAAGGAGCAGCTGAACCTGTGATAAACCGACTGACAACTGTCTGCTTGCAATGGACCAGCATCCTAACGACTAACTACTTTCGAAATGAACTTCACAGAACCTTTGACGGTAGGTACTGATGCATGCCATGGTACTTTTCATGACATGAGTAAGCAGCTTTGTTTCAGAAGCACTGTAAACGATTATCTGATATGAGAATTATGGTCAATGCGAGAGTCGTAATAAAACTTGAGGGTAATATAGTTTGTGGACATGCCAATGCCTTGCTACTTAATTATCCACTTACGGTGCAATTCATAACTGTTGTTATTCCTCTTAATGTCTGACCATTTCTGTTGGAATTGGCATTCCTTTTGAACAGTTATTTTAGTTCCATGCGAGTCTCTTCTGAAGTGACGCTTTAAAAATTTGCAATCCTCATTGCCATTATTGAGCTTCGATTTCGTCTTTATGTCGTAGCAAACGCATTGGGCTTTCGTGAGCTACTGGAGAGGCGACACATTGAACGCTGTGAATATTAGTGAACCGATTACTGTTCTGCTCTGTTCTCAGCCATCCTTGATGCGAGGGTCGGTCGCGCTGTTTCCACTGCCTTCGTCAATTCTTTCCGTCCATGATCTGATGTTGTTCATCCAGTTCGTTCTAGGTTATCATCTATAACTCGAGCGCCTGGGAAAGGACTTTGTGGCACCTCGTTTTCCAAGCAGCTTCATATCCCTCTCATGATATACTTACTACAGGGTGGGCCAAAAAAAATACCCTCCCAAGACTTATGCCAATATATTGGCTAGAAGTAAGAATTTTTAAATCACAATTTTCAGCATAAGGGTAATCCATATTTACGTACAATGGCCAAATTTCATCAAACTATTTTAAACAGAACAAAACTTATATCACTTTTAGTGCGTCCATGCACCACTGTTTCTTGACAGTGATTCAAAATCATTACGCAACAGCAAGTAACAAGAAACGATTTTATTAAGTCTCATCTCAAATAATTGTTGTCAAATAGCGTTGATATTGCCAGATAATCATTATCATTATTATTTAGAAAAGACACAGGGTACCAGCGTTGCTGCACATCACTTTGGGGTCACTTAGCAAGATGACGGTCAAATTAGTAATTAGATAATCTGCCAGTGTAATAATTTTGATTTTAAAGCAACAAATTGAAATATTTGCAAAGATGCCCAAGGTGCCAATAAGATGCAAAAGATGTATTCAGACACTTCATTAGCATTGAGCAAGGTAATGGAGCTAAAACCATAATCACCGCTTAGGCCTACTCTGGTAAACAGTAAGAGCGCAGAAATTCAGAGTTAAATTGAGATTTTAGAAATATGCCGTTGACGAAAGAGATAGGCTCAATGTCAATTGTTCTGGTTTCATTGAGAAAGTAAATGACCCCAAATCTCCGGATGTGAACTCGATGGAATATCAAATGTGGAGAGCTATGCTGGAGAAATACCACATTCTGCAACCAAAACCAGTAGCGATAAGAGAATTGAAACTCGCACTGGAGTTGATATGAGAAGATTAACCACTGGAACACATCAGCAAGGTCATCAAGAACATTATAAAGAGACTCACAACAAGTTTTGGCACTGATGGTGGACACATCGAACACAAGTTGTGAAGCACTGTCAAGTTCATTCGATACCGTAACAATTATTTGACATGTTGCTTAATAAAATCGGTTTTTGTTTACTTTTGCTGCATGCGTTATGTTTCAGAATCGTCAAAAACAGTGGGTTGACTCACTAAAGTGATACAACTTTGTTCTGTTTGAAACATGTTGGTGCTTTTTGGCCATTTTGCGTGTAAATATGAATTTGCCTTTAAGCCTGCGAAATTTTATTTAACAATAATTCTTACTTGTGGCCAAGCTATTAAAAAAACACAGAGCGAATTGTGGACCTACCCTGTACATATCATTAACCGATGCCGCTATTTAGGGCGCATTATAACTCACAACAGCTGCTTTCGTGTATGGTTAGCACATAATTTGTCTGTATTGTTATTTCAGCAAAGTTTTAGCTCACGAATTCATTATTTTGTGTGAATTTTGTGCAATCATTTCTTTGCAGCTGAGAAGACGATTCGTTTGGAAATTGTGCAGACGTTTCTGTTCACGGATTTCGTCTTCGAAGCTGTTGCGCTTAAAGATGAATTGTTTGTTATCTGTATGCCACGAAATGGTGGCGACTATTTTATTGAAGTTTACGACCGCAACAACGTGGCAGTGGTGAAAGACGTCATCCCACTCGCAGGAATACAACTGGAAGATGTAGCAGGTTGCAACGTTTCAAACTGCCTGTATTTGCAGAACGATAAAACCCATCACTTGTCAATCCTACGCCTTACAAAGACGGACGAGCATCTGTTTGATATTTCACCGCTGATTAATGGAATGAAGAGGCTATATGATACACTGTCCGTAGCGGCCAATGGTAACTTGGTTCTTTCATGGCAGCGAAGAATGGAACAACGAGCAGTGATAACCGTCTATGACCCGAATGGTCAATTGCTGCATGAAACATGGCTGTCCTCGGATGTGTATATCCCCTTCTTTAAAATAATTCCAAAGTCAAATGGAAACTTTGTCCTGGCTTCAAGTTCAATGAGCGACCAATGGCAGACGAAACTAACGGAGATTGACAAGAATGGTAATAAAATTCTACGCCAATATCAGTCTTCGGTCCAAGATTGTGACACTGTTTGCCTGGCAGACAAATACGATCGCATTGCGATTGTCAAAGGGCTTAGTGGAATCGAGCTCGTGGATTCTGGACTGAACCTCCTAGAGTACACTCGTCCACAGCTGAATGAGGGTCGACTCAAGCATTTGATCAGAATTCACTACAATAGAGAAAGGAATGAGATAGTAGTTCCTGTTGAATTCAACGTTGTGGCTATCTTCCGCTTTACAGAAGAATGAATCACTCGAAAAGATGATTGTGGCGAAATGGACATTATTTGTGTTCGATAGCTTGGATATTTAATTCAATGATCGCATTTTAGTAACTGTGTTTAAATACTTTTTCGGCTTCCACGATTTACATTAAAGGCCAAATTATGGATTTGATATTTAACGTAGCGGTCATATTTTTGTAGACCTAATTATTGCTTTTTTCTGTCAAAGTTCTGGGTTGAAATTGGTTTCCGAATCGGTTTGGACAATTCATGCCAAATAAATTTGATATATATTGGACAATCGTGTAGAAAAATGATCGTTGTATTTAATAACTATTGACCTTTATTTTACAGAACTGGATTAAAATACTTTGCCTGTTTGAACTGTACATAGACATATTGTTTACACTACTTTCTGTCTCTTATTATGGAAAATATAAATAATTTACCGTACTTCTTATCATTGTTTGTGATGCCAATATATTTACAGGCCCACATTTATTGCTAAATGACTCAGCAGTATCGAGCTGTTTGATTCCGGTTTTAACCTCCATAAACTTGATTGAGCTTGAAACATTTCGTATGTGGTCTTCATAAATGTGGGTCATTTAAGTTTCTTTTACAATTTGCAGAACAGCAACGAAAGGAATTTATTAGTTACTGTCTAGGATGAATACAAAAGCACAGTGTTTTATCCATCTTTCATTTAATAGAAAAATATATTAGGCCTGCCGGTACTAGTGATGTTTAAGAGGGAGACAATTTGAGAGATATCATCCTAGTGTGGTCTCATTTTTTAGTATTTCTTTATGGTTTCAAATGACTGTGTTGAATGTTTATTCTGTTTAAGAGTCTATGCAATGAGATCTTATGGACATAAATAGACCAATCGATGTTTTCTATGGTTCTACTTTGCATTGCATCTGAGCATTCATAAAGCGACATAACGTTATATATTATAATAATCATTAGGCTATTCAGAAGCGTTCGCACTCCGATGAGAAGAGGAGATAGCAGCTGTTCACATGGGCGGAGTTTGGTTTCCGTTCTTGGAGAGACTAAATTTGTTTGCGAGCGGCACCGAAAATTATTTTCTCGGGCCCAAAAAGTTGATGACCTTTTTTTCAGTCATTTGATTCGTAAGTTCCGGATTCGTGAAAAGAACCATTTTCCGAACAAATTTCTGAGTCTGCTCGCCTTCTTGGTGGGGGGAGGGGGCTAAGCCCGAGAAAGACACCATTTACGCGGTAAAAAATGACTGGGGCTTCTTGGGAGGGCTTAGCCCACCTAGCCCCTGATAAACTCCGCCCATGGCTGTTCACAATTGTTTTTTTCAGCTTCTCAAATTGTAAGGTGCTTTTGAGATAGGCTCTGCAGGTTACGCGACGGCGCGCAGTTTCCATTTCTTTTATAGCATTCTTCACACACAATTCTAGTCGTCTTTGACGGGGTATCTTAAAGTCGTCGAGCCTTGGTTGAACTCGTAAAGTCTTGGGTCTTCTGACGGGAATCTATCGGGAACTCACTCGGGCGGGTTTAGGGCGGTGAAAGAGCCAACAGAACGTCGCAATATAGATGGTAAAGACCCGCCACCGGTTTTCCTTCATTCTACGGCAGAGGCCAACATGCCGCAGCTGCAAGATAATCAAATTGGCAGTAATTGGAAAGCTCACGAAACACGGCACACACAATGTCATAGAACAAGCAATTACATATTGTGACGTCAAATAACAATTTCAGGATGTTGAGGCTTCGTCCGTGTTTGGCCTCTATCTTAGATTGCTTCTGTAAGGTAAATAAAAAAAATTAAGAAAATAAGACAGTAATTCCTGGTATTCGTAGATCTAATCGGTTCATTTATCAAGTACGGTATATAATTTCGCTCGAATTGTTGAGAATTTGCCCAACACAATCGATCGGCGTTTCTACAATATTAATAAAGTTTATTGTTGCCAGAGGAGGCACAGATTCCAGTTTGCAGATTCCAGTCCTGCGTATATTATATACTGTGCAACTATTTTTGCCATGTCGAAGAAACGAACATCTCCTGAATCCAGCATCGACAAGCAGACGAATGAAGACTCAGATTGTAAGTTAATTAGACGAAGTTTTTGCTGTAGTATATGCGATTCATAGTTCGTGACTTAAGCCCTCCCACCCCGATCGCATGACCGTCCAACTTAGGCCTACTGTCAGGCTCAGCTGAGACTGTCATCCATGGAAAGACTTTCATAGTTAGGGTTCACGGACACTTTGAAAGGACGACAAAAGAACTTACGACTCTAAAACGGTGTATTAGAAGCAGATGACCGTTGAGACCGTTTTGAACGGTCAAACAGTTGAACGGGCGGGCGACAGATGACCGGTGACCAATCGATCGGAAAAGTTTTAAAATTTAAAAGCAATCAAACATTTACGAATCTCCTTCACTTTTCGGACGACACTTCGGTAAAAGTGAAAGCAACACTCAGTAGCGGATGCGTTAGGAAACAGAAGAGGACTTCAATGTTCACGGATGCCTTTCCCCGAGATCGATCAGGATCAATTATTACAGACTAATAAATATGAATGCGGGTGTGTTAATTGAATGAGACTACGACGAGCCTCCGCTAGAAGTCTCCCGTATCATTCATTAGGTTTTTCTAAGTGAGGAGGCAGCAAGGTCCGACGACAGGATTTATCTCAGGTCCAAAAAATTAAATATATCGTGTAACGTCTCTCTCTCTCTCCCTCTCTCTTTCTTTGTCTGTCTGTCTCTTTCTCTGTCTGTATGTCTGTCTGTGCGTCTGTCTATGCGTCTGTCTGTCCTTCTTTCTCTGTCTGTCTCTATCTGTTTCGCTCTCTGTCTCTCTGACACGCAATGATATATTGGGATAATTGCTTTTACTTGTCTTGTAGCATTCCAACAGGATGAAAATGCTAAACGTGCAAAGCTCACACCACTAAGTGACACAATGGTAAGCTATATTGCTTTTGAATTTAAACGTAAGACAATAATTCTTTTTCTAAACTTTGTAAATAGTTTCAATAGTGTCGTTTATAGACCATCAATTATTATAGCTACTCCTCTGCAAGCAGTCAGTTTTATCATGCATTTCACTTCTGATACAAAGACAAGGACAGCAACATGTAGCTTGAAAATTATTATATAGACTACGTCCTTGTTAATATGCAACTGAAGATTTCTTAAGTAGCCTATGCAAACAGTCTTAGTTACAGATGTAATGTGTTTTCGTTTTGATCTGTAGTTGCATGATCTACCGATGGAGTTGATTGAGAGTATCCTCGTTAAAGCTGTTGCTATGGAAGTGATGGATATGACTCGGAAGAACAGTGAGTGGAAAGGAGCAGCTGAACCTGTGATTAGTCGACTAACAACTGTCTGCTCGCAATGGACCAGCATCCTAACGACTAACTACTTTCGAAATGAACTTCACAGAACCTTTGACGGTAGGTACTGATTGCCATAGTTACTGTAGGACAGTGTAGGTATACTGGTCATTGTACTTTCTTGACATGCGCGATACAGCTTTGTTTCATACGCAGTGTAAATTTATTTACATCAAATTTATCCGGCGCCTGTTACGGTGTAACTGCTCAGAATCGCTCCCAGAACAGGATCACTCAATCCAAGTCTTTAGGGCAGTGAGAAATGAAACAGCGTGGTATGAGGCTGGCGGAGAGCGGTAGATGCTTGAATTACATGCACTGGCGTCGGGCAAAGCTCTTACTGACAGGGATGCCACTCTGAATTTTGAATAAGGTCAGATCCGGTCGAAAAAAGGCTAGAACAGGCTTGATTGACAATTTCTCTCGAAAATGCATGGATTTTTCCATTTTTCTGGGTTGAAATTTTTGACGACCTTTTTCCAATCATCCGATGATTAAAATTTGCTCTCTTTTCCTTCCCGATAAAATTAGGATGACCTTTTTAAAGTTTTTAACTCCAAAATTTACAATTTGTTTCAAATTCAAAACATTTTCGAGTTTTTTCACGTCTTTTGAGCAATTTCTCCTTAAAATGTCTATTTTTATGTGTAAAAAGTCGGAAAAACAGCCGGAAGAAAAAAGGCTAGATCCTGACAGAAAAAAACTAGAAACTTAGACAAGACCGAAAGCACCTAGATCTAGGTGGAAAAGCTATGAGTGACATCCCTGCTTACTGACGCTCGTCTGCTTATCTGCGTTAGGTGCTCAATGCTCATACAGATCGCATAAGTATCGTCCGATATGCATTAGTCTTCGCCTAATAGACTAATATGCGGATATTTTTGCCTTCATTTTTTATTAATGCAGAGACGTGTATAGCCGATTTCAATGGGTCTTCTGATTTTCTTCAGTTGACCTTTGACCAATAAATAAATTAAATTGCGACATCTCTCCGTGGCTGTGTTTTCATTGTAAAATAATCTGCTCTGACATTTAAAGAAGGTAGACTTTTTTCTATCGGTTTTCTTAAATGTTCACGTTTCACGGGCACAAATGGCCATTTTGAAATCGTATTATATGCTGCCAATTATGCCGAAACTCTAAGGAAGATATAAAAATTATGTTATATTTAACGCAGTGTTGATCTCTTTTGGCCTGGAGCTGCGTGCATGTGTGTGACTTCAGCTTATCCTCTTATCTGAGCATGTATGCCGGAACCGTTACTTTTTTTTATTCTTTTACTCCATGAGAGGAGTCTCTCTTGAAGTGACCCAATTAATAGACTATACAAATTTACACTTATCGCTGTCATTATTGAGCTTTGATGTCATTAGTGATTTAGCCTATTTCGTAGAAAGCGCATGGCGCTTCATGAGGTAGGCCCAGCGGCGCCCGCAGGATTTTTTTCTTGTACGCACAGAATTTTTTTTTGAAATTTTCGATGGAGCGGGAACAGGGAAAAAATTTCGTCAAAGAAAGTCGCCGAAAAAACTGATGACCTTTATTTTTTTTAGTCATCAGCCAAAAATTTTCCAAAAGCATACCCCTTTTCCATCCGCCGAAAAAACTGATGACCTTTTTTTAAGTCATCAGCCAAAAATTTCCCAACCCCTTTTCCATCTGCCGAAAAAACTGATGACCTTTTTTTATCGCGCTGTACGCACTTGCGTACGTGCGTACGTCTGCGGGCGCCGCTGGGTAGGCCTACTGAAGGGACGCCATATTGAACGTTTGTGAATAAGGTTTCTGTTCGGTAGTTAAGTTTTTTTGTTCTTTTTTTCATGATTGTTTGTGACTCAGCAGCGCTGAGCTTTTCAGTTTCAATTTATTTTGTTGTGTTTTCTCTTCCGTTTTTCTAGCATAGGTTGCTTGATTATTTTGTCACTTTTGTCATTCACTATGTTGATTTTGCAAAGATTTCGTCATGGCCACCTCACATCGTCAACTCAATACATTAATTGGTGTCCCTAGGTATAGCGGGATAATTTTTATCCCTTTAGGGCCTCCCCTTTTTGTAACCAATGAACAAGATATGTTAACCTGTTATGCATACTTTGGTTGCAAAATAAAAATATTTGATTGATTGATTGATTGATTGATAAGTAAACCAACTGCACGTCATTCACCGATTTGCCTAGGCTTAGTTTATGCACAGCATAGCTGCCTCCGTGCATGGTTTTCTTATGTAGCCTAATTCTGTGTCGTTATTTTAGCCAAAGTATTTAACTCATTCTGTGCAATTTGTGCAATGTTTTTTTTAAATTTAGCTGAGAAGACGATTCGTTTGGAAATTGTGCAAAAGTTTCGAGTTCTGGATTTCGTCTGCGAGGCAATTGCGTTCAAAGATGAATTGTTTGTTCTCTGCACGCCGCTATATGATGACAACCTTTTTATATATGTTTACGATCGTAACGACCGCAACGATGTGGCAAAGGTGAAAGACGTCATTCCACTGGAAGGAATAGAACTAGGAGACTTAGCCGCTTGCAACGTTTCAAACTGCCTGTATTTGCAGAACAATGAATCAAACGACTTATCAATATTACGCCTGAAAAAGACGGACGAGCATCAGTTTAATATATCACCACTGATTAGTGGTATGCAGAGGTTATATGATACCATGGCTGTAGCCGCCAATGGGAACTTGGTCCTTTCATGGCAGCAAAGAAGCGAACAACGTGCCGTAATAGCCGTCTATGGTCCGAATGGTCAATTGCTGAATGAAACATGGCTGACATCGGATGACTATAGTTTCTTCTATAGTGTGATTCCAAAGTCAAATGGAAACTTTGTTTTGATTGCACCTAACGACCAATGGCAGATGAAACTAACGGAGATCGATGTGCATGGAACTGCTATAGGCCTACCGGTACGCCAATATCAGTCGTCACTCAGAGCAAGTGAAGCTGTTTGTCAGGCAGACAAATATGGGCGAATCGCGATTTTCAAGCGGCCCAGTGGAATCGAGCTCTTAGATTCTGATCTGAATCAGCTGGAGTATTCTGGTCCACAGGTGGATGAGGCTCGATCCAATGTCTTCCGTAGAATGCACTTCAATAGTGAAAGGAATGAGGTTGTAACTGTTAATGATATCGACGATGTGGTTATTCTCCGCTTTACAGAAGAATAAATCACTCGAAAAGATGATTGTGGCGAAATGGACAATTTGTAGCCTATATTCGATAGCTTTGATATTTCATTCAATGGTAGCTTTTTATTCGGCCAACTGCATCGAAAGATCATCTCTGTTTCGTCCATTTGAATTGGATGCTTTTGATATTTCGTGTAATGGTCGTGTTTTAGATAACCATAGCCTATTCCTTCGCTTTTTTCTTGCAAAGATCTGGGTTGAAATAGGCTACTCAATCTGTTTGGACAATTTGTATTAAATAGCTCTGATACCGATAGGCCCTATATAGTGCTATGATCGAATTTTAATGACTTTGCCTTTTATTTCAGAGAACCGGTTTGAAATTCTTAGCCAGTTTGAGATGAATAGTCTACATTGAGGCTCTGTTTGCACTATTTACTGCACTTTATTTACAAACGCAAAACGAATATAATTCCTATTTACTTTGTACCTTGTTTTATCACGAGTTATCTTATATTCGCATAGACTATTTATTTCCGAATGACTCCGAAGATTCGAGTGGTTTGAATCCGGATTTTAACCTCCTGAAACTTTCTGGTCCGCATGTTGTCCACCCACAAATATGGGTCATCGTCTTTTACAACTTACTTAAGAGGACCTAAGATAACGAAATAAATTTAATTAGTCACTGTCTTAGATGATCGGGAAAACACAGTATTTTATCCCTCTTGCGTTTCACAGAAGAATTAAGCTTATAGATCAGGTTCACCAGTAATCGTCAAGATGTTAACGAAGGAGACAAATTGAGATATTTTCATAAAGTTGTCTCATTTTTAGTCACTTTTCCCCATTGTTCAAAAAAACTTTGCTGAATACATATTCTGTTCAAGATATGCATGAACCGTTTTTTTACACAGACACCTCTATCGGGTTTGCGGACGTTTCGTCAGAGGAAGATTCGTCACGGACTGTTCGTCATGCGGACGATTCGTCATGCGGACGATTCGTCAAAGGACGATTCGTCATAGGACTGTTCGTCAACCTGCCAACCTAGCAAAGTATGCAAGTAAAGAAGCATAGGCTAATAGTGTGGAATTTTTTTCTACGAGTCTAATCAATCGTCACCCAAAACGCGTCTTGGATGACGACTGATTAGACTCGTAGAAGTGTAAGTCCTGAAACTCGGCCTTGAGCTAGGCATCGGCCTGGAGGTTCGGGATCTTTCTGCGGACAGCTTGACGGGACTCGCAAATTTGAGCGTCTCACGCGGTAATAATCATTTTGGGCTGAAAAATTGTCGAAAACAACCCGATGACTAGAAAAGGTCGTCAGAAATTTTTCGCTCAAAAAAGTCGATTTTTTCCGCCGGTAGCATGTACTCACCTAAAAAAATTATGTGTAGGGCCTACAGTCCGGCTGACATCACTGAGGCCATCGGCGTGTCAGAAGACCGTAACCGGTGGAGAAGAACTGTTGACATACATGCAACGCACCAGGAGGGCATACGTCATGAATGAATTGATTGATTGATTGACTGATTGATTGATTGGACTAACTGCTTATTGACTAGTTTAATTCATCCGTTAGTGTCAATCAGAGTCTCCAAATAAAACGTCGACCTTATCTACCTTTGAACAATAATCATTCTTTTGGATTATTTCTCTTTTGGAAATGACTTTGGTAAATTTGAAAGTCATTGTCAAAAGTAAAATGACAACCTCGGAGATTTCATCAATTATCGGCCATCCATATTATCTTAAGAGTCGTTTATGCCACGTTATAGGTTTGATATCCTATACACTAGAGCTATGCAGCATGATTGGCCGGGGTTTTGACTGAAGATTTAGCTTAATTAATTTTAACGAGTTGTAATAGTTGATTGTGTTATTGTCCATAGCTGAAATCGCCTGGGGAACAGTTATTTTTCAATGGAGTTATTCACCAGAATTATTTGCCCTGGACTTTGACCTTGGTTTTTCCTATTTCCGCCACAGGGCAGCTTGCCGCATCTTACCACCTTCACTGGGCCTCATCTGCAAGACAGCCAAGTTGCCAATAAAATTATGGAAACTCACGAAACATGGCACACACACACACACACGCACACACACATACACACAACAAAAGATTACATATTGTGACGTCAAAAATAATGGACAATTTGTAATATCACGATGTTGAGACTTCGACCCTGTTAGGTCTAAACTTTCGATTGCTTCTATCATTTAAATAAAACTATTAACGAAAATAAGATAGGTCTAATTAATAATTGATGGAAATCGTAGATCCAGTCGGTTCATCAGAATAATTTATCAAGCGTTATCTCGGTCTGCTTGTTTAGAATTTGCCCAACACAATTGATCGGCGTTTCCTGCAATATTATTGAAGTCGTTGACTGTGGTCAGAGGAGGCGCCGCTTGTTCGTCCACACTGAGTCCAGTCCTAAGTACGGTCCAATTATTTCTACCATGTCGAAGAAACGAACATCTCCTGAATCCAGCATCGACAAGCAGACGAATGAAGACTCAGATTGTAAGCTAATTAGACGACGTTTTTACTTTAGTACGGTTCATGATTCATAACCTTTTCCTTTTGACCACGATCACAAGACAGTGTAAATTGCTGCTAGCTGACCGTAACATGAAAAGAGTGATAGTTAGAATGCTTTGCTCATAAGCCTATTGTCTATTAATAGTTGATTAATAGCTTTTCTTTCGACCAGGCCTGTGTTTGGAGCGCCTCTGAGCAGAAATTTTCAAAGAGCGCTATGCGCATATATGAGATTGATTGATCAAAATCCGTTCAAGCAAAAGTTCAGCGCGACATGGCTTCATTTTAGACTCAAAATACTGCTATAGAATGCTTGCCACAATTGATATGTAGAACCTAGAATAATAATTAATTATACAGTAATAATGACACGAAATTATATAAGCTTAGTGAGAAAGTTGCTTTTACTTATCTTGTAGCATTCCAACAGGATGAAAATGCTAAACATGCAAAACTCACGGCACTGAGTGACACAACGGTAAACCTCTTTGCATTTGAATTTATATAGGCTCACAAGACAATTTTCTCCTTATAAAAAGAACCCTTTGTAAATGACCTCAATGGTGTAGTATTAGATCCATAATCTATCTCTCCTTCTATTCCGGTAATGAAATTGTTCGATCAGCATTTAAAGTGATCATTTTCTTCACAAGGACAAAGACAGGAATAGCTTCGGAGTTTACATAGCACACTTAGCCTACAGATAACTATTCAAAGGCAATCGTAACTTTCCAGTACGGTACCGTTAGATGATGTTTGAAGGTGTCGTGTCATCCTCTAACTGTGCAATGCGTGCGAGTTCGGTTTAAAGATATATCTCCATTATTTTCAACATTGATGTCGAAGCTTCAAATCACCAAAAAGTCGAAATTTTTCTGTCAATATTTCTGTTCCATCTGTGACAAACACATCTATAGAATGAATGCCCTGCATCGATTGAAAACTTCGGCGATGGAGACTGGCCTCGTATACCCGCGTATGCTGAGGCTAAGAAAATGAAGTCGTTGACACTTCATACCTATGACTTCCCCACTCCCCAGGACTAGCGCAGGGAGCCTTGGGTGAATCAAGGGTGAATGACCTAATATAGCCATTTTCTTCATCTAGGCCTACGATCTTGTTGATATGCTACCGAGGAACTCCTTAGTATACCCAAACGGTCTTGAAACCGATGTGATAATTATGTTTTCGTTTTTACCTGTATAGTTGCATGATCTACCGATGGAGCTAATTGAGAATATCCTCGTTAAAGCCGTTGCTATGGAAGTGATGGATATGACTCGGAAGAACAGTGAATGGAAAGAAGCAGCTGAACCGGTGATTAGTCGACTATCAACTGTCTGCTCGCATTGGACCAGCATCCTAACGACTAACTACTTTCGAAATGAACTTCACAGAACTTTCGACGGTAGGTACTGATGGCCATCGTTCTGTTCATATCTTCATGTCAGTTTGTGTCCAGGATATTGGCTTGCTGCCTGATTTTGCTCTGATACATGTAAATAGGTCCGCCGATAGGCGACAGAGGTAAACCCCTAAGGGCCGGCGACCTTTGTGGACCGTGTTAGGTACATTTAGTTATAATTATATGCAAAAGTCTATGCACCAAGACATGCAAGTGTGCACTGTGTGAGTTGCTGTGCTCAGCGATGTGTAGAGGATGCAAAGGAACTACATGCTTTAACTCTCCAACTGAGGTGCCACTAGATGTCTTTGAGGACCATATCAGCCTACGACTTATGCAGAAATTTGATCCTAAAAAGGATCATCATTAGCAGCACAGTGTTTGCTCTTCCCACCAAAAACTGAACGTCGCATTGAGATACATAATAATGACTAGTTTATCGCGGGTAACTTTTTACTTTTAATCCTGGAGAGCAGAAGCAAATGTTAATTTAAATTTTTTCCAAGATATTGGCAAAAACCGTAGGGGATTACTTTTTTGGCCCACTCTGTATATATTAAATGCAAAGTTGTTATCTTTTGGTCTGGAGCTGCGTGCGTGTGGCTCAACTCTTGCACTCATTTGTGTAAGTTGTGCAATCATTTCTTTTTAGCTGTGAAGACGATTCGTTTCGAAATAGTGCAAACGATTCGTGCTGCACGTCTCGTCTTGGAAGCAATCACGCTTAAAGATGAATTGTTTATTCTCTGCATACCGATATACAATGACAACCATTCTATTCATGTGTACGACCTCAACGATGTGGCAGAGGTGAAAGATGTCATCCCACTAGTAGGAGTGGAAGTGCAAGACATAGCAGCGTGCAACGTTTCAAATTGCCTGTATTTACTCAACAATAAAGCTAACAACTTATCGATCTTACGCGTTGGAAAGATGGATGAGCATCAGTATAAGATTTCAACCATGATTAGTGGTTTGCGAAGGAGATATGATACACTGGCTGTAGCCGCTAATGGTAATTTGGTCCTTTCATGGCAGCAAAGAAAGGAACGGCGTGCACTGATAACCGTCTATGGTCCGAATGGTCAGTTGCTGCATGAAACATGGTTGTCCTCGCATACGTATCGTCCCTTCTATAAACTAATACCAAAGTCAACTGGAAACTTTGTTTTGGTTTCATCTAACGGCGATTTGGAGACGAAACTAACGGAGATCGATATGCATGGAACTATTCTACGCAAATATCAGTCGTCTCACAGAACAGCTGGCGCTGTTTGCCAGACAGACAAATATGGGCGTATTGGGATTGTCAGACGGCTCGGTGGAACAGAGCTCTTAGATTCTGATCTGAATCAGCTGGAGTATTCTGGTCCACCGCTGGATGCAATTTATTTCAATCACTGGGGCAAAATGCAATACAATAGAGAAAGGAATGAAGTAGTAGCTATTGTCGGTTTCCACGTTGTGGCCATCCTCCGCTTTACAGAAGAATAAATCACTCGAAAAGATGATTGTGGCGATAATATGGACAAATTGTATTCGATTACTTTAAAATAAATTCATGATCGCCTTTTAGTAACTTTGATGAAATACTTTTTCTGCTTCGATAATTTTCTGCATTAATTGGTTTTGATATTTCGTGCAATGGTCGTATTTTAGTTATTATTGTCATTTTTCAAGGAACTTAGTTCTAATGGACTATACTTATTCTGTATGGACAATATTTGTATTAAATAGCTTTGATTTAATAATATCGTGTGACGATCGTATCTAAGTAAATGCTGCCTTTTATTTTTAATAGGTTGAAATACTTTGCCTGTTTGAGATGTACATTGAGACTTTGTTTGCACTATTTACTGTACTTTATTATGGTAAAGCAAAACTAATTTCGGTCGTATTTACTTTGTAACATTGTTTATAATGCACTTATATTGGAGTCGCATATTTATAGCTAAATGACTTGGCAGATTCGAGTTGTTTGATTCCGAATTTAAACTCTGAAACTTACTAAGTTACTGGACCACTTAAGTTCCTTTTGCACTTTTCAGTAGGCCTACCATAACGAAATAAATATTTTTGTTGTCTTAGATGGTTACAAAAGTGTTTAGCTCTCCCCTGCTTTATGGAAGAATAAAGTTGGCCGATCGGTATTCGTCAAGTTATTATCGAAGGAAACAATTTGAGATATTATATAGTGATCTCATTTTTAAAAACTATTCCCTATGGATTCAAAGAACTATGTCGAATGCTCATTCTGTTTAAGATTATTCTTTGGGAAATTGTTCTCGCAATGTTATAGGCCTACTCAGTGGCGGCGCAATGGGGGCTAAGCCCCCCTATAAGAGGCTCAGCCTCCTAAAAAAGGCCATCTGATTTTTTTACATTGAAATATCCACGATTTCGGCCGACGGCTAAAAAAAGTGTCGTCAGAAATTTCGGCTTTGAAAATTGAAAATTTTCATGAGATTCCGACCGATGACTAAAAGAAAAAGGTCGTCAGAAATTTCGGCGGATGAAAATGGGAAAATTACGCCGCGAGGCTTCAGTCCCCCCGAAACTGAAATCCTCGCGCCGCCACTGGGCCTACTTTCTTTAGCACTGGTCGCGATCATGGTTAACGCTTGATCAAGAACTTACCATTGCCTTCCACATAAACTCATTAATTCATAAAATGAGCTGAAATTGCTACAGCCAGACAAGAGCGAGTCATCTGACTCTCTACCTCTCTCTCCATCTCACTCCTGAAGCCACTGCCAGCATTATAATTCATTTCCTATCTCGTGAATTGACAACTGCAACTCGCTTATATTTTGATCGTCCAGCGAAGCGGTTGGGATGCCTGGAACGAGTTTTGCGGTCCGTGGTGCGCCTCGCTGGGCGTATACTATAGGCTCTATTTCTAGGCAATGCCGTAGGCAGGGTTTTATTTCGGGTGGTGTTTGCTCGACCTTGAGCAAGCAGACAAGCAACCGACTCAACGGACTATGGGGTTTGCAGGGTGGTACTGTAAACGTCACATAGAAATAAGAGCTTCAAAATGAAATCCCCATAGTTCCTACATCATGATTGTGTTGGTAAATGCATCTTTTTATGTCAGCATTATTTCATTTGGGAGAGGGGGGTTAAAAAACGCAAAACACCCCCTCGGGGGTGGTAGAGGTCAAAGCAAACGACTCAGGAAGAGACGGCATCATGTAGGATTGAAAGGTGTTCATAAAATTATACGCACACAAATAATTTTCCGTATTATGCTGATTGTACTTATGTGTTATTCCTTGAAACATAAGCGAAGCTTATTACTATTTTTCAGCGAAGCTCAATTATATAGCACGATATGGCATCGGAAAATACCATTCTCAGACAAACGGTCCATTGTTTGACGTCACAATTCGAAATTTCAGGACGTTGAGGCTTCGTTCGCGTTAGGCCTAACTCTAAACCTTAGCTTCTTTAAGATAAATAAACAGTAATGTAACTAAGACCTAGTAATTGCTGGGAATCGTTGATCTAATCGGTTCACTTAGCCTATCAAGTGAAGGCCCTTATATCTATGGACTTGTTCAGAACTTGCCCAACACAATCGATCGGCGTCTTCCCGCAATATTATTAAAGTTGACTGTGGTCAGAGGAGGCGCCGCTTGTTCGTCTACACTGAGTCCAGTCCTACGTACGGTCCAATCATTTCTACCATGTCGAAGAAACGAACATCTCCTGAATCCAGCACCGACAAGCAGACGAACGAAGACTCAGATTGTAAGTTAGTTAAAGGAAACTTTGACTATTACTATTCGTAGTTTATGACCAGAATATTTTCGAGTATAGATCCTGATCGCATGACCGTGTGTAACTTACCATTAGCTGACCATGCCATGAAAAGACTTTCATAATTAAAATGCTTTGTTCATAATTATTAGCTACAAATAGATAATTATATATGATGTGTGTACACCGGAATGCGGATTGTACGTGTATCTGGTTCAAGTAAGAACATACTTAGAAGGCTACTTAGTTGTTTTGTAATGACTACGGACTCAGTACTTTTATAGAAAACACTTTATAGTGCCAACCACAGCAGTGGCGGCGCCAGCCACTTTTTGTAGCCAGGGCATAGCCAGGGCAGTCATACAAGTGACCAGGGCAGAGGCGAGTCGAGTGCTCCGTAGTACGGGCTTACATAGGCCCATAATTTTTGCGCTACCTTGCTTGCCATAAATCATACATCTTACACTGTTAGGGTCGGCTGATCAGAGGATCAGATGGGCGAAGTCATAAAACCGAACACTTTTTGACATTTGGAAAGCAAATCTTATAAATCTTATACAGGGTGGGCCATAAATGGCCCTCCCTAAGGTTTTTGTTAAATATCTTGGCCAGAATTTTTTTTAATATATCAAATTTTACTGTCCTAAAGACAATTCATATTTACGCACAGTGGCCAGATTTCACCACAATATTTCAAACAGAACAAAAGTTACATGATTTTTAGTCACTGATTATCAGAGCAAGCGGCGATTATAGCTTCATCTCCAGGACCTTGCTCATGAAGTGTGTCAATACAAATTTTGTCTACCATTGACACATTGGGCGTTTTAATTTGATAGAATTTTCGATTTGATTATTTTAATTAAAAAAATATTAAACTGAAAAATTCTTTTATAATTTACCAACCGACAGTCATCTTGCTAAATGATGCCACAGCAACGTGCAGCTATGCTGGTAGACCTACCTGTTTTTTTACTAAATAATAATAATATTGCTTTTTCTGTCAATAACATTTTTTTACACCAATGATTTGAGATGCTACTTAATAAAATCGTTTTTGTTACTTTTTACTGGGTCGTGTTTCTGAATCGTAAAAAAACAGTAGGCGGCAGCTCGCTAAAAGTGATACAACTTTTGTTCTGTTTAAAATATTTTAATAAAATCTGGACATAATGTGTAAATATGAATTGGCATCAAGCCAACAAAATTTCATTTAAAAATTCCTAATTTTGGCCAAGGTATTGGTAAGAAACCTAGGGATTTTTTTATGGCACACACTGTAGACTAATCTCATGCACTGACTTAGTGAGTGAAGCACCGTAAATCCTCTCTCGAGTAGCATTTCGAAAGCAAAAAGTTCAGCAAATAAAGTTCCTGAGTCAGGTAGGCCTATATAGGTCTATTGTTTTGAAGCAAATGCTTACGCTTCATTTGAAAAACAATAAAGCGACAGTTGGGCCTATGCTGTTATATTATGCAGTTGTACACGCAATGTTGGGTAAACATCCACAGAATTGTTCCCTTCCAGAACTTTTGTCGTACCAGAATCTTTACCCAGCCAGAATTTTTGCCTGCCAGAATTTTTCCCTGTCAAAATGTTGCCCTGTCAGAATTCTGGCCTGCCAAAATTTTTGCACTGCCAGAGCTTTCTCTCCCAGAACATTGCCCTGCCAGATATATGAAAAACAGTTTGGCTTAGTTTTCACTGATCGACGGTGTACATAGACATTATTCCGGACGGATCTGTATAAATACACAGTGAAGTCCACGCAACATGCACAAAAGTAGCTGTAGACATGGCTCTATTTTGCAGCCTCGAATACTGGAATAAAATTCTTGCCTCAAACATAATATAGAATCCTATATGCAGTTTTTACAGCAAGTAATAACATTTGTGCGTTGTTACAATTACTTCTCTTGTAGCATCGCAAAGGAATGATAATGATAATGCCAAACGTGCAAAACTCACGTCACTCAGTGACACAACGGTAAGCCACAATGCATTTTAATTTAAATGTAAGACTATTATTTCCCCTTTCTGAACTTTGTCAATTAGCATCAATAGGATAATTTGGATCCATATTTCTATCTCCTCTTCTATAGTCAATTTGCTCGATCACCAATTAAATTAACCACTTTCTGCACACGGACTCGGACAGGAATATATCTACGAAATTTATATAGCGCCCATTCACGACAACTATATTCAACGGTTGTCTTAAATTGCCAGATGGTGTAGGCTTAACGTCAGATGATGCTTAAGGACGTTATCGTTCTAATAGCGGGATGTGTGCGGGTTCGGTTCAAAGATTTCTGTGCAGTATTTTCAATAATGAAGTCGTGACTTCAAATCGCCACCAAGGCAAAATTTTACCAATATGTCTGTTCCATCGGCGCCCGTGACAAACACAGATACACTGAATTCCTGCACCGTTTGATCGGCGTTGGGAATTGGCAGCCCACCCGCGTATGCAAAGGCTTAGAAAATCAAATCGTCCACCAGTGGCGGCGCCAGGGGGGGGCTGGGGGGGGCTAAGCCCCCCCTGAATGCGGCTCAGCCCCCCCAAAGCAAAATGCGGAAAATGTCTATAGCGGCTTATTTTTTAATTTTCGGATAGTTTTTGGACAGCTTTTGCTGCCGGATAGAATCTCGCAGTACACCGGCAATGGACGAATTCCAAGGTCCTGGACATGTGACACAACAATAATATTATAGTTGTCAGATTTGCATCATGTTTCTCTTACACACCTCAAAATGTGTGTGCTCTTGCTCGATATAAAATTTAATTCTTGTTGTGTGTTCTACCACTGTCTGGGAATGCACGTTTGATATAATTATAATGGTCAACCTAGAAGTCATAATTGCTATTAGCAAATAAAACATTTATGTGCAGATAATTATGTGTAGGCCTATCTAATATATATTTTGGTAACTCTGTGTGTTTGTTTGTTTGTGCGTTAGCTATACACTTCCACAGCTTTCAAGCAATCGACCCTAATCCTTCGCAGGGGGGTCGGGTTCGATCCGACACTGGTCAATGGGTGGGTCGGCGAATCTCTCCCACCATTGGGGCCATGGTGGGGGGCTAAACCCCTCATTTTCCAAGTTGGCCTTTTTTCGCAAGTTTATGACAAAACTTTTCTTTCGGTCTCATACGCAAAAAAGCTTTACGGTTTACACCGTTTTAGAGGTGCTTATGTCCAGCGCATTTTCTTTCGGTCCATATGTATAAAAGCAGCGGTTGACATCGTTTTAGAGGTGTCTAAGGCCAGCGATTTTCTTTCGGTTCCAAACGCATAAAAGCAGTGGTTGGCACCGTTTTAGAGGTGTTTAAGTCCAGCGCTTTTCTTTCGGTCCCATACGCATAAGAGCAGAGGCTGACACCGTTTTATAGGCGTCTAAGGCCAGAGCATCTCTTTCGGGCCCATATGTATAAATACAGCGGTTGACATCGTTTTAGAGGTGTCTAAGACCAGTGCTTTTCTTTTGGTTTAAACCGTTTTAGATGTGTTTAAGACGAGCACTTTTCTTTAGGGTTTCACCGTTTAAATGGTGTTTAAGGCCAACCTTTTCCTTCGGTCACATACGCATAAGAGCAGAGGTTGACACCGTTTTAGAAGCGTTTAAGGCCACAGCTTTTCTTTCGGTCCCATGCACATAAAGGCAAAGGATGACATCGATTTAGAGGTGTTTAAGACCAGCGCGTTTCTTTCGATCCCGTACGCATAAAAGCTTTACGGTTTACACCGTTTTAGAGGTGTTTAATTTAAGGCCAGAGCTTTTCTTTCGGTTTTTACCGTTTAAGAGGTGTTTAAGACCGACCCTTTTCTTTAGGATACGCATAAGAACAGAGGTTGACAACGTTTTAGAGGTGTTTAAGTCCAGAGCTTTTCATTCGGTTCCATACATATAAAGGCAGAGGTTGAAATCGTTTTAGAGGTGTATAAGGATAGAACTTTTCTTTCGGTTTTCACCGTTTAAGAGGTGTTTAAGGCCAACCCTTTTCTTTTGGTCCCATACGCCTAAGAGCAGAGGTTGACACCGTTTTAGAGGTGTTTAAGGAAAGAACTTCTTTTTTAAATTTAAAATTTATAATGGATTTGGACTTAGGAGTTTATGCTATTCTAAAACACTTTGACATTGTTTGGATATAGAAATTATGTGCGTTTGTTTATTATACTTTGTATGTACACCAAAATGCGGATAGCAATTGGTATATTAAAGAATATTCTTATCTTATCTTATCTTAGAAATTTTCTTTCGGTCCGATACATATACAAGCAGAGGTTGACATCGTTCTAGAGGTGTTTAATTCCATTTTTTTTCGGTCCCGTACGCATTAAGGCTTTACAGTTTACACCGTTATAGAAGTTTTTAAGGCCAACCCTTTTCTTTTGGTCCCATACGCCAAAGAGGTGTTTAAGGGAAGCGATTTTCTTTCAGTCCCATACATATAAAAGCAGAGGTTGAAATCGTTTTAAAGGTGTTTAAGTCCAGACCTTTTTTCCGCCCCGTACGCATTAAAGCTTTACGGTTTACACCGTTGTAGAGGTGTTTAAGGCCAGACTTTTTTCGTTTTTCACCGTTTAAGAGGTGTTTATGGCCAACCATTTTCTTTCGGTCCCATACGCACAGGAGCAAAGGTTGACACCGTTTTAGAGGTGTTTAAGGACATCGCATAAACCACGACTTTCAGCAATGAAATGATGAGCCATTTCATAAAAACGACAGCCTAATATGCTACTATTGCAAAGTGGAAATTCAAAATGTTTTAGGACTTTATCGTTCATAAACAGCTAGCATATAAGAGCCCGTAACGTGCACTAGTCAATGTCAACTGCCAACAAAGCGTTTTCTGGGGGAGCTTAGGACACTCCCTCAGACCCCCTAGTCGGTATGTGCTTTGTTCGTGCATTCGGCACTCGCAGCTTCGCGCCTACGGTGGTAGCAATATGACCGCCCGGGAAGAAAATTTTCTAGTTTCGTCCCTGGAAGGTAGGAAGGGCATGGGGCTTCAGCCCCCCCAAACTTGAAATCCTGGCGCCGCCACTGTCGTCCACTCCTCAGACCAATGCCACCAATTAATTTCCCCATGACTAGCTTAAGGGACTTCTTCATCTATAGGTCCTACCTTGTTAATATGCTACCGAGGAATTCAAACAGTCTTGAAGCAGATATGATATTATGGTTTCGTTTTGACCTGTATAGTTGCATGATCTACCAATGGAGTTGATTGAGCACATTCTCGTTAAAGCTGTTGCTATGGAAGTGATGGGTATGACTCGGAAGAACAGTGAGTGGAAAGAAGCAGCTGAACCTGTGATTAATCGACTAACAACTGTCTGCTCGCAATGGACCAGCATCCTAACGACTAAATACTTTCGAAATGAACTTCACAGAACCTTTGACGGTAGGTGTAGAGAGGACCATCGGTGACCGGTCTGTTCATGACATACGAAAAACAGCTTTAAATTATACGTAGTTTACTCTAAACGATTCTCTGAAATAGAATTGCGGTGAGTTGGTAATTCTTAACCCAACCCTGAGGCTATTAAAGTTGCTGGCAGGCTATTGCCTTGCTATCTGATTTTTCACTGATCAGAAGAGTCGTCAGGAGGACGTGGCAGGGCAAATTCCGGGGGGGGGCTCGGCGACTTTTATGTGCCGAACTAGGCAGTTTTATACACAAAAGCTTATGATCTCTGCATTTTTGAATCTAAGGTTGCAGAGAATTATATACGATCATATTAAAATTAACAACTGAATAAAAATCATCATACAAATCATTGTATTGTATTATTATTGGCCGAAATATAAAATTGCACTTTAATCATTTCAATTTGCTTCCCATAAATTTGTTTCTTATTATGCTTAGACTCTAAGTGAAGTTTAGGGGCCCGCACCTGCTCTGCCAAGGGGCCGTCCATAAAGTACGTCACGCTCCGGGGGGAGGGGGTGTAAGAAAGTGTGACAGTTTGTGACAGGGGAAGGGGAGGTCAGGCCATGTGTGACGTCACACATTTATTTTTAAAATTCTTTTTTATTTATTTTTTCTTAGTACCTAAAATCCGACCCGGCCCGGCCAGGCGTGTCTAAAACCCGGCCTGGCGGGATAAAAGTTGATTTCCCGTCACTATCAAAGCGTTTAAGGACACACGTCACTATCAGAGGGATTAGGGATAGTATCCTAGGGTTTAGGGGGTTAGGTAAATGGTTATGTTTTAAAAAATGTTGTTCGAAAGTGTGACGTACTTTAGGGGGGTCCGAGATTTGTGACAGTTTGTGACAGGGGGAGGGGGGTCAAAAATGGTCAAAAATAGTGTGACGTACTTTATGGACGGCCCCCAAGGGACCCTAATTTCTCTTGTCAGCGTTGCTGATAGTGCGCCACCTTAAATGTTCTATTTGTGGCTGAATATACAAGGGTGAGGAAAAGTGGTAACACCGAAAGTTGAAAGTACGCATCCGTTCCTCATACCTCTCATTGAAAAGCCAACAAGAGCAGCTACCACAACAGCTACTGAACAGTATCGCATAACCGAATATAAAAAACTTTTTATAGTTGGAACAGGTAATTTATGTAGAGCCCGTTCATTCATTCATCCCGCCGAGAATAGCTACTATTTGGATAACTGCTCAGAATCGCTCAACAGGTTGACGGAGTGCCGTTCCGTAGGGTGCCCGTCCAATGTCGCAGTGCCGGTGTCACGTGATATCTTATCCCCCCTGAAATCTATCCGGGGGATGAACTAGTCTATCCACCCCGGATGGAATTAACCGGTCTAGACTATCCGGGGGATAAACCATTCTATCCCCCTTTTTTAAATATACGTATGATTGAAAGTTTTATGTTCTAATCAAAATTTAAAGCGACTCTAAAGTGAGAAAGGCAACTCGAATTTATTTAGTGACTCTGAGTGTTCTTAAGTGTTTTTCTAAGTGCTCTAAAATCAAAGCAAAACAAACTATCTAGTAGGAATAAACATACCTGTTAGTGTCATTGTTCAAAACAAAGCTGATGAAAATTAATTTGCAAAAATAAATACACGCGGAAGTGGTTTTTTTAAATTTTTCTTCATTTTGGGGTATACGATTAATACGGTGGATACTCTATTTCGTGACACCGGCTATATATAAATTACATGCACGGGCAAACTAGACATGTTGCAGCTCATAATACCACTCTCGTCTGCTTATCCGCGTTAGATGCTCGTACAGATTACAAACGCATCATTCCACAGAGCAGTAGTCGTATTATAGCCCAAAAGACCACTATGCTTATATTTTGCCTTCCATTCTTTCGAATTTCATCGCTTTATCCTTCTGACTGATCAACACTGTATGTATTGATACAAAGATCGGGATAAACGAATTGCATTAAGTCTTCTTATTTATTAAAATTTTCTGTCACCAACTGAATTATGCCATCTCTCTGTGGTCGTGTATTTTTAATGTAAAAAATCTCTGCTCCAACGATGCTATCAACCATTTAAGAGTCCACCGTTTCACGGGCAAATATGGCCCTTCTGAAATTGTATGCTCAGTCAATAATATCCCATTCATGAGTTATGACTTTTGCCGAAACTATAAGTGCAAAGTATAATATGTTTTATGATGTGCTGTGTCCGTCTGTGCGTGATTGCTATCCGATCATTTTATGCCGGAATCGCAATTCCTTTTGAACACATATTTTGTTCCGCCAAGAGTCACTTCTGATGTGGCGCTATAAAAATGAGCAATTATCATTGGTATTAATAAGCTTTCATGCCATTAAGTCGCCTGCAATACGTTTTCGGGAGACACTGAAGAGGCGTAATATTGAATGCCAGGACTTTTTTAATGTGCAGTTGTAGGCTACACAAAATGTGCTGTGGTTGTAGGCCTAGAAGCACTTCTGTTCAGTTAAAACCAGCAAAAAGGTCATTGTCCTCCGATTTGAAGTAATTTACCATGGATGATCGGAAAGGAAAGAAGGAGTTGTGCAGTTATAGAAATTCCTTAAAAGCAGCCCTGTTGAATGCTGTGAATTAGTAAACTAACTAGGACTACATATTATTCACCGATTCGGCTTGTTTTTGCAGTCTATAGCTGCATTCGTGTATAGTATAGTTTGCTTTTAAATTATAACTCTATATAATTATTTTGTCTATTTAACAATTTCATTATATATAATTATTTTGTCTATATTATCATTATTTCATTAAATATCATTTTTTAATCTATATCATTATTTAATCTTGTGTAATTTGTGCAATCATTTTCTTTAGCCGAGAAGACGATTCGTTTGGAAATTGTGCAGAGGTTTCAGGTGTCAGAGTTAGTCATCCAAGCTTGTGCGTTTAAGGATGAAGTGTTTACTGTCTGTTTGCGGATACATCCCGACAGCATCAGCTATTATTATCTTGATGTTTACGATCGCAACGATGTGGCAGAGGTGAAAGACGTCATTCCACTGCCAGGAGTGCAAGTGCAAGACATAGCAGCTTGCAACGTTTCAAACTGCCTGTACTTACTAGACAATAAAGAACATCAATTACCAGCTGCAGTCTTACGCGTAACCAAGATCGACGAACATCAGTTTGATATTTCACCGCTGATTAGTGATTTGCCGAGGTATTACGATACACTGGAAGTAGCCGCCAATGGTAATTTGATCCTTGCATGGGATCTCGAGAAGCACCGTGGCGTGATAACCGTCTATGGTCCGAATGGTCAGTTGCAGCGTGAAACATGTCTGTCCACGGATATGTTTAGATTCTTCGATAAAGTGATTCCAAAGTCAGATGGAAACTTTGTCATTGCCTCAACGAACGAAAAAAATCGGACGTTGGAACTAACGGAGATCGATATAAATGGCGCAATTATTCTACGTCAATATCAGTCGTCACTTAGATCAACTAACGTTGTTTGCCAGGCAGACAGCCGTGGGCGCATTGCGATTGTCAGAGGGCTCGGTGGAACAGAGCTCTTAGATTCTGATCTGATTCAGCTGGAGTATTCTGGTCCACGGCTGGATGACGGTGGATTCTATGACTGTAGTAGAATGCACTTCAATAGTGAAAGGAATGAGGTTGTAACCCTTGTCAATTTCAACCCCGCTGTGATTATCCTCCGCTTTATAGAGGAATAAATCACAGGACATTTCATGGTCGCATTTCAGTAACTGTGTTGAAATACCTTTTCCGATTTGCATTATATGGCTTGATATTTCGTGTGATGGTCGTATGTTTGTAACTATTGCTTTGCTTATTTAAAACATCCTGATTGAAATAAGTAACCTAACTCATTCTGTTCGGACAATTTAAATTAGCTGCATAATTAGCTTTGATATATCGTGTTGGTCTAATGGTCGCATTTTATTAACCGTTGCCTTTTATTTCAAAGAACTGGATTCAAATACTTGGCGTGTTTGAATTGTACATTGAGACATTGTTTGCACTATTTTATGTCTTTTAGTTTGGGAACAAATAATTTACGTGCCAGCATTGTTTGGTGTTGCAGTTTATTTATAGGCGCATATTTGGGGCAATTGCTAAATGACTCGGCAGATTCGAGCTGTTTGATTCCGGTTTTGACCTTCTGAAACTTGATTGAACTTGAAACATTTCGTATGTGGTTCATCCATGAATGTGGGTCGTTAAGTGTCTTTTATAAATTGCAGTAGAGCAACGAAAAGTATTTATTAGTCATTGTTTAAGATGATTACAAAAGCACAGTATTTTATCCATCTTCCATTTCATAGAAAAATAAACCTGGTCTATCGGTACTCGTGAAGATGTTAAAGGCTAAAGCACGAGACAATTGTAGATATTTGATAAGGTGGTCTAATTCTAGTAACTCTTTCCTATGGTCTCAAATAGCTGTGCTGAACACTAATTCTATTTAAGATGTCTATGCATTGAGAATTTTATGGACATACGTGTAGATAGGCCTATTGATAATTTCTAGGGTTGTACTTTTCATTGTACCTGAGCATTCAAAAAGAGCACTAACAGTAATGATTAGGCGATATAGTGGTGCGAGGACTGCGAGTAGAAGAGGGGATAGTGCATGCACAAAGCTTTTATAGCTGCAAAAATCGTACAGGCACTTTTGAGACTAGTCCGCAGGTTACTCTAGAAGGCAGTTTTGTTATTTCGTTTATAGTATTCTTCATACAAAATTCTTGTCGTGTTTGACTTCCATCCTTTGTCGTCTTTCCTTTATTCTACGGCGGAGGGCAGCTGGCCTCATCTGCAGGCTCACCGAGAGGGGGTAGGGGTGCAACTGCCCGGCGGCCGGCGAATTTTAGGGGCCCAGATGGGGCCCGGGCTACACTGGTTATTATATTTTTCATAATGTTGATTGCGTGCGGGTGGAGGGCCCAGCCTATGACTAAGCCTGTACATAGTCGCACACTATTTCTAAAATGAAGACAAACCACAACCCGTAGCCTAATCACTCCTACATCGGTTGTTTTTAGTGAATTAAACGTGCACACATGCTGATCATAACCGAATGGATGAAAATGAAGCTTGTGGTGATATTATCGCAATTCCAAAAGATGACGTTATAAATAAGACTTATAAAAATGCTGATTATTATAGAAACTGTAAAGAGGCTTGGTCTTGATGTTGGCACTGCCACCAAGACCAGTGTCTACACACAAACTATATCCTAAAAGAAATGGTACTTCAAGACAACCGGATAGTTTTCAGGTGATGAAGAAAGAGCGTTTCCGAAGTGCATTTTTAAGGTTAACAGACAAAATGCAGAACTACCGGGATATTAGGGCTTTAGACGATTTTCCTGCAGTTAAATCCAGATAGGTTACTTGCGGATCTTCATATAATTATTTGAAGATTAAATTCTTAACATTAAAAACTAATTGAAATCATAAATCATTCGTACAAACATTTTTAAATTTAAATTTGTTTTTATTTAAATTTGCCCGAGGGCCCGTGATTGCTCTGCCCATGCAGGGACCCGGAATTTCTGTCGGTGGGCCTGCTCATCTGACCACTTCGTCCACTTGTGTCTCATCTGCAAGACAGCCAAGTTGGCAATAGATGGAAATTAAGCTCAAGAAAGACGGCAGACACACACAGCAAGAAATTACACATTGTGACGTAAAATAATAGACAATACGCAATTTCAGGATGTTAATAAATCGTCCGTGCAGGGTCTCAACCTAGTTTAGATTGCTTCTTTAAGTTAAATAACAAATTTAAGAAACTATGACTCAATAACACCTTGGAATCGTAGATCTAATCGGTCCATTTATCAAGTGTTGGCTATCTCGCTCGACTTGTTTAGAATTTGACCAACACAATCGATTGGCGTTTCTTGCAATATCATCGAAGACGTTGAGTTTGGCAGAAGAGTAGACGCCGCTTATTCGTCTTCAGATTCTAGTCCTGCGTATATACTGTGCAATTATTTCTGCCATGTCGAAAAAACGAACATCTCCTGAATCCAGCATCGACAAACAGACGAATGAAGACTCAGATTGTAAGTTATAAGCTTATAGAAGAAGTGTATACTTTAGTACGATTCGTAGTTCATGACCTATGCACTTCGACCCAGATCACATGACCGTGAAGTTACTGCTAGCTGACAATAACATGAATTGACTTTCATAGCAAGAATGCTTTATTCATATTGCCTATTAATAGCTCATTATATGATGTCTGTTTGCGGATTGTGGCTGGTTGAAAAAGAGTGCTTAGGCTTCTTTACTTAGTTTATTGTGCCTGCATTGATTCAATACATTTTATAGGAAACACTCTGTAATATCATTCAGAACTCTACACGCAGACAATCCCTTAAGTTACGCATTTATGTGTTAATATACAGGCCATAGTCAGTGGAACAATATTATTTCTCATTGTAGTCCGTTTTGTTAGCGTAACATTGTGCATTTTTCACCTACAAGCAAACAAATTATATATTTGTGATCAGCTGAAAATGCTGATAATGGTAGGCTATAGTCACTCTTTCCTGGATGAAAAAATATTTTCAACTTTTTTTGTGTTAAAGTAAGCCTAACCAGTGTTATTCCACGTCATATAAACCAGAGGCGTAGGCCTACACCCCACCCTTGGATTTTTCCGAATATTTTTATGGAAGAACTACATGCAAAATAGATACCGACAGTGAAAATTTTAACAAAATATCTCAAAAATTGACGGAGATATTAATTTTTGAAATAAATAAGCAAAAAAGCGGATTTTGAGAAAACGGCACGATCCATCACGTTTGGACTGTCATATCTTGACAACGAAATGGGTCAGAGGACTGAAACTTATGGCATGCAATCTATTCGTTGTGCTCTTTCCAAATATGCAAGAATCTAACTGGTGTTATTTTTGGTTCTTAAAATAGAACTTGGTAAATATTGCACATAGGCCATTTTTCTGGTTTCAGACATCATTTTCAGCACATCCTATGAGTGAGATATAATGCTTGCACTGGTTTTATATTGTTATGGGGGCCTTCCATCATAGACATCTGCAATGAGGAGGAGGTCATCTGAAATGCAAACAAAATGGGGTTGCCATCAGTGCGGATGTCCACACCCGAATTTGGTGCATTTATTTCAGTGCAGCATGAGGTGTTATTAATAAAACCTGTGCCATATAAAGCAATAGCTGGCAACTTCATTCAGTCAGATGGTTCATTCATTAATTTCGGAGATTTATATAGCACCACTTATATTATTAACACAAAAGTTATGAAAGGACAGTTATAAAAGTGCATAGAACATTTTAAAAAGCATGCTCTTAAATAAGATAGAACAAGTGGTTTATAAATGACTGTATTAGGATGTTGTTTAAGTTTTGTCAATGGGGTTATTTTTTGGGGGTGGAGAAGGGGTAAGACTTGATGCAGACAAGGGAGGGAGGCATGGGCGGAGTTTATCAGGGGCTAGGGGGGGCTAAGCCCCCCCAAGAAGACCCAGATTCTTTTTTCACCATGTAAATGGTATCTTTTTCCGGGCTTAGCCGCCCCCCCCCAAGAAGGCTTTAGCCCCTCCAAGAACGGAAACCAAACTCCGCCCATGGAGGGAGGGTCCAAAGTAAGTCATTTTTGAGGTCGTCCTTATGGACGACACCTATAATTATTGGTACCAATCAACCGACCTATCTATTATTATTACATAAATTTCTTATGCCTGCAAGGTCACATGAAATGTGAGCTCTGATGTCCAATATAAGTAACACAACCCAGATAAGCAAACATCTTATATTCAGATGTGTCGTTAACCACTTGAAGCTATATAATAATTTTTTTATTCAACAATCCGGTTGACATACTGCAACCAGTTGCAGTGTACAATTATGCGGTTGAAACAAATAACAGGAACTCAGATAACACAATACATAAATCTTAGCTACTAACTGAACAGACTCTCGTATATATATATATATATATATTTTTATATATATTTACGTGCATATATAATTAAATATATATGCATGTAAATGCTTGTGAGTTAAAGTTCAACACTAGCTGGCAGTAGCTGTTTCTTTAACATCATCAATGGATTTTGAAAGTCTACACAGTAAACAGGCAATGGTAGATAGCCTACACTATAAATAGAACAACCAAACTACTGACATAATTTAGCTTGATCATTTCAGTGCATCATGTACTGTTATTAAAACCTGTGCCATATTAAGCAATAGCTGGCAACTTCATTTAGTCCGATGGAAATGAGGATGTGCACCTGCTTAGATTGAAAGTTTAGGTTTAGCGTGATGAAGCTGATATAATCGAAAACATGATTTTGCAGATTGTCTCTTTGTCATGATGTATTTCATACGGTGGATCATTTATGGTTTCCTCCTCCGCCAATGGTTTGATGTACAACATACCAGGTGTCAAAGATAAGTTTTGATTGATGTGTAAGATATTTTTCTTCAAAGAGTCAGGTAGGAGGGGGAAACTGAAACACCAGCAAATAGACTCTTTCTGGATTTCTTGCGAAGGTTAGAACGAAGTAGTTGAAAGATATTTTTTTCCTGACGGTGGTGGCAGAGTGCGGTTATTAATTCTAACAGAAATAAAGACGTTCAAGTGGTGCGAAAGTAGTTTGTCGAGAAGGTCTGGGATGTGTTGAAGTCTGGCATCCGGTACAACTGCCAAACGCCATTTATGTGGGATGTCCTTGGTCTCAATGGGGAGGAAGTTAGAATCTGCAATGATAAGGAAACGTGTGGAAGGATGAAGTGTGAGTTTCCAAGAACGTCCTCCTCTCTTGAGAGACGAAGCCTTAGCGAGAGTTTCCTTGATGCCTGTGTGAGGTGAGAAGGGAGATTTCGAGGCAGGAGAAGTTGATGTTCTGCGATCAGAATCTGTTGTGGATGCTGGTTGGAATCCAGTAGTGTAGAAGTAAGATTCTTCTGGTTGTTTAGGATTGGAAACCAATGTGTGTGTTGAATAAATTTCAGATGCGAAGCTGGATGAATCTTGAGGTTCACCTTCATGTGACAAAATTTTCACAGAGGAAGAAAGCTGTCCTATGTTTGTACATTCCTCCAGTATTATTTCAAGTATTTCCGAATGTGATGGTTTGTTGTCATTAGATTTGATGAGATGGTTAGTCACCACTTCGATGATTAGAGGCAATTCTCGGGTTTTATCCATGAAATTGGACTCAGCCAAAATGTTTCGGTTGATTGAAAGCCGGTCATTTAGATGTGAGGTGATTCTATCCTAATATTGTGGCCAGCTTTTGATAAGATCGGGTTTATATCCTGTTGCAAACGTTCCGATGGCGCAGGAGTTTGATTAAAGATCCTAAGCGTTCAAGTTTCTTCAGTATTAATTGTGGTGGGCTTCTCCAATTTTTACAAGTGTCGTCGAGCTTGTATCACCCTGTAGAGTGCTTTAGCAATGTTGGAAAATTCAGGATTGTCCAATTTCAATGAACTGACAATAGGTTGCTGTAGAATAGGCTTCTTTCGATATGGTTGTGTGAGACCTGGTATGAGAGGAGGGATAATCAGTGATGTCTGGCAGTAGCTTCCAGGCAAGGGTCCTCGTTGTTGTGCGTAAAGTTCGGTGGGTAACTGGGTATGGACATGAGAGGCCGGACTTTTTCTTTTCAGGTTGGGATGTTAGGGAATAAGAAGATGAGATATGTGATCTTTTGTGAGAATGATGAATGACAATCCCTTCGATTCAGCTGAGCCATTCGTTGAAATCACACATGGAATGGCGTGAAATGTTGGAACCTTGAAATTCTTGTCTCGACTTACGTGAACCTGGAGATTGATCATGTAGTGTAGAGGAAACGCTTGTACTGTTATCCATTATTGAGGAAATTTGGAACCGGTGTAGAGAAACAAAATCCACAATTCTTGATCTGATTTGAGTTTTGACTGTCAGCGTGAGGAGCCCAATGTCCAAATAAAATTATCATTGGGCGACAGGTTAGTTCATGGGCTTGAGCTGCTCACATCGAGCCCATCTAGAATTGAAACAGAAAGCCAAAACAAACATTAAGGCAATGAATGGGCTGGTGGGCATGGTCTGCCCGTATTAAGCTCATCTTAGATTGAGATGAGAAGTCCATTAACCAGCAATTTCAAATATCCAACAAAATACGGCCTGTACAAAACTTCCTAGAACAAGTTGCTGAAATCTAATTTTTATCGCCCTGATTGCCAGACTGTGAGTAGGCCTACATTGTTTTAACGGGTGTGCTATGTACATGTATACAAAATCGTGAAATAAATAAATGAATTAAATTTAAAACCTGACGCTGAACCAAGCGTGGAACACGTTCGGGGGTTTCAAATTCAACCGAAAAGTTATTGGGCAGTTCTTGGACATTCACCTTTGAAACTTGGGCATGTGGGCGCTTTCACATCCATCCAAATGTGGTCGTGTACAGTCGTTGCCTGCATGTATAGGATGCCAACCTACATTGTTTCTATTGCAAATATTCTCGATACCATCGCCTTCATCCCATGAATTTACATCAATGCCATCGGGAAGCGATCACGGTACGAGTTGATATACGCTTACAATCTGAGAGAACGTTCTAGAGCCTAAACCAGAATCTCGATGACAAACCTGGCCCACCTGGGCAACATAACATGTGTTTTCTCCGTGTCACTTGCTGAGAAAATGCAGTGGATCCAATCCAAAGAATCAGCGCTTAGCACTAAAATCATTGACTGTAATAGGTTAGGTCTAGTACGATAAAGTCTTACCAACGTACCGAAACCCCTAAATTCCCTTTAAATAATGAATAAAACTAAATTTACAATTATGTAGTAAATCTTAAAATCCAAAACATGCCGGAAATAACTAACCGGAAGTTACCCGAAATAGCGCAAAACAGTTTAATCTTCAGGAAGTAGCCCAACAAATAGCCCAAATTGGCATAATAAACGTTGCCATATTATGATCAAATTTCTTTTTTCGCGAGTAAAATTCAAGATGTGACGGTAACTTTTTCGATTAATTACAACATAAGTAACGTATACAAAAATATTCATGCTTGTAGGTGGTCAATGCACAATGAGGGGGTTTGATGACTTTAACAGAACGCACTATTGGAGTCGTGCAAGAACATAGGCTGCTCGACGTGGCTCTATTGCGGTCTCAAAATAATGGAATAAAATTATTGCCTCAATTATTTTTTACAATAATGATCATACAGTAATTATGAAATTATATTTGAGGACAATTATTGCTTCTATTTTCTTGTAGCAATCCTGCAGGACGACAATGCTAAGCGTGCCAAACTCACGTCACTAAGTGACACAATGGTAAACAACATTGCATTTGAATTTACATGCAAGACAATTCTTCTCCTCCTGAACTTTATAAATGGTCTCAATTGTGTAGTTTTGGAACCATATTTTTCTATCTTCATCTGTAATCAAATTGTTTGATAAGCATTTAAAATTAATCACTTTCTACAGTCCACACAAAGATAAGGACAGGAATAGCTCAAAGATTATAGAACTCCCTTCAAGATAACTATTCAAAGGTGATCGCAACTTGCCAGTAACATCATCTGTTTAATTGTGGGATGTGTAGGGTTCGCTTTTAAAGACCTCTCCGCTATTTTTCAACCGTCAGGTCGTGGATTTCAATCACCACAAAAACGGATATTTGTGTCGATATTTCTGTTCCTACACTAATTGTACATTTCAACGATGCACTTTGGCCGTCCAACTGCATAATGCTAAGGTACGAAAATGAACTCGAGACATTTAAGTCTTCAGACGAATAACTTCCCCAGCACTAGACTACTAGCTTAAGGAACCTCTCTTCTTGATCCACTACCTTGTGGATGTGGATCAAGAGGCAACGACTTAAAACTTACCGAGAAGTTCCATAGGCCTAGTATACGGTACACAAACAGTCTTGAAGCAGATGCGATCTGTTTTTCACTTTGACCTGTAGTTGCATGATCTACCGATGGAGTTGGTTGAGAGTATCCTCATCAAAGCTGTTGCTATGGAAGTGATGGATATGACTCGCAAGAACAGTGAGTGGAAAGGAGCAGCTGAACCTGTGATTAGTCGACTAACAACAGTCTGCTTGCAATGGACCAGCATCCTAACGACTAACTACTTTCGAAATGAACTTCACAGAACTTTTGACGGTAGGTATAGTCCTACTGGCCATGGTACAGCTTATGACACACTCAAAGCAGCTTTGTTTCATGCGTAGCCTACTATAAACTGTACAGATGTGCTTCTACAGCTGCACATTTTGTGTACAACTGCACGTTAAAAAAACCTGCCATTCAGTTATGCGGAAACTATAAGGAAATGCAAAAATATGTTTAATGCTGTGATGTTCTCGTTTGTTTTGAAACTGTCTGTGCGTGGTTGTCATTGGCAACATTCCTGTTATCTAATCATTTCTGCCGGAATAGAAATTCCTCTTGAACAATAATTATTTTGTTCCCCCAAGACTCTTTTCGGAAGTTACGCTATAACAATTAACAATTATCATCGTCAATCATGAGCCTTGCTGCCATTAACTGGCATTAAGTATAATAACTTATAAGTCGTTGTTTGGCACTATCGTGAGACACCTACGAGGCGCCATATTGAACCTTAGTTTTTTGCACAGTTTAGCTGCCTCCATACCGGTAACTGTTTACAAAAATATAATTGGGTATCGTTATTTTATCAAAGGTGTTTAACCCATGTGTAATTCACTTGTGCAATTTGTGCAATCATTTTCTTTAGCTGAAAAGACGATTCGCTTGGAAATTGTGCAGACGTTTCGGGTGGCAGAGTTAGTCATCCAGGCCATCGCATTCAAAGATGAAATGTTTATTTTCTGCATGCTGATCGACTATAAAAATGACAACTATTTTATTAATGTTTACGACCGCAACGATGTGGCAGAGGTGAAGGACGTCATCCAACTCGCAGGTATAGAACCGAAAGACATAGCAGCTTGCAATGTTTCAAATTGCCTGTATTTACTCAACAACAAGGCACATCCCTTGTCAATCTTACGCCTCACAAAGACGGGCGAGCATCTGTTTGATATTTCACCGCTGATTAGTGGTTTACGCAGGCGATATGATGCACTGTCCGTTGCCGAGAATGGTAACTTGGTCGTTTCATGGCAGCGAAGACAGGAACGACGTGCACTGATAACCGTCTATGATCCGAATGGTCAGTTGCTGCATGAAACATGGCTGACCTCGGATGTGTATAGTCCCTTCTATAAAGTAATTCCAAAGTCAAATGGAAACTTCGTACTGGCTTCAATGAACGCCCAATGGCAGACGAAACTAATTGAGATCGATACGAATGGTATTATTGTGCGCCAATATCAGTCAACACTCAGAGCAAGTGGCGCTATTTGCCAAGCAGACAAACACGGTCGCATTGCCATCGTCAGAGGACTCGGTGGAACAGAGCTCTTAGATTCTGAACTGAATCAGCTGGAGTATTCTGGTTCACAGCTGGACGAGGGTCGTCCTTATGGCTTTGGCAGAATGCACTACAATAGTGAAAGGAATGAGGTTGTAACTATTGTCGCTCTCGACCTTGTGAATATCCTCCGCTTTACAGAAGAATAAATCACAGGAAGAGATTATTGTGGCGAAATGGACAATTTGTATATTCGATCACTTTGATATTTCGTTCAATGGTCGCATTTTAGTAAGTGTGCTGAAACACCGTTTCTCTTTCGAAGATCTGCTTTAGATGATTAATTTTTGATGTTGTGTGTGATGGCCGTATTTTAGTAACTATTGCTTTGCCTATTTCAAACATATTGGTTGAAATGAGTAGGCTAACTCATTCTGTTTGGACAATACGTATTAGGCCTAGCTGCGTGTACATATTATAGCTTTAATATATCGTGCTGCAATGGTCGTATTTTAATAATTAAATGTCTTTTATTGTCAAGAACTGGATTCAAATACTTAACCTGTTTGTACTGTACATTGAGACATTGTTTGAACTATTTTGCGTCTTTTTGTTTTGGAAAAGAAAAACTATTTACGTCTTAGCATTGTTTGTAATGCAATTATACAATAGGTTCATTTTATTTATTGCCAATGATTCAGCAGATTTGAACCGTTTAATCCTTGTTCTATAATAGGCTCTTGAAACTTGATGGTTCACATGTGGTCAACCCATAGGCCTATAAGCGTAGGTCATTTACGTTTCTTTTACAATTTGCAGTGCAACAACAAAGGAAGCTAATTAATCACTGTCTTAGATTAATGTAAAAGCACTGTATTTTATCCATCTTCCATTTCATAGAAAAATAAACCAGGTCTACCGGTAGGCCTACTCGCGAAGATGTTAAATCAAGAGACAATTTGAGATATTTCATAGAGTGGTCTCAGTTTTAGTAACTCTTCCATATATGGTGCCAACTGTGTTGAATACTTATTCTGATTAAGATGTCTATGCATTGAAATTTTATGGACATGGATAGACCTATGGATGTTTTCTAGGTTTCTACTTTGGCATTCCTTGTATCTTAGAATTCACACAGCGCCTTATAAGTAGGCTAACGATGAAGCCATTCAAATGCGTTCGGACTCCGAGCAGAGAGAAGAGGGTGAAGTGCACAAAGCCGGAAGCCGATTTACGGCTCATAATTAGTTTATACTTATACACAATGCCTAATTATAACATTGCATGTATAAGCATTTTAATATTCATAAACACACAGATAATAAACTTACACGTGCTGCACATTGATACAGTATGGTGATACAGCGTCATGCAACACAAAGTGTACATTGTTGTATGGTCTCTCCTTGGTAATAAAGTTTAGCTTTGACAGGATCTAAATCGTTAAATGATTTAGATCCTTTCAAAGCTAAACTAAGTAAATAAATTTTATCGACTCGGTCAGTGTTCATTGTCCTTTTCCTTGATTCTCCTGTCTCTGTTTATTTTGTTTCCGTTTGCTTTGTACTTCTCTTTTCTCACTCTATGTGTTGCATGTATATAATAATAATAATAATAATAATAATAATAATAATAATAATAATAATAATAATAATAATAAAGATTTCTCGGAGTTTCACTTTTTTACTCCTAAAATAATTTGTTTTAATCCTGAGGGATCATTGATACCTCGGGTAATAATAATAATAATAATAATAATAATAATAATAATAATAATAATAATAATAATAATAATAATAATAATAACAAGCATAATTTTTTGAAATCCCAAGGGATCCTAGATACCTCGGGTAAAAAAAAATTAAAAAATAAATAAAAATAAATAATAATAATAATAATAATAATAATAATAATAATAATAATAATAATAATAATAATAATAATAATAATAGAGATGGCTATCCGATCCAGAATCACCGAGTGAGGAGCAATGCCCTATCAGCAGTCGTGTGAGCCGTCACAATCAGGAAGAGGTTATGCTGGCGACTGTTAACGCCAAGCTGGAGGACGGCAACATTAGGGCAGCGGTCCGCATTTTGTGTGAGGGAGCCCAACCAGCAGTCCCCTGCAAAGAAACACTCAAACTTCTGCAGGAAAAACACCCTCGAGATCTTTGCCCAGAAGCACTGAGGGGCCTACCTGACCCTGCTTCTGTGGTTGCATGGCAGGTGACGGCGGGGGAGGTGCTGGAGGCGATCCGTTCTTTTCCGGTGGGATCGGCTGGGGGTCCGGATGGCTTCAGACCGGGCCATTTGCTGGACCTGGTGGGATACAACGGGATGTCCCAGCCCCTTGTTGATGCTCTGTCAGATTTCACAAACCTTTTACTTCGCGGCGAATGCCCCCCTGAAGTCAGACCAACCTTGTTTGGAGGCAATATGATTGCACTTAACAAGGAATCGGGGGGATTAAGACCCATAGCTGTTGGCTATGTTTGGAGAAGATTAGCGGCCAAATGCGCAAATAGGTACGCAATATCCAGACTTACAACTCATTTTGCACCACTGCAGCTGGGTATCGGCGTCTCGGGCGGCTGTGAGGCGGCGGTCCATGCTACGCGACGGTTTGTCAACGGTATGCGAGATGACCAAGTGCTAGTGAAACTGGACTTCAGCAACGCTTTTAATTCTTTGAGGCGTGATGTCATGTTAGACTCAGTGCATGAAATTATCCCCGAAATTTACCCGTTTGTTCATCAAGCATACTCGGTTCCATCAGTCTTGAAATTTGGTCACTTGCTCTTGTCTTCGCAAGTGGGTCCCCAGCAGGGCGACCCGCTGGGCCCTCTGCTTTTTAGTCTTCCTCTGCAGCCGGTATTGCATGCGCTTGAATCAGACCTCAAAATAGGATTTCTGGATGATCTAACCCTCGGCGGCGATGTGGAGAGCGTGGCCCGAGACGTGCAAGCTGTGGCTGGATTGGGTCCTCGGTTGGGCCTTCACCTCAATCCTGCTAAATGTGAGGTCATCTTGCGGGACGCCACATTGGTATTGGTCCCTCCATTGTCAGACTACGCTAGGGTCGAGGTGAATGAAATGAGCTTACTGGGAGCTCCTCTGTTTCGGGGTAGGGCGCTGGACGCTGCCCTGGAGAGTCATTGTGATATGTTCCGCCGAGCTCTGGACAGGTTGCGCCTTTTGCCATCACAGAACGCCTTGATTTTATTGCGTTCATCTTTCGGTGCCTCAAGACTGAGCTATCTTCTCCGGTGCTCCCCTTGCTTTGACCACCCGGCCCTTGTAACACTGGATGGGCTAATGAGATCGGGTCTACAGGGAATTGTCAACTGTTCACTCAATGACCATCAGTGGCTGCAGGCCGCACTTCCCATCAGAGATGGCGGACTCGGTATTCGCAGAGTCGATTCGCTGGCTTCTTCTGCCTACTTGGCTTCAGCCGCGTCGACTCTCGAGCTTCAGACCGCCATTCTTGCGACCGTGGAGGCAGCCCCTGATGTGTATGTGACGGACCTGTTGGAGGCACGTCAGGACACCTTGCCTGCGACGATAGACCCTCTGCCCATCAGACAGAGTTGCTGGGATCGGCCTCTGATCGAGAAAGACAAGTTGGAAGTCAGCAGAAGCGCCGTCGATTTGGTCAACCAAGCCAGGCTGGTCGCGGTCAGCAGTCCACATTCAGCCGACTGGCTGACTGCGCTCCCGATTGCCGCGTGTGGCCTCGCGTTGGATAATGAGGCGGTCCTGGTGGCGGTGGGATTGAGGTTGGGTCTGGACTTGTGCGGTCCTCACACATGCCACTGTGGCGCTGGAGTGGGCCCGGAGGGCCACCATGCCTTCGTTTGTAGGAGGGCCTTGGGACGCTCTTTGCGTCACCACGCCATAAACGACATCATCTGGCGCGCCCTCCTCAAAGCAGATATTCCGAGCGTCAAGGAACCCGCGGGCCTATTTAGATCTGACGGCAAAAGGCCCGACGGTGCAACCCTAATACCCTGGTCAGAGGGGAAGTACCTGGCATGGGACGCCACAATTGTGCATACTTGTGCCGCCTCTTACATTACTCCACCAGCCAATCTGGTAGGACCGGCATCAGTGCAGGCGGCCAACCGTAAAACCCTGAAATATGCAGGTCTTCCCGCTTCTTACATCTTCCAACCAGTGGCAATAGAGACCCTAGGCCCGCTTAATCCATCAGCCTTGGAATTCATCAACGAAATCGGCAAACGCATATCGTCCATTGCTGGTGACAGACGCGAAACAACTTTTCTTTTCCAGCGACTGTCTGTCAACATTCAGCGCTATAACTTGGTCGCTTTTAAAGGAACTTTCTCTTCAAACCCTCAAGACGAGGCCTGACAATTCCGGACTAGTTTTTAATCAATAGTTAGCAATGAAGTCCCTGAGGGATCCTAAATACCTCGGGGCAAAAAAAAATTAAATTAAAATAATAATAATAATAATGACGAGAATTTCTATGGCGCCGTAACACAGCACATTGACATTACAAGGGCGCCTCTACAAACGCAAACGCAATCAGAGTACGCCTTAGAAAAGAAATACATGTATGTCTTGAGTCGAGATTTCAAAGCCTCAACTGAGTTGGCCGAACGAACAGTGGTAGGCAGACTGTTCCAGCAGCGGGGGCCAGCATTTGAAAAAGCGCGCCCCTCCGAAGCGTGTCCTTAAATACGTTAAGTAAGTTAAGTACATGTAGGGCCTACATGCATATTTAAGGCCACCGCATATCATAAATTCATTCGAATAGGCCTATTTGATGTCCCTAATTAGCGGAATATCTTTTATCCGTTTAGGGCTTCCTTTTCTTGTAACTGTGTTGCAATGATATGCAAATGAGACATGTTTTGTTTCGTTAGAAAACAAAGCATTTTGATTGATTGCTTCATTGAGTAATTTGAGAGTATTACAGACCTCAACTTTTAGGCATGCAAAAAATTTTACTGGCAGTTTGATTCAATGGTCGGGAACGTCACGTTCTACAATCTGATGACGTTGCTCGTGATGCAACGCTAGCGAAAAGTTGTTTCTGGGATCTCCACATTGAAGTCGTTGATTGTGGCGAGAGGAGGCGCCGCTTATTCGTCTTCAGATTCTAGTCCTGCGTACTGTGCAATTATTTCTACCATGTCGAAGAAACGAACATCTCCTGAATCCAGCATCGACAAGCAGACGAATGAAGACTCAGATTGTAAGTTAATTAGGAGGAGTGTATACTTTAGTACGATTCGTAGTTCATGACCACCTAGGCTATGCCCTTCGACCCAGATCACATGACCGTGAAATTACTGCTAGCTGACAATAACATGAAATGACTTTCATAGCTTTATTCATAATTATTGCCTATTAGCCTAATAGCTGATTATATGACGTCTGTATGCGGATTGTGGCTAGATGAAAAAGAGTAGGCCTATATGCTTCTTTACTTAGTTTATTGTAGGCCTACCTGCATTGATTCAATGCATTTTATAGGAAACACTCTATATTCTATAATATCTTTCAGAATTGTACAAACTGACAATACCTTAAGTTACGCATTTATGTGTTAATATACCTAGTAGGCCATTCGCGTTAATGTTAATTTCAATGAGAGGCCCAGCAGGCTATATAGCTATAGTCAGTGGAAAAATTGCTCATTGGAGTCGTGCAAGAACATAGGTTGCTCGACATGGCTCTATTGCGGTCTCAAAATACTGGAATAAAATTATTGTCTCAATTATTTTATATAGTAATAATAATCATACAGTGATTATGAAATTATATTTGAGGACGATTATTGCTTCTACTTTCTTGTAGCAATCCTGCAGGATGACAATGCTAAGCGTGCCAAACTCACGTCACTGAGTGACACAACGGTAAACTACATTGCATTGGAATTTAAATGCAAGACAATTCTTCTCCTCCTAAACTTTATAAATGGTCTCAATATTATTGTGTAGTTTTTAGACCCATATTTCTATATTTCATCTATAATCAAATAGTTTGATTAGCATTTAAAATTTATCACTTTCTACACTCTACACACAGACAAGGACAGGAATAGCTTAGAAATTATATAGCTCCCTTTCAAGATAACTATTCAAAGGGATCGTAACTGGCCAGTAACGTAATCTTTCTAATAATTATCATATGCGGAGTTTATCAGGAGTTAGGGGGGCTAAGCCTCCCAATAAGCCCCATTGTCATGTTTTTACCGTGTAAATGGTCTCTTTTTTCGGGCTTAGCCCCCCCCCAAGCACTTCCAACTGATGACTAAAAAAAGGTCATCAACTTTTTCGGCCGGAAAATACATAGTAATTTTTATGAGATTTGAACTTGACGACTAAAAAAGAGGTCGTCAACTTTTTCTGGCCGCGCCTTCTGAACCAAGTTTTTAGTCCCCCCCCAAACGGAAACCAAACTCCGCCCATGATAATTATTGTGGGATGTGTATATATATTATAGGGTTCGTTTTTAAAGATATCTCCGTTATTTTTAAACCGAGAGGTCGTGGCTTTCGATCACCACCGAAACGGATATTTGTGTGGATATTTCTGTTCCTATAGGCCTACCAGTTGAACATTTCAACGATGCACTTTGGCAGTCCATGCAGTTGCATAATGCTAAGGCTACTTCAGTCTTCAGACTAATGACTTCCCCAACACTAGACTATTATAGTTTGAGGGACTTCTCTTCTTCATCTACTATCTTGATAATATGCTACCGATTAGTTCCGTAGGCCTAGTATACACAAACGGTCTTGAAGCAGATGCGATTTGTTTTTCACTTTGACCTGTAGTTGCATGATCTACCGATGGAGTTGATTGAGAGTATCCTCGTTAAAGCTGTTGCTATGGAAGTGATGGGTATGACTCGGAAGAACAGTGAGTGGAAAGAAGCAGCTGAACCTGTGATTAGTCGACTAACAACTGTCTGCTTGCAATGGACCAGCATCCTAACGACTAACTACTTTCGAAATGAACTTCACAGAACTTTTGACGGTAGGTATTGATGCATGCCATGGTACTTTTCATGACATGCGCAAAGCAGCTTTAAATTATACATGTACGTAGCCTACTCTAAAATGATTATCCGAATTAGAATTGCGGTTCCGGTGAATGAGCAATTCTTAACTTTACCTGCGATCGAGGATATTAATGCTGCTGGCAGGCCGTTGCCTTGCTACTTGATTTTCCAACTGACCAGCACGGCCGCCAAGAGGAGGTGCCAGCGGCTAAACGTACAATATCTTTAATAGCAATATCTTTAAAATTAAAATGGGCCCATGTTAAAGTTGAAAAATTAATAGCCTATCGATTTTAAATTGTCAAAAATTCTGAAGTTGGGAAGGAGCACATTCCCCTCCAGGACCCTCTCCCTTAAGCACTCGTCCTACGACCGTCCCTCCAAAGTCTGGACCAAGTTTCCGCCTGTGCTCCGAGATAATCTCCCGAAGTGGCGCCATACAAATTTACAACTATCATTATTGTTATTGACTTTTTATACAGCGCACCTTCAATATAACTAGGGAGAAGCGCTCCCAGTTCAACAACGGTTACATGTAAATAAGCAGTCTTTAAGTGAGAAAGAAACATAGTGGTGTGACCTCTAGGCACAGGGCGGAGTGCAACAGGGGGCTCCCCATTCCAAGTTCTATGGCCAGCAACTGCGAAAGAGCGCCGCTGCATTATAGCAGTTCGACAGCGAGGGGTCAAAAGTTCAGTTTGATCCGCCGATCGGAAGCCAGATCGCAGTTGGACACCGGAAGTTTGACAGCAGAGTTCCTGTATAGATACATGGAAGCCAGGCAATGAACCGTGATGTCAGTATGTCGTTGCAAGCTCGTGCGACACAGTTCGTGAGGAACTGAAGAGGCGCCGTTTTGAATGCTGTGAATTAGTGAACTAACTATTAGCCTACATTTCATTCACCGAATCGATCTGGTTTTTATACATTACCTATAGCTGCCTGCGTGCGTGGTTTGCTTATATATAGTAGTCTGTGTCGTTATTTTATAAAAGATTTAAACCCCATTCATGCAGTGGCGGCGCCAGGATTTCAGTTTTGGGGGGCTAAATGAGGTTATTCGTCAAAAAATGTTATTTTTACATGGGAAAAAAAGGATGGCCTTTTTTAGGGGGGGCTTAGCCCCCCTAGCGCCGCCACTGCATTCATGCAAGAATTAATCAATTGTGTTATTTGTGCAAACTTTTTTAGCTGAGAAGACGATTCTTTTGGAAATTGTGCAGACGTTTCAGGTGACTGGTGTAGTCATTCAGGCTCTTGCACTTAAAGATGAATTCTTTATTCTCTGCATGCCGCCATTTTACGATGACGAATTTACTATTCATGTTTACGACCGCAACGATGTGGCAGAGGTGAAAGACGTCATCCCACTAGCAGGAGTAGAAGTGCAGGACATGGCAGGTTGCAACGTTTCAAACTGCCTGTATTTACTCAACCGTAAAATACACCACTTATCTGTCTCACGCTTAACGAAGACGGATGAGCATCAATTTGATATCACAACCCTGATTAGTGGTTTACGGAGGCGATATGATACCATGGTCGTAGCAGACAATGGTAACTTGGTCCTTGCATGGTACCAAAGAAAGGAACAACGTGCCGTGATGACCGTCTATGGTCCGAATGGTCAATTGCTGCATGAAACATGGCTGTCCTCGGATGTGTATAGGTCTAGTTTCTTCTATAAGGTGATTCCAAAGTCAAATGGAAACTTTGTCTTGGTTTCAATGAACGACCAACGGCAGATGAAACTAACGGAGATCGATGTGTATGGTAGAAAGCCTACTATTGTACGCCAATATCTGTCGTCACTTAGATCAACTGACGCTTTTTGTCAGGCAAACAAACACGGTTACATTGCGATTGTCACCGGGACCAGAGGAACAGAGCTCTTAGATTCTGAACTGAATCCGTTGGAGTATTCTGGTCCACAGCTGGATGCAGGTCAATTCAATTACTGGGGCAGAATGCACTACAATAGTGAAAGGAATGAGGTAGTAGCTATTGTCGATATCAACATTGTAACTATCATCCGCTTTATAGAGGAATAAATCGCTCGAAAAGATGAGTGTGGCCATATAGACAATTTGTATATTCGATGGCTTTGATACTCATGGTCGAATTTAAGAAACTGTTCTTAAAATTAATAGGCTACTTTTTCTGTTTCGACGATTTGTTTTATTTTTTTTGATATTTCGTGTGATGGTCATATTTTAGCAACTAAAGCATCTCAATTGAAATAAGCAACTCATTCTGCTCGGACAATTGGCATTATATTAGCTACATTGTTTTGATATTTCGTGTAGGCTTAGCGGTCTTAGCCTAATGATCGTATTTTAGTAACAGCACCTGTCTTTTGTTGCCTTTTATTTTAAAGAACTGGATTCAAATACTTAGGCTGTTTGAATTGTACACAGAGACATTGGCTTGCACTATTTTCTGTAATTTAATTGGAAAAAAACTAATTTACGTCTTAGCATCATTTGTGATGCAATTATAGTCTACTAGCTGGGGTACCCGGCGCTGCCCGGAAAATTTAGATTTTTCGTCCCTAAACCCAGCTCGCCTCCCATTTGGGGGGGTTTATAAATGTTAACTTATACCCCTCTGCTTGGAAGGTCTTCCTCAGTTCTGCTGGTTAAGTTCATATCTGCATGGGGCTCCTCTTAGTATAGGCCTATATACGCCTTAGCCGAAGGCACATTGCGCTGATAGCGCTCGAGTTTCATGCTAAGCTTTGGCGAAAAATGACGTCAAAAGCAATTATTGCAAAACGATTACAATATGGCGTCGCATGTACTTCAGCGATAAGTAGCACAGCAAAATTTAAAACTGTCTACATCTCGGGATTAAAAACGAATAAAAGGCTGAAAATAGCACTACTGGTTAATCCGGTTGAACGTCTGTTTATATACAATGTATCAGGTCAGTAGCTGGAAAACTGTGATCGTTCATTCTGGCTGGCTCGTACGTGGTCAACAGTACTCATGGTACTCTAAGTTTGGTTTAAAATTTGCAGTGAAACAACAAAGGAAATTAATTAGTCACTGTCTTAGATAAATGCAAAAGGGCAGTACTTCATCCATCTTCCATTTCATAGAAAAATGAACCAGGGCTACCGTTAGGCTACTCGTGAAGATGTTAAAGCAGGAGACAATTTGAGATATTTCATAGAGTGGTCTCATTTTTAGTAACTCTTCCCGATGTTGTCAAGTAACTGTCTAAAATACTTATTCTGATTAAGATGTCCTTGTATTGAGAATTTATGATCATAGATAAGTCAATCGATATTTTCTTGGGTTCTACGTTTGCATTGTATCGGAGCATTCATAAAGCCCCTATAATTAATGATTAGGCTATTCAGAGGCGTGAGCTCTCCGAGAAGAAGCGTGGATAGTGCACAAAGCCGATTTACAGCTCAAAATAATGTTATGTCTATATTATGTATTAGCATTTCAATTATCATATACACACAAATAATTAATTAACCTAGACGTGCTGCACATATAAATTCAATCTATTAGGCCGATTTGATGAACCTAATTAGCGGGATATGTTTGATCCCTGTAATGTTTCCTTTTTCGCAACAGTGTTGCAATGATTTGAAAATTTGACATGTTTAATTTCATTAGAAAACAAAGCATTTTGATTATTTTTGCTTGATTGATTGTTTGATTGATTGCAAGTATTGCAACTTCAAATTGTAGACAAGCAACGAACAAAATTAACTGGCATTGATAGTCAATTTGCAGTATATATAATATATGATTTAATGGTTGGGAACGTCACGTTCTACAGTCTGACGACATTGCTCTGGATGCAACGCTAGCAAAAAGCTGTCTCTGGTATCTCCATATTCGGCGATTGGTCGTTGTTTTGTTGGAATATTCTGGACCTAACTTTCGATAATGAAAGAGTAGGCCATGACCTCCGTTAACCATCGCATTCACGTCTCCCTTCCTCACGAGACTACTATCCAGGATCTCATGAACATGCCAAATGAGAAGTCTCTCCGGTCGACCCATAACCTTTGACCTCTGCTTCCACGGATTTAGTTTATCCAAACAGGTTGTCTTCGTCAGAGTCTTTAGCTCGTAGTCTTTCACTTTGAACGGCTGCGTTAGTGATAAATCCCTTGAAGCGTCCAAAGGAAAAAATTGATTTCGGAAATTGTAGGAAGCTGCTCTGTCTTTCTGTCCAGGTCGCATGTTATTGTGGATAGAGTCCAGCATTGTCGTCCAGTTTGTGGTCTGTGTTGGAACAATGAATTCATCCAAATCCTGGTTGATGACGTACTTTGTCCGGTACATCACCCGGAACAGACAATCGTTCTGAGCGAGAATCTGGCCATGGTTGTGCATTTCGTGCAGAGCAGATGGTCTGTCCCACGTGACTATTTCCACGATGTCCATCCAGGAGCGGGAATAAAGACACGAAGCGACGTCATGGCTGGGTGACTCCATGTAGAAAACGAACTTGTCTGCTCCGAGTATTCGATTCAGTTCGATGAATTCAATGATTCCCATCGATGTCAAGTTGTTTCCGAAGAGCGGAGGAATGCAGATGGTGAAGTTGGAGACGCTCCGGGAGAAACTGGTGTCGTCATTGTTTTCATCACGCTTTCCAAGAAGATCCACTTCGAATCCTTTTCTTGTTCTTAGGTCCACCAATCGCAGGTGGTTCTGTGGGATATGTGAAACATTGCTTGCCAGCGACACTCCATAAGGTGGTTCGGTTCCTTGAGTGGGTGTTGGTAGACTACACAGTACCATGACACTCATTAGTCTGAAAAAGTAAAACGATTAAATCAGTCGACCTGTTGACCCATCCATTCCATTCCATTCTATTTTTAGATTTGCAAAGCGCCCCTCAAAGTACAAGCTAATCAGAGGCGCTCCCAGTGCGACGAGCCCCTGAAAAAGTCTTAAGATAATAGGCAGAAACAGTAATGCCTCCAGATAAGATCTGAGCACGAGTTATAGTTGGAAGGCCATTCCACAGCAAAGGGCCGACAGAGGTAAAGGCACGATGCTGGGCTGTGGCAGTCCGAGACCGTGGTACAAGGTCATGACGGTTTAAAGAGCGGAGATGAAGTTCAATGGTAACTGTGATAGGAATAAAATCAAAGATGAAAACCATCTTAATGGTAAAAAAAAGAATTATAAATTTCATGTTTTATCTATTAATTTAATTACTCACTCTTCATTGAGAGAAACAAAAACTTAGCTGGGTTAGCAGACAGTTAAAATCTTTTTATTCATTCATGGATAGGGAGCACTCCTGAGTAGGTTCCTGAAGGTTGGATATATATCCCATATTATACAGAGCATTTATATATATATATATAAATTTATATCTAAACCTATAAAATACAAGTTGCAACGGGAGGTTAATAAAAAATCTACTCATCCACGCGACCGATTTTTTCAAATAATTAACAAAACAACTTCTTAGCACTAACGAAAAACACTATCGGGATTCGCGATCCAAAAATCTTACCTTTTCTCGAGCTTGAAAATCTTTATTTTATATCGCAATGCTAACGCGTGTGTTTAATATACGACGCCATTTATTTGCATACAACCATCAATATCAACAGACCATCGATATATTGATGATTGAAACCAGTACATTAATGACGTCACGGCCGATTTTAAAATAATTATTATAGCGCTTTATCCGTTAATTAATATCTATAGCGTGTCGTATGTATCAGAAGCCTATTTAAGACGCAATAATTTTGGCCGATCGGTTTTCAATGAACCAATAGATTTTTAACCTCATTTTTCGCCGAGGGCAGATCTTTTGGCATGCGGTTTCGCAAACATGCTGACTAGGCTATAGCGTAAACATTGGCGGGTGGCAGATGGGTTGGACCGAAAACATAAGAGCGGAGTCAGGCGTGGCGGGGGACGAAAACCGAAATTTTACGGGCGTGGGAGCGTGGTCAGACGTGACTGTGAACAAAATCTGAAATGTCCCGGGCAACGCCGGGTAATTCAGCTAGTATAATATATAATATATTATATAAATGCTCAGCATGAATGACTTATAAGCAAAGTTTGAGTCTATAGGATGTGCTCCGCGCTTTGAAATTCGTTGTTCACTTCTATGTGTTCAATCGACCTAGCCCCCTAGCCCATGATAAACTCCGCCCATGAGCATCCATTTTCAGATGTCAGATATTCAAATAATTAAATGACAAAATATAGTTATTGCTTTCGTGATAAATGCTAGTGTTAGGCTACACTGTCCTGATTTACATTGTGTGTCCACTAACCCATTTTAGCTCGATTTGCGTTATTTTAGTAGGCCTATATAGGCCTATTATGGGATTTAATATAGGCCTACCGTATTGACAGGAAGTCAACTCCACAAATTTGTTCTTGAGGACACGTTGGTCGCTTGCTGCTTTGCGCACCGCACACCCAAGGCCCGGGCCTGGTCGAGCTGTGGGTGCTGCTGCATCAGCTTATTATGTTTGACATAGTTTTTAGGACTGTATATATTTTGTTATTTATTTGAAGAAACAATTAAGTTTCTCGTCATGCATTTAAAATACCGGAGCACGTTATTTATTTACTATTTTAAGCAACTTGAGAATGTGTTTAATGGAATTAAGACACCTGTTAAAGCTAGGTCCTACTTTTTCATAATTTTTCTATATGGAAATGATATTTCAACGTTTTAATCTCTTTGATTAATTGTCAACGATAATAAAAGTAAGACATTCTACATGACTGCATGTGCAAAAATGCAAAGCATTGCAAAAAGTATCTCGTTAAGACCCTCGCAAACCCGTATTCTGCTAAACATTTTCAGAATACTTGAAAATAATGATGGTATCTAGGATTTTGAAACATTATTGAAAGTATTTTTCACAATTTATTTAGCTTACACTCGATTAACCTCGCATAAGGGTACATCACATGATGCTATTATTCATTGAAACTTTACATTGCAGCAAATAAACTGCAGGTCTGATAAAGATGACACTAACTATAATTATACCTACCTAGGTAAATACTTTTTATACGATAACTTCTCGCCAAATCTCCTTTCTATATTTATTGTTTTTCATCTCTATTGCCAGTGATTTCGGTTCATCACCCAGGTTTTACTTTAAAAAACTAGGCTAATTATATATATATATATTATATTTATAAGACATTATATTGAATGCGAGATGGATTGATATAAGCTTATATAGATCTATATATTATATAATATATAATATATATATTATGATTATATATAATAATTATATATTATATATTCAGTTATACACAATACACATTCAACTATTTCGCATTGAATCATATTACAGTCTTTTAGAACTGATCACGCATATGAACTTGCCTCGATTTTCTGTCGAATGTATTCAGGTCAGTAAGGCCAATGACAGGACTGACCATAGACTGACCAAGCGTCTCTGACCAGAAGATGCACTTCCAACTTCTTCTAGCTTGACCAGTTGACATCCTTGGTAGAACTGAGAAGATCCGAACCACCGGAAGTGCTTTGGGATCGACATCCGGTGCTGGACGATCGTCTATATATGCGGAGTAGACGTAGGACGAATTCACTTCCACCGGCTGAAGAAGGACATAGGAGACTCAATTATTCAGGCATACATGTACATGTAATGTAAGATTAATACGTAACTTTTGTAGCGCCTTTGTGTAATGCACCAGGTATCAACCGATGGTGCACCAAATTCGGCAAGGGAAGATGCATGTAATGTAATGCAATATAATGTAATGTTATGTAAACATTCGAAATTTCTCAGTTTCCTATACCAAAACTGAACCAGGGAGACTAGATTAAATTACTCTAGTGCTACATGAAAACTGTGTCCCATTTGTCGCTCAGTCAGCCTCGCTCCATTCTGGGGGGGAGGCAATGAATCTTATACTCCAAATGTCTAAATGATTACTCTGAGGCTAAACGCGGGGCACCACCTTATTCACGAGCGAGCGGTGCGTCTTGTTAGAGATTGAAGATCGTCGGAGTCGAGAATGAATATTGTTCGTCCTTTTTCTTCCCTTTTCAAAAACTCATTACCTTACTAAAGATTGCTTGTCGATCTCAGTCCTCCATTTGTTTGACTATCCAATAGTCATTTGGTCCAAATCTTTAATAATTTTAAATGTAGTTGTTCCTTCACTATACAAGTTATACACACACAATCTAATCCTTAAGCAAACTCCTGGGCAGAGTTGAAGTGAAGACGCGAAAGGGAGATATTTTCAGCCTAACCAAAGGAAAACACACGTGAAAGTGTAATTGAAGTCTAACATTTAGCTGTGATAGATAGAGATGAATTATCCGGCATATAAAATCATCAACTTGTTGACGAAATTGTACTGTAAACAACAAGCAAAAGTGAAAGTGGCGGGAGTAGTCTCAAGAAGGTTTCGCGTTAAAAAAGGAGTCAGACAGGGCTGTGTAATCTCACCCTATCTGTTTAACATTATGGCAGAGATGGCTATGAGGGGGGTTTGGATGGATGGGAGGGTGGAGTGCAAATGGGTGGAAGAAAAATAACAGATCTGAGATATGCTGATGACATTTTGCTCGGCCGAGTCAGAATTGGAACTAGAGAACTGAGTCAATTGTCTGGAGCAGCTGATTAATATGGATAAAATGTTATGGCCCAGGTGGAACATGCAACATATCGGCTGGTGGAAATGGATTGCAACAGGTCAACACATTTCATTATCGTGGATCACTGATAACCGAAGATACAGAATACTTTAGAGAGATACGAGAGCAACTGGCACGGGAACAGAACACAGGGCCAGCGTTAAAATTAAATACGGAAAAGTCATGGCACAAAATTAGCTACCACGATTCGACTTATGAAGACCCTTGTCTGGTCAGTGTCAACGTATGGCTGTGATAGCTGATTGGATTGGAACAGGTCAACACATTTCATTATCGTGGATCACTGATAACCGAAGATACAGAATACTTTAGAGAGATACGAGAGCAACTGGCACGGGAACAGAAAGAGAATAAGAAGAATAGAGGCATTTTGAGATTAAATGTCTAAGATCTTGAGAGAGTCTTAATTGGATGGAAAACAAAAACAAACGAATGGGTGCTGTAGGCGGCGGTAGTGGAGTCTGTTCAACTCCATATAAAGGAGAAAACTTTCTTGTTTCGGACACGTGATAAGACAGAACGGAGAATGCTTGAAAACAAATATCTTGAAGGGTACAGTGCCATGATCAAGAACACAGGAGAGACCAAGGATAGAATGGATCAACAGCATCAGAACCTGGATAGACATGGGTCAATAGATCGGATGCTGAAAGAGACAGAAGACAGGAAAGATGGAGAAAATTTGTCCATGAAGTGAACAACCTTCGGACTGAGAAAAGTTGAAGACAAGACAGAAACAGTTTAGCCATAGGAAAACCACGTGAAATTGTAATTGAAATCCAGCATTTAGCTGTTAGGCCCTATGGGCTAATGAACTAAAAGCTCAATTGTAGCATACAATAGACGTTGAACAAAAGATCTGACTTGCCTGAAAATCACTGTCGTTGAATTTGTATTTAGGCGTGTCTTGTCCGTTCAGTGACTTAATTGTTTGCCAATTATAGGAGACCAGACATAAGCTGACAACGAGTAGACCTACTACCGAAAGCCATGGGCACACCTTCCAACGTCTCAAGCGAAATAAAGCGAATACTATTTGCCAAGGTTGGGTTATAAGACACATTTGAAAAATACACTTCACAACATACGTTCTAATTGGAGATCGACTTTCAGTCTAGGTAGCCTACTGACTAAAAATTATCAATCCCATTCTTAAACTATAAACTTCTAAAGAGAATTCCTTATTCTTTTAACACTAGTATTTCTATCACTAATTAGGTCCGTGAGATAACGTCGTACGCTCTAAAAGTCTTTTCTACTGAACTCTGCTCCTAAAACCGGATTTAAAGGCTACACCAGAGCCTGTGTAGTGTGTACGCAAACACATTAGCAAGTTGATGAACACTGTATGAGGTTATTATAGGTCTACACATGGGTGGAGTCTATACGGAGCCAGAGGTTAAGCCTCCCCAGGAACCCACAGACTTACTGTGCATCGCTCGTTCGCCCACTAAAACACAAGAGGGTAAGTCATACTTAAACCCCCACCCCCAACAACCGAAACTAAACTCCGCCCATGGGTCTGCAGCTTTAAATGAGCTGTAGCCTGTAACACGCGATATGTATACGGCCGAGATTGGAGACCGCAGCTGCCGTCTGCCATACTGTGATAACTGACTTCATACCGACCGAGCAGCAGCCTCTGAAACTGTACACTCCCATACTAGACCCGCAACAAGCCGGGTCAAAGTTCATGAGCCATTGCATCCTGCTGCGGATGCGGGCCAGGAGTTATCGGATAGGAGAGCTGCTGAGCTGTAGGCAGAATCAGAGTCGCCCTCATTCCTCGGCCTTACTTCAATAACAACACTCGTATTCAGTGATGCCACAGCTGGGTTTTTTCCACTAGATCTGGGTTTTTTGCCTTCGTCTGGGTTTCTGGTTTTTTTGGGCAATATCTGGGTTTATTTTGGTGAGTTGACATTTTGTGTTTACAACACATGAATATTCCGTGAAATTCAATGTAAAATGGTTGTGTTACATACTTTTTCCACTAATTTTTATTTTAAACTCCATAATTAAGATCCCACGTTGTCAATTCACAAATAATTTATAACTTGAAGAATAGCTCTGCCCAGAAATAAACCATTTTGACATCTCAAAATTGGTCAGGTCCTCCTCTCTCCTTGTTAAGTCGATATGACATCTATAACATGCATAATGCATATATTTATATACACACACACTGTAGGTAAGGTCAATCATTTAGTGGTAGCCTATAGGCCTAATAGCCTAGTTGTTGCAGAGTATTTAAAACGTTGAAGTGTTGATGTATTAAGGAATTTTGACTGGAAAGCTCGGACACTTTAAGACTTCGATATCTTAAGCCACGTGTGTTATGTGTTCACAATTCTGGTAGGCTCGACCCGCTGCGCATGCGCATACGAATATATCGATTAAGCTTATTGTCAGTATGGATGCCGAGTCTCTGACAACTTTAACAATTGACATTTTTAAAGTTGTAATTACATTTTCCTGACAACTTTAACAATTGACATTTTTAAAGTTGTAATTACATTTTCCTGACAACTTTAACAATTGACATTTTTAAAGTTGTAATTACATTTTATTCGATTCTTTTGACGAACATATTGTTAACCATCACACGAACAAGCGAAAAACTAACTTGATTTGAACAAAAGGGTCTAAAATAACTTATATGAATAGTCTGGGCTTTTCTGGGATTTTTTATGAAGGAAATTTGGGTTTATTTCTGAAACCTCAGTGGCAACACTGCTCGTATTGTACAAGGCGGCTTCGAAAACATCTTAGTTTCACTCTATACAAAACTAATGACCCTCTCTGAAAGGGTAGGTCAGTAAGCTGCATATTCCCAAGCGTATATCAACACATACTACGATTACCTTTTTTTATTTGTTCGTGCACAAAATTAATTAGCGCGTAACCTACATAATTATATGTATCGCCCGCCGCCAAAATATCAAATATCCACTAGATAGGCCTATGCGTAATTTTATCCACCCTATAGGTCTACAGGCCTAAACTTGGTTGAGTTTCCAAACGGATGTCTAGACTTAAAAGGTCAGTTGATCTATTCTAGACGTCCGTGGTTTTGGTCACACAACTTTCAAACAGCCTCCGGTGACACGAAACGGAGTATCCCCCTGAAAGTTATCCGGGGGGATGAATTAATCTATCCCCCCGGATGGAATTAACCGGTTTATACTATCCGGGGGATAAATCATTCTATCCCTTGTTTTGAAAAATGCGCATAATAAAAACATATATGCTGTAATCAAAATTTAAAGTGACTCTAATTGTTTTAAGTGTCCTAAGCAATGCTCAGATAAAGTCAACTCGAATTTATTTAGTGACTCTGAGTGTTTTTATGTGTTTGAAATGTTTTAAGTGCTCTAAAAACAGGGCAAAACAAATTATCTAGTAGGAATAAACATACCTGTTAGTGTCATTGTTCAAAACAAAGCAGATGAAAATTAATTTGCAAAGAAAAATACACGCAGAAGCGGTTTTTTCAACTTTTTTTAATTTGGGGGGGATACAATTAATACGGGGGATACTCTATTTCGTGACACCGGCACCGCTACTCCATGGCCATATATATATATATATATAGAGAGAGCGCCTCTGAGTAGATTTCTTGAAGAGGCGCTATAGAAATACTTGAAATAAATAAATAAATAAATAAATAAATAAATATATATATAGGCCCTATATAATTATATATGTATGTATATATATATATATTACATTTCAGCAATGAAAATTCATATAGTGCAAAAATAGGTTGTAATAGTAGCTGCAGTTTAACGTCACTGTGTGAAAACAAAGACCATTAGCGACGCGCCCTCCTCCTTTATCCAGGCTTGGGACTGGCACTGGCAGAGTGCAGCCAGTGGCGAATATATAAACAATTAATAAAATATATATGGCCCCGTATATATATATTATATATATATAACACCCCAGCATAGGTGCCGAGTTTACCCGAAGAGTGCCTAAAGTAATGTGAAAAAATCGGCGCGTGGACTCGGAAATGTTTTTTTTACCCTTTCTAAACGAAAATTACTAAAATTACCTCTGTTCATAGGCGAAGACTTGGTCCTGGAATTAAGGGACAAACTCGCGGCCAAAGGACGATCGCCGAGGGAAGGGGTTTGGGGAGGGATGTGCTCCTCCCCATTTCGGAATTTTTGTATTGCCACACTGCGATCGGAGCATCTTAAACTGTCATTTTACTGTCATATTGCTCATCTTAGTCGTGGTTTAAGACCTGAAAAGCATCCTTGTCATTGTTTCAAGAGAATAATTTCCACACTGCAATGTGAATGTAGTGGCATTGTAAGTTGTTATATCATCAAAATGTAATAATTCAACGTCTAAAGACATTGTGGGGCGCGGTGGTGTAGTGGTGGCGTCGTTGCCTTGAAGCCGGAAGGTTCGAGGTTCGAATCCACCTCAAGTCACCGCGTAGGGACCTTGGACAAGTCCTTCACTCGCAATTGCTCAGCGCTTCGGCATGAAACTCCAAAGCAGTGTCCGCTCTGCAGTCGGGAGCGCCTCTGAGTAGAGTGCTTGAAGGGGCGCTATAACAAGTGCACATACATGTGAGGCGCGGTGGTGCAGTGGTGGCGTCATTGCCTTGAAGCCGGAAGGTTCGAGGTTCGAATCCACCTCGCCGCGTAAGGACCTTGGGCAAGTCCTTCACTCACAATTACTCAGCGCTTCGGCGTGAAACTCCGATGCAGTGTCCGCTCTGCATTCGGGAGCGCCTCTGAGTAGCGAGAGAGAGCTTGAAGGGGCGCTATAACAAGTGCACATACAAACAAACAAAACAAACAAACATACATATATTTAATATTTCAATAAATATTCTTCCCAATTGTTTAAAAAAGTTGATCACTCTTTGGGTCAACGGGACTCAACGTGTAGGTACTTGTCCTGGAATCAACAGAGAAAAAAACACAATTTTTGTGCATGGGCGACATTGGGCGTCTTGGAGCACTCTCCCCTTATTAGGTCAACATTCAAATTTTGCACAAGAAATCACACACTTATTCTGTATAGGGCCTATATTAGTCACTATTTAGCGTGTCAACATTAACTCTGTGGAAATGGCGTCCTTCAAATAATTTTGACAGACAATTTAGTCACGGTTGATTTATTAACCTAGACAAACCCGTATCCCGCTTTGTGATGCTGGGAGGTGACTCTCGCGCAGTGAGGAACATTATTGAGCAAGTAGGCCTACGGTACAATAAAAAGAAATAGGCCCTAATGTCATTCAAATCGTCGCATTCGTCCATATAAAAAACATTACGGAAGCAGATCAAAGAAGCAGGTTTTTAATTATAAAATGGAGTATAGCATATAACATAGTTAAATTATTTTCTTATCCCGCTTTTTCTTCTTTTTTTAAAAAGCAGAGTGAGGTTCTTGCGTTTTCTTTTCTTTTACTGCTTTGAAAATAATGTGAAAAGCATAGAACGCCACCAACAAATATCTTCATCAACTTCATTGATTGAAACAAGCATAATTATTATCATGTCATGATGGAATAATATGAAGAGTGACGTAGAATGAAGGAATGTATACCAGAGCAACAGCTAGCTAGGTTAAGCTAGCAAAAAGGCAGGGCTTTTTTAAACGTGCATTTGTACACAAAATGTGCAGTTCTAAATAAATTTGTGCAGTTGTAGAAGCACCTATTTACAGTTAAAACTAGCCAAAAATGGTCACTGTCCTCCGATTGGAAGCAATTTACCATGGAGGTTGGGAAGGAAAAGAAGGAATTGTGCAGTTCTAAAAATTCCTTAAAAACAGCCCTGCAAAAAGGATAATAATAGAGTGCGATAAAACTAGACACAAATCTCACACAATACTCTCAATTCTATTATAGGGTCGAATACCAAATGTTCCAAGAAATAATTAAGCTTATTGTCGTCCGACTGCTCACTGTGCCACAGCATAGGTCTGGTTTGGAAGTCGTACACGTATAGGCCAACACTGCCAACAGGTCCGCAATTGCATGTACTGCCCCTAGCGAATGTGTCAATAACCTTACAGGTTATCTTGGTTGGGCACGGTGGTGTAGTGGTGGCGTCGGTGCCTTGGAGCCGGAGGGTTCCAGGCTCGAATCCACCTTAATGCCGCCGCTTAGAGACCTTAAGCAGGCCCTTCACTCGCAATTGCTCGGGCGCTTCGGCGTGAAACTCCGAAGCATCGTTCGCGCTGTAATCGGGAGCGCCTTTGAGTAGCGAGCTTGAAGGAGCGCTATAGAAATGATGTTGGTTTTAGAATGTAGGAAGATAAATCTATAGTCATTCGGGTCAGAACGTTACGTTCTGCAGCCAGACGTCCTTGTTCGTGATACAACATTGGCAAAGAGCTGTTTCTGGTATCTCCACATTCGACGATTGGTCGCATTGCTAGAATATTCTGGACCTAATTCTCGATAATGAAAGAGTAGACCATCACCCTCGTCAATGAAAGCATTCACGTCTCCCTTCCTCACGAGACTACCATCGTAAATCTCATGAACAAGCCAAATGAGAAGTCTCTCCGGTCGACCCATAACCTTTGACCTTTGCCTCCACGGATTTAATTTGTCCATGCAAGATGTCTTCGTCAACGTCTTCAGCTCGTAGTCTTTCACTCTGAACGGCTCCTTTACTGTTGAATCGCTCGGCTCTTGAAGACGAAAAAAGAGATTTCGGAAATTGTAAGAAGCTATTCTATCTGCATCACTAGTTTGCATCTTCCTGTGAATAGAGTCCAGCATTGACTTCCAGTCTGTGGTCTGTGTTGGAATAATGAATTCGTCCAAATCCTGGTTGATGACGTACTTCGTTCGGTACATCACCCTGAAAGGACACTCATTCTGAGCAAGACTCTGGCCATGGTAGTTGATGTCTTCCTGTTTAAATGAGTGCTTCCAGCTGTTAATTTCCACAAGCCCAACTCTGGAGTAGTGCCGAAGACAGGAGATCAGATCCGGTCTGGGTGACTCCAAGTAAAACACGAACTTGTTTGCTCCGAGTAATCGATTCAATTCGATGAATTCGATTACTTCCACCGTTTTGATAGAGTCTCCGTATATCGGTGGAACGCAGATGGTGAAATTGGAGACCTTGTTGTCACTATAGAGAAATGTGCTACTTCTATTTGAAGACAGCTTTTCAAAGTTCCGTCTCCGTTCTCTGAGATCTGTGACTGGCAGGTAGTTTTGTGGACTTTCACGTAAGCTTATATCACTTACCAACGACACGGCAATGAGTGAAGCACTTGTCAAGTTGGTTGGAAGACTGCAGAAAATCATGGTTGATATAACCCTGAAATAAAACACAGAAAACACAAACATTTAGGGTGTTGAAACGTTATGTAAACGGTAGAATTTTAGTTGTAGCCTAATCACTAACTTCGGTTCAATTCGAATCGGACAATTCGCAAACTGCATTGATAACTAAGATACAGCATCGGGTTTAGGCCTATATGATACAACGGCTCATGGGTTTGAAAGGGAAAACCCCCAAAGGAGGAATGTCGTTGCTCGGGGAGGGTCGCCACTTTCGCATTTCTAGTTGTAGGCCCTATCAACAGTAATATTTGCCAACAAAGTATGAACCAAAACAAATAGCCTAGAAATGTGTCAGTATGCATAAATAAATTTAATGCACAAGGCGATGCATTTAGGCGTGCCTTAGTGCATACGGATCTTTGAATTTAAGATCCAAAACATCCATTCACCATATAATATTATTATGTTGGCTTTGCGCATTGGTCTTGTGATCGGTTTTTGCGTTTGGATGTTGATTCTCATCTGGCACCGCAAGGGACCAACCATTGTGAATTTTGTTTTATATGGTGCAGGTGGTTAGCCTAAGCTAAATTCTCTGACTTTTGACGCAATGATATTTTGAATAATTGTTTGGCTCAATAAATTGATGCTTATGGTCATAGTTACGTAGTCCTACTTGGCTGCTGTGTGGCGCTGAGGTATTTCGGAGGTTCACATTAGCCTACATGTCATAAATAAAAGAAAGCATATTAATGAATATACTTACTTACTTACTTACCTTAAATGTGCTGATCAGACCTTATGCTAGACTACTTAGTTTCCATGTCGGAAAGAAACAAAGCTTTTAAGAAATCAGTTAAATGTTGATTTCTTATATACAATGTAACATACATGTTTTTGCATAACCTTCTTATCACCTCTCCGTGCGAAGAAGACTGTCAAAGAAGACGTGTGACAAATAGGCGAAAACCAGGTTTTGCGACTGATTTTTAAAATTTATTTTTGAATTGGATTTTTTGGCGTGTTAAATTGTCGTATTGCTTATCGAAAGAAGAGGAGGAGGGGAGGAGGAAGAGGAGAAGGAGAAAGAGGAAGAGGAAGTTAGAACTCGCTCGCATTGCGCTACAAAAGTGTTCTATGTGTGATCAGCTTCCGTGAATCACACAACTCTTCTTATCGCCAACTCGTAGCTGCTAATCTTCGTCATCGCTGTGGATTCGACATCTGATTGCAGGCAACAGTAATATATATATACTGACCTACTAGTTCCGTCCAAGAAATCGAGTTGCGTTACGCCAGCCACCGGCATGACGAAGGGTCGATCGACCATTTCGTACCAGAACAGACATTGCCAGCTTCTCCTGGCCTGGTCAACCAATTTTCTTGGCATAGCGGTGAAGATCCGAACCACCGGAAGTGTCTTTGGATCAACATCCGGTGCCACACGATCGTCCAGGTAAGCCGAATAGACGTAGGAAGAAGAATTCACTTCTACTGGCTGAATAAGAAGAATACTGTGTCTCAAGTGAAGATTGCTGTTTATGGTAGTAAACTAATGCTAATTTATACTTTTTTAGTGTTGCAGTCTATTGAAATGGTAGCATTGCATAATTCCATTATATTATTATGCAGCATATTCATTCATTCATTACGAGAATCTACAGGGTGGCTCAAAAAAAATGTACCACCGGGGAAAATGCGATATCTTCGCAGTCGATCGAACTTTTTCTGCGAAAATTTCCCAATTTGTAGGGGAATGAATTTCCAACAATCCCTGAAAGTTTCATTTGAAACTTTTCATGTTTGCAAAAGTTACAGCTGTTCAAACTTAAAATTTCGTTTTTTCAAATATCCGCGGAAAATTGACGTCACTTGTAGATTTCCAAGTCAAATGATATCACTTTTCACTACGACCTCAGCATTCCGTTTTGCAGTTTATTGTAAGGTATAATGAGAGTGTCCACTCCCTGCCTTAACACAAGCTCAAATTCTTTTTGTGAAGCTCAGTATGGCCTTGTTGGTCGGGTCTTGCGGCAACTGACCCCACATTAGCAGCAAGACTTGCTTCAGCTGGCCAATGTTCTCCAACTTGGGATTAAATGTCTTGCAGCGTTCCAGCATAGCTCACCAGACGTGATAAGCAAGAGGCCTAAGGTCTGGCGAGTTTGTAAGTCATCTTTGCCAATGCATTTACTTCAGTTGATGGCAATAAGGTAGTACCATCATAATCAACCTTGCCGTGCAAGCAAGCAGGCGCACTGTCCTGCTGGAAAATAAAACCAGATGTTAGAGCATACCTGGTCTTCAAAGAGTCCGGGTTAGAGAGTTCAAAGATGAGAGTTTGACATCTAACCTACTGAATGGGATGAAATGCAGTCTTTTCTTGCAACCGTAACACACGCCAGCATATCTGATGCCAAAATCACGATGTGCTTTGCAAACTTAACCTTTCGATTACCAAGCGAATTTCGTGAAAATCGTGTTTTTTTCATCAGGCCAAGCGACCACTTCCTGCCTCTCTTCCGACATCTGATCTTCGTTACATAAACATGTTTGCAGATAGCCTTCAATGTGCTCAGGCTCCACTTTTCACTGGGTATTTTGCTATGATCACGCGATGTCCCAGTCTCTGTTCATGCAAAGTCCGAGTTCCCATTTTATCTTTCGCAGAAACTTTGCCCGTGACGTTCTGTAATGGGTTCACGAATTGAGACCTTAATCTATAAAATATCACCAAATACCAGCAGATTGCTTCATAAACAGCTTCTTTACAGCTCATAGTGAGGTCATATGACATCATCATCAATTTGTGTGTTGTAATTTGCCAAAAAATATTAATGAAATCACATGTATTGGAGCATGATTCTCCGGATAATTGAAAAAACGAAATTTTAAGTTTGAACAGCTGTAACTTTTGCAAACATGAAAAGTTTCAAATGAAACTTTCAGGGATTGTTGGATATTCATTCCCCTTCAAATTGCGAAATTTTCGCAGAAAAAGCTCAATCGGCTGCGAAGATATCGCATTTTCCCCGGTGGTACATTTTTTTTGAGCCACCCTGTATATAGCGCCTCTTCAAAGCGACTACTCAGAAGCGCTCCCGACCCCAGTTCCGCTAAAATGGACAGTTTTGAGATGTGCAGAAAGAGTCGGAGTCGACCATGGGGTAACAAGTGCAGCCCCAAATAACGAGGAGCCAACTTATGTTGTTTTGTAGAATATCGTAGTATGAATTTGTGATTTGCAAGGTAGTGTTAGGCTTAGTTTTATTATTCTTATAACTATTATTAATGAGTTTTACATAGCGCCCCGTCAAGGTAGTCTACCCAGAAGAGTCCCAGTTAATAAGAGAAGCGTCTGATCTCAATGGTCAGATTAATTCGTACCGTCCGTCCGATTCGTTTTGGCGAACCTTCAGACCTATTGACCTATTAACCTATTGACCTATTAACCTATTGACCTATTAACATATTGACCTATTAACCTATTTACCTATTAACCTATCAACCTATTGACCTATTAACCTTTTGACCTATTAACTTATTGACCTGCTGACCTATTGAGCTATATGCATCGATTTATGTGAGCTGTTCAACTGCATTGGTTTGGTGTTTACTGGCATGGTTAAAGGATAGAATACTGACTAAATAGGCCTACTACTTTATGGCAACGCAAAGCTGCCATACGTAAAAGGCATCTCCTGCTTCAAACATTTTGCCAAAGTACAAGTACGTATGGTCTGAAGTAAATATACTTCTTTGGTTTCAAGTCGAGTTCTAGTACAAGAACAAAGCACAATATCTCGGATAGGTTATATATTTAAAGTATCTTGCCTGACATGTACGATTCTGGCAGATGGCCCGATGGGCGTAAACTTCTCTTACCTGAAAGTCGCTGCCACTCGATCTGCCAAAGGAAATCGTCGGCTTAATAGACTTGTACTTGATCTCGGACGAGAAACCTTTGTATAAGTCTCCAAATCTTTGCTGCATAATCTCGACAGACCTGTTGCCGAGACTGTCGGTACGAACCGTGAGATTCACAGAACGTTCAATAGGCCTATGACCTACTTGCTGGCTAAACAAGACCAGACCAGCGACGAATAGCAGCACAAAAACCAACGCCAGGCAACGACGTGCTTTATTTCGACCAAGGAAACAAAGCCGTACGACTCGAAAGGCAGACAAGACGGACCTTCCAAAAGAGTCGTTCATCTTTCGATTAACATCGTAGAATCACAACTTATAAGTCTCGTGTGATGGAACCTATTTTTTCTGAGCTCATTGTAGGTCTACGCTGCTTATCGAATATCGCTTTTTGTGGCGTCAACGATCGATTGTTCAGATCCAGTCTTATCAATTGTTGTTGACTTCGTTTTCATGCAGGAATTCGTGTGTTGTTCGACTATTTCTTGGACACAGACCGATAAAATATGGCCAGACTCGGCGCAAGTGAATGAGTCAGGTATAGGGTGGGTGAGGTCGGTTAAAAGGCCCAGACAGCCATTTGATATCGTTCCAAACAAAGTGGCCTGCTATAGTAGCATGCTCTCATTTTCGTCTATTATGGTCTAAGTAGCATAATGCTGACATAATAATTATTATGTTAAGGTTATATTCAATTAAGCTTGTCCTATTGGGCGATGCCATGACGTACACACACATTTAATGATGATGATAATAATAATAATAATAATAATAATAATAATAATAATAATAATAATAATAATAATAATAATAATAATAATTAATAATAATAATAATAATAATAATAATCTTTTTTTTAATTGAGCGCCTGCAAACGCACTGCGCTTTACATTTACAAGTTATGCAGTAATCTTAATTAAACTTAACTACTAACTGAACAGACAGCTTTGCAATTACACGGCGCTAATAGCAGCCTACAAAGCAAATCCGCCCAACGAACCTGCTACCTCTCGCACTCTTGGCCAGCGTGTTAACCACTATACCCCGCAGTCGATCGAGTCGATCGATCGAGTCGATCATAACTCGGCCAAGTCGAGTCGATCGAAAAATCGTCGACTCGATCGACTTGCAAGTCGAGTCGATCGTGAGTCTTGCCAAGTCGAGTCGATCGAAAAATCGTCGACTCGATCGATTTGCAAGTCGAGTCGATCGTGAGTCTTGCCAAGTCGAGTCGATCGAAAAATCGTCGACTTCCAAGTCGAGTCGATCGTGAGTCTTGCTAAGTTCGAGTCGATCGATGTTTCTTCTACTCGACTCGACTTAGAAACATTTTACTTAGGCCTACTATTTCTTGAAGTCTCAAAGCGACCTATAGATGATAAAATGACGTAATTCAGTTTCTGCACACAAGTTCAGCTAACGAGCCTTTTGGCAGCTGGCGATTTCGTATTAGAGGGACTGTGAAAGTTGACTATAGACATACGTTTTCGATTTGAGTTGAACGAATACAGGGGCGGACACAGAAATTTTGGAAGGGGTGGACAAAATTTGTGGTCTTGGGCCGAAAAAATATTTCGTTGGTCTTCCGCCGAAAGAATCTTTTTTAGTCTTTCGCCCAAAAATTTATAAAAACCCGTGGCGACTCCGGCTATTTAAATTCTGATGACTTTTTTAGTCATGTGCTAGGCCTACTTTCTCTCTCACCTTCCTGTTCCCGTTGTGTTGATTTACAGCTTCTTGAAACCTTATGGAGGGAGGGACCACGTCATATGCGAATCTCTGAATGGGGTGGGGTGGGGGCATGGCCGGATTGCCCCCTTCCTTGGATCCGCTCCTGAATGAGCATGATTGATACAGATCTAGTATTATATACCTGTATGCAAGTCAGTTAGAGGTTAATTTTGAGAATATAAAACGGGACCTTTAATGACGTCACTTCGATTATGATACAATTCTACAATTAAATAAGTTCACTGAGAAAGCGAAATTAGGTCTAGTGCGACGTCACTTCGATCAGGACACAGATCTGCTGTCATATTGTTTTATTAATGTTGAGAATACAGAACTAGGCCTATGCCTGTTGCAACGTCACTCTGATTATGATACAATTTTACTATTATATTATAAGCTCAAATCGAGATAATTTAAAAAAAACAGCGCCTATTGTGACGTCACTTCGATTACGAGACAAATGTACTATTATAGAAGTGCATATTGAGAATATAAACAAGGTCTATCATGACGTCACTTCGATTATTATACAGATCTACTAGTATATATATATATATATATATATATATATATATATATATATTATGTTCATTTTGCGAATATAAAATGGGTCTTTTATGACGTCACTTCTATTGTTATACAATTCTACTATAAAATAAGATCACTGAGAAAACGAAATTAGGTCTGTTGTGGCGTCATTTCGATTATGATACAGATCTGCTGTCATATTATTTCATTTTCATAATAGAAAACTGGGACTGTTTAAACGCAACATCGCTCTGATTATGATGCAAATCTAATACGTTCAGTTTGAGAATATAAAACTAGGCCCATTGTGACGTCACTTCGATCGTGATACAGAACTAATATTAAAGAAGTTCATTTTGAGAATGAAATAGGCCTATTGTGGCTAACTCCGATTATGATAATGATCTGTTATTATACATAAATGTTTCTCTTATAGACGTCCTGACAAATACAATCTGCGTCCTAGGCCGCATCCATTCGAACTTACCAATAAAAACAATCAAAATTTCATAACACGGATGCTGTATAAAAACGTTTACTAGACTTTATTTGCTGCTCCTCTGTGCTTGTTAACTGTCGCGTTATGTCGACTGGTTTTTCAATAAAACGAATATTATTAGAAGTACATTTTGAGAGTATAAACTTTGTGATTAACATTGTGATTAACTTCGATTATGATAATGATCTGTTATTACAGAAGTACATTTTGAGAGTATAAACTAGGCCTATTGTGACTAACTTCGATTATTACACAGATCTCTACCGTAATAATTATAGAGATTCATTTACATAATCTAAAACGGGGCCTATTGTGAAGTCGCTACGATCACAATGCAAATCTATAAATTCACTGAGAATACGAAATTAGGCCTATTGTTACGTCACACAGATTTATGACACAGATCTACTATCGTATAATTTCATTTTAAGATCTTATTACTGCAGATGGTGAGCAAGAGATAAAACTAGGTAAAGTCGACGAAGTCGATCGAGTCGATCGTCGGCCTAGCCAAGTCGATCGAGTCGTCGAGAGGTCGGCGAGTCGACGAAGTCGATCGAGTCGATCGTCGCGCTAGCCAAGTCGATCGAGTCGTCGAGAGGTCGGCGAGTCGACGAAGTCGATCGAGTCGATCGTCGCGCGAGCCAAGTCGATCGTAGCCCACGACTCGATCGACTGCGGGGTATATTAACCACTACTCTACCGGTCCCCTCCCCAATTCATATTAAATTTTCAAATTTCAGCATTAACGTGATCTAATCGTAACTTCATATTAAAATGTGCATATATAAACTTGTAGGTTAAAATTGATAAATTTTGCAGATATAAAAATCTAGATGTTAAAAATCAAGATTTTAAGTGAAACCATGATATATTTCACATGGATATTTAAATTAGCATAGAGCTTCCATTCAGATGAACTAATGTCAAATTGCGGTCATGATTAACGCAAGATTTTTGCCCTCGTTCAACGCCAAATCTGACCTCGCAATAATAGTATTCGTAATCTTCGAATTTCTGAAGCGCTACTCGAAAGCAAAGAGCATGCAGGGCACCAGCTTATTCACGAGCGCTGGTCTAATCAACTCTCTTCACCTATGCATCAAGTTAAATGCAGTGCATAAAGTGTGGAAAAATAAGTGCCTGGACGCCCCTTACCTCTCCAAAAGAAGTGCCTGGACGCTCCTTATCTTTCTAGTCTGTGCTCGCCAATAATTGGCTGGACGGTGTTCAGATTTTAAAACAAGTGCATGGACGCCGTCCATGACCGTCCAGGCACACTTTAAGCCCTGGTTAAATGAAATCTAGCAGCTTCATTGACAACGTTGTAGATATGAGCGAAAGCACCATTCTTCACACGCAATCTCTTCCGCGTCCAAACCCCCCAGTTAACAGACAACCAGATATCTAATTTAGGTTCAAAACTTATCTGCTACAGACGTAGTTCAGCTTCGACATAGACCTGCCTTTGTTCCGATTTAGTCCTGCAATATAATACGCCTATAGACTGAATTCTGACGCACGTGAACCTGTATGTTGATCAGTTGATGTGTCTTGTCTCTGATAAGGCTCAGGCTACCGGTACTCCTTCTCAGTGCTGGTTCAAAGGTAGACCTACGCCTGCTAGACTCAGCTATTATAATAGGACTTATTGTTTCAGTAAATAGATAAGGGGAAAGTGATATCACACAAGCGCTACAGTCTGTTGTAAGTCGAATAAAAATGACAGGCGTTTCAATTATTAGATTAAGACATTAAGCTTATATAAATCAGGTGTGTGCCTTATCAGGATGTATTGCAACAAGGTTTGAAGTGTGATAGGCTAGCAAGAGAGGCAGTGCCCACTCGTGGTTTTGAGTCAGCAGTATGCTGACGACGTCCAGGCTTACACCCATTGCCTCCCTTCTAATGCTGTCAAAGCGGTTCGGATAATGAGCGGGACTTTGGATGCTCTAGAGGCATGGATGTCATCCAATAGACTACGCTTGAACCCATCTAAGACAAAATTTATTTGGTTGGGCACACGGCAGCAGCTTGCCAAGCTTGATCTATTTTCTCTTGCATCTGAATTTCCTGGCTTTGTCTTTGCAACCACGGTTCATGACCTCGGTATCCAACTTGACCAAGAGCTCACTTTTGCTCCTCAACTTCACCGTCTTGCTCGAGACTGCTATTATCAGCTGCGCCAGCTTCGCACTGTCATCCGTTCTCTTACGTCTGCTGCTACTCTTACTTTAGTGCATTCTTTCGTTACATCTCGCATCGACTATTGCTCTTCGCTCTACATTGGCCTCCCATCCAGCAGATTGACTTGTCTTGACCGGGTGTTGCGCTCTGCTGCACGCCTAATTGGGAAAATCCCTAAATATGATCATGTCTCAAACTACATGCTTGAGGTACTTCACTGGCTCCCTATTCGCCAGCGTATTGAGTTCAGGGTAGCTGCATTGGTATGGCAATGTTGTCAGGGCCTTGCCCCAACTTACCTCCGTGAGCTATGCAGCTCTACATTGGGTATCCAAGGACGTCGTCAGCTACGCTCTGCTGATAGGGGAGTCCTCTTAGTTCCTTTTGCTCGTACTACTACCATGAAGGATCGAGCCTTTTCTGTGGTTGGACCAGTGGTCTGGAATGGTCTTCCTTTTGAGCTACGCCTACACCCTGGGACTCTACCAGGATCCTTCCTTACTAAACTTAAAACTGTTCTTTTTGTGCGCGCTGGAGTCGGGAGCGCCTCTGAGTAGTTTTTCTTGAAGGAGCGCTATATAAATGTCCGAATGAATGAATGAATAAGGATTTTCAAGAAGATAGAAACTGACAGCTTGAAGACACTGCACAATAGCCTACATGTATTTGAACATTGTGTTCAAGATCGCAACTCTTACTACAACATGGCTAATTGATCATTTGCCACAGAGAACCACTAAACTCATCAGATGGCTACAGTAACTGGTATGATGCCCTACGAAGAAGGGTTTCAAAAGCAGGGTCTTTTTCACAGCGGATAAAAGAAGAATTAAATGGAATTTCATTGTGACTTAGTGGCATTGTGGCATAATTGCGTAACGCTCGAGAGTGGGTGGGGTCATTGAAACGTTACGAAATGTTGCATGGGTGGGTGTGGGGAGCTGAACGTTGCGTAACACCTTTACCAACAGCTAAACGAATTTCAAATGTGCATCGAATGACACTTTAGACATGTGATCGAAGCTTAAACTTCGTTGCATTGAATTAAAACTT